>JAOVVB010000004.1:21790481-21803347 GCA_028570985.1 Heterobranchus longifilis | reverse complement strand
TGCAATTAATACTTTTTGGTTTGTAAAAGGTTCGTAAAGATTTCGTTAAACATTAGCTAAAGCCGCGGACGCACTCTTGCGTTAATTTTTGCTTCTCCTCCTTGAACTACTTCCTGTTTAGACCCCACCGCTAACAGAGACGCTAATAAGCGCAAAATAACAAAAAAATAACAAAATTGATCAACAAAACAACTTTAACATCATTTTGATAGTTTCTGTACGCGTCCAAACTTTAACTTATTGCTGCGCAGCTCATCTGCCTTTTTTTACATTTTAAAGCGTGATAACGAGTCCTTGATGTCTTCCTGCGTCACTTTTCAACTTCCTGTTTTTTTTTCTTACGTCACACATCATCATACCTGGCAGGAAGATGACAGATTTCTGGATTAGATAAATCCAATGCAGAGATGTAGATCAAACTCCCCAACACACACACACACACACACACACACACACACACACTCTGCAGGAACGAGTTAATTCGTTGTGTCTTGTATGAGATACAGTGTTGGACTAAACCCCTCCTGACTTCCTGTGTCACTTTTGACTGATGACTCTCTGATTCTCTGCAGGAAAACTACTTCCTGTTTGGACCCCGCTCCGTTACCATGACTACAGAACGCGTTAATTAAACGATACGAGAGTAAATGTATTTAATTAAACCTTGGAATAGAGATGCAGCCACGGGTTTCGAGGTGTGTGTGTGTGTGTGTGTGTGTGTGTGCATGAAGTTGCAGCTGTGTGTGGGCTAGTCGCTTAGCGTTAGCCCGGGTGCGGGGTGTGATTAAATGTTTTGGCCCCCCCCTGTCCCCGGTGCAGTTAGTCGGTGTTACCGGAGGCCGTCCCAGCGCAGGTCTCTGTCCGCTCTGTCCGGTGCCGGTGGGGGTGGTGTAGAGGCTCGCGGCCGGAGACTCGGACACACACACGGCGGCGGCGGCGGGAGTGTGTGTGAGGCGCGGCGGCGGTGCAGGCAGCGGCGGCGGGGTGATGATGTGGATGTAGGTGGTGGTGTGTGTGTTCGCACCGACCCCGGTAATGATCAGACTGTCCGGGGCCGCGGCTGAGATCGCTCTTCTCATCGTCTCCAACGCGCCTCCTCTGTGTGTGTGTGTGTGTGTGGCGCTTCTCTTTCTCTCTTCCGACCGAGTTTTTCACCCCGATGCGCTGCTTTAATGCAGGAAATACTGCCCTGGCATGAACGATGAGCCCCTGCCCTGCCGCCCTGGCCGCGCTCCGGGTGATATTAGAGCGATAAACGCGCAGATGGCTCGGATTTAAGAAGTTAGCGCCGAGCTCGGGGGCCGCTGCGCCGCGCGCTGGACGGAGGGAGAATGGCGCCAGGAAGCTGGCGGGGACTCGGGCGCGCGAAACTCAGATCTCCCGCGCGAAACTTCAAACCCGATTTGCATCTTGCGTAGGATTGGTCGCTTCACACTAAGCCACGCCCTCCGGCCCTTCTCTCAGCCACTAGCGCTCCGCGACGTTGACGAGCAGCGAGGAAGGAGAGGAGGGGCCGTGCGCGCGGGCATCTGATTGGTCGGTGGCAGCACGCGTACGGTGACGTCACAGACCCGAGGCGGAAGAAAGATAAACAGAGAGACGGAAGCGATAAACATCCACATCAAACCGTTCATAACCTCAACAAGAACCTCCAGAAAAGTTCACTTTATAAATATTACACTGTATTTAATTATCCTGTTCGTGGACATTCTGCAACCAACAGGGAGAATAAAATTAAAAGAATGGATTCCTCATCTTTTTTTTTTATTATTATTATAATTATTATTATTATTATTATTATTATTGTGGAGTGGTACAATGTTTTTGGTGGCAACTTGAAAATTATATGAAAATAATTGTATTCATAAATCTTATAATTTCACGTTAAAGGATCTAATTATCTTTTTTCCGCCTCAGTAACAAATAATTTGAATACACTGTCCACATTTATATGTTAATGTCCAAATTATACATTCATAAATGTAAATTTTCTAAATCACTTCCTAATATATCTCCTTCCCTCTGTGAAATATAAACCTTTTGAACTCGTTAAATCTTACAGAAAACCACAAATCCTCTCTGTTAGTGTCTCGACATTCAGATTTAATCAATTAAACACTACTTATGTTTCTCTCTATTTTTCCCTTCTTTATTTATTAATTTATTTGTTTGTTTGTTCACTCTGTCAGTTGTTATTTATTTCCATATCTTTTACTAGATATTTCCTTATACTGTATATCTTCTTTTTTTGTAACTGTGAATAGTTATTTGTATAAGTAATTTTTTTTATATTATATATATTTAGATTTTTAATAATTTTATACTTTCAATATTGTATTTTTTTTCCATTAATTTAAAAAGAAAGAAAGAGAGAGAGACAGGGGGCAGTGGGGATGTCAGGACCGTTACCTGCACATGGAGATCTAAATATAAACGTGCATTATTTAAAAACCACAGTTTTACAACAGTTACCTTTTAAAACTAGATTTTGCTGCACTAATAAGCACATTTATATTGATGAGCAACAAGAAAATAGATAGATAGATTGCAAATGATGCTACATAGTAAATCAGATTGCAAATTCAAGAAGAAGAAAAAGAGATAAAATCTGCAAATTGTCAGTGTATGCATGTGTGTGTAAAGTGATAGTGATTAATGGGGTATACAGTGAAACCTCGGATTGCGAGTAACACGGTTTTGCGAGTGTTCCGCAAGACGAGCAAAGATGTTTAATAAATTTTGACTTGAAAAACAAACAAGTCTTGGTTTACGAGTACAGAGTATCACGTATCACGCATGCGCTTCTTGTTTTGACGCCGAGCGTCACGTGATCACAACTGAGCCAACAGTTTTTCTCTCTCTTGCGCTGCGCATTGTGGGTAATCGTCTCCCCTGCTGGGTCTTAGTGCGCATCACTTACTGGTATAATCAACATCCGTGCACGTGTGTACTCTTTACTATAACACTATGACCACGTGTGTGTGCGTAAAACATATTTTATTTTATGTTTGTATGCGTGCGTGTACAGCGCGCGTGTAAGGCAAAAGCAAGTCTCTGCTCAAGGCTTAGCCTGCTCTTTGTGTCTGTGTGCGCGTGCGTCATTGGACACCGTGCCACACACACACACACACACACACACACAGACCCCTCCTACTTTCGCCTTCACAGACACACACACACTTTTTCTCTCTGCTCTACACATAAACATTGCTCTGTCGCGAAGGTAAAATGCAGGTTAATTTGTTTTATTTTTACTTTACAGCAGTGATTCCAATGTGTCACTCAATCGAGTGTCATTAAAGAGATTTTTTGTTAATTTTTTTGATAAAACAGTGTTTCCGTTGTGTGCGCGCGCGTGTGAAAAGAGTGGAGGAAGGGTAACAGTGTAAACGAAAAAGGGGGAGGGGGGAGCTTACTTTAGATTCACACACACACACACACACACACACACACAAACAGTGGCTGCGTGCACAAACACTTATCTGTCGGGATTTATTTTGACTTTTTTTAAAGGTAAAGTGCAGGTTACATTTTTTTTTTTACTTTATATTTTGTGTTATGTATTTATTTTTTGGGGATGTGGAATGAATAATTTGAGTTTCCATTATTTTTTATGGAAAAATTCGATTTGGTTTATGAGTGTTTTGAAATACGAGCCTGCTTCCGGAACGAATTATGCTCGTAATCCAAGGTTCCACCGTACCTAAGTAATGTTGCTGACTACGTCCATCAGTTCATGACCAAATAATATGTCCATCTTCCAGTCAGAAAACACACCATGTTATAAAGATAAATCAATTTTAGACTGGTTTCTTGAACATGACAGTGAGGTCACTCGAATGACCTTCACAGTCACCAGATCTCAATCCAATAGAGCACCTTTGGGGCGTGGTGGAACGGGAGATCCGCATCGTGGATGTGCAGCCGACAAATTCGCGGTGACTGATGCCATCATGTCAATATGGACCAACATCTCTAAATAATGTTTTCAGCAGGTTGTTGAATCTACGCCATGAATAATAAACTTCTGAAGGCAAAAGGGGGTCCAACCCAATACTAGCAAGGTGTACCTAGTAAAGTGACCAGTGATTGTATTATATTTTCCAAACACCAACATTGCTCTACAGTCCTTTGATCTAAACTGGGACAACCAATTATGTCCAATTCCGTTCCAATCTTAAGTGGTCTTCTTTAAAATCTTGATAGTTTTTAGACAGTTCTTGACAATTCAAGACAAATTCGGCATGGTTCATAGTGGAGTCCTATGTAATTACTAGGTGCATTTTACCAGTTCATAATTACAGTAACATGTAGTCAGTTTGTAGTCAGTAGGTGATTTGAGGTAGGTGATGTCCAGAGTTGGGTATAACACGTTACTGTAATCTAATGACTTTTTCTGATAACGCAGTAAAGTAACGCGTTACATGCATGTAGTTTGATTACAGTAACCAATGTCAATAACATTACATTACTAGCGTTACAAATGTAGTGTTTAAAATGTATTTAAAATCACGTTTTGCGTGGCAGCATCAGTTAACAAGCAGGTGCTTTAATCAGTCGTCGGACAGCTTTGTAGTTTTACATTTGATGTTGTAACAGGTTCACGCTTCACACACGAACACGAGGCAAGGTCTTATGGGAAAAAGGCTCATTTTATTTAAATAAATCGGGGAAGGTGAAGGGTTAAAGGAGGGAGGAAAGGAAAAAAGTGGAGGACTTTTAACACGGACAAACACAGATTAACATTAATTATCGCCAGGCAGCCTGACCTGGGGGCCCCGCCCCTTCGCGCACCTGTAGAAGGGGAGGATGCCTACGTAGGGAGTCTACGGAGTGTGCGAGGATGTTTTCAAAGTAACTCGAAAGTAACGTAATTAATAATCTGATTACTTTTTACATGTAAATCAGTAACATAAGCAAATTACAATTTTAAAGTAGTAATTAGTAGTGGATTACTTTTTTTGAGTAACACTAACACCCCAACACTGATGATGTCACAGAGTTTAGCAACAAAGAACGGTCAAGAATGTTACTTTGGGACAATTTGGTGTGCTCTAGCAACAAAATTCGTAACGTGGGACAGTCCTCTGGGACATAAATGTTTAATGATATATGGGTATTGACCTTTTGCAGATGTGCAAGGTCAGTCACAAGGACAGCACTAACGTTAGGCTAATATGCATTTCTGTTGACACAGTAATTACATTTGAGGTGTATTTCTGAGCCAAAAAAAAAAAAATATACCAGTAATGGTACCTGATGATTACCGGATTACCATATGCATGTCACACAAAATATTAACCTAGCAACCGATAGCTCTGTATTGTCATGATCTGGTGGTATAATGGCTGATGTTACTGCCGTGGGCTAAAAGGGCAGGCATAGGCGCAGAGGGTGCGATGGTAAATAAGAGTCTTTTATTTAACATAAACATAATAACTAAAAACAAACAAAGAAACAAAGAACTCAAACTATAAACAGGATCTAGAGCTAACCATAGGCTAAAAGCAGGACCAAGGCTAAGAGCGGGACAAAACACACATGGAGCTGAACCGGGACAGGACGAGGCCGGGGACAGGACGAGGCCGGGGACAGGACGAGGCCGGGGACAGGACTTAACGGGTTAGTAGTTAATCTGGTTATTGTAGACATAGATGATCTAAATGTGTTCGTATCTAAATGGGTTAGTACCTGAACCTACATGGGGAGAACGAACACAAAAAAGGCTTATCCATACTAGCGGCTAAGCCCGCTAGCGGCTAAACCACTCAAGTGGCTACACATACAACTAACTTAACATACAAGTATCTAAACACACCAGGACCTAGACATACAGTACATGGACCAAAGAGGCGACAAACATACACTGGGAACACAAAACAGTACTTACATATGACCAGAGACAAACACTTCACTAGACAGAAACAGCTCCACAAACACAGATACACAATGAACATAAACATAACCAAAACTAGAGCCTTTTTAACTTCACAGATGTTACATAACAAAACTTACAAAACTAAACACCCACATGACAATACTTATTGTAAATAATGCTCGACCCAGGTTCCCAGAACAAACGGCTATTTATAAGAGGCCTAATGAGCTACCTCGTTTCAGGTGAGCACTCTCATCACCTGACCGAGGTGCCTTCTGGGAAACTGAGTCTACAAACAAAAAACTACAATACCAAGACTCCGGGCACACAGTGCCCTCTAGTGGTGAACCCTCACATGTATGATTATTTTCATTTACAGTATGTTGTGGTGGACTTCGTAACTTATTCAAAAGAGTAATAGGCATGTGCAAATGGATGAGGAAGGTAATGAGGGTTAATTTGCAGACGTTTGATTTGTTATCGTAATCTGATTACCTCGGAAATACAAATATGTGATTCCTCCTAGAATTGGTGGCGTTTCCTAGCATAGGTGGCAGCTCATTCAATGCTTCTTTTGCAAACGGGATGATGCTATGGAATATCCTGTGCTTTACACTTCATAAAAAGATGTGCAGGTAAGGTTTGAGGTGGCGGTGGCTCTGGGTAATAAGGCTCTGAGTTACTGATTGTATCCACCTGGTTGTCACTGTTGGGCCCTTGAGAAGCCCTTAACCCTGCCTTAAACCTCTGTATAATGGTAAGATGCTAACTGTATTTCGTTGCCTTGTACCTACATGTGCAGTTCCAATAAAGTTGAATCTAATCTAATCTAATCTAATAATGGTTGACCCTGTGCTCTGACCCCACCCTACTTACAAAAAGCTGGGATATGTGAAGAATTAAATAACTTCACTGTGCAGTAATGTATATGTAACAAATAAGGTCTGAATTTAACTAATTAGCTTTCTGATGAACAGATGACTAACTGTTTTGTGGTTGAATCAAGAAGGCTGTAAAATGGAAAGCTAGTACGCTATGTAAGGTGTACAATCCCTTTGTAGGGCCCTTTATCTGAGCGTAGAGAGGAATTTGGGATTTTACTTTTCACCAATGTTAGCCGATGTGTTTTCTTGCTTAAAGTGTTTCTGTGGCTGGTTTTGTATACGTGTTTTAGCACTAGTCATTAACATCTGGTCAGTAACACCAGTTTTGCAGTCAAGAAGTAGGCGGGACCAACGCAGACAGAAGTCATGATGTCAGGAGTAAAAAATCAATTCATGATTATGTGCTCGTTCAGATATTAAATTACATTCTAGTACATTGAATTATTGTCTGACTCGCTAACCATGCATAATAACGCCAATTATCTATAACAATGCTCTCGCCACACATAATATTTCTCAATATTTATTGTTTTACAGCTGATACCATTCAAGACATGTCCCGCCTTCTGGATATAGAAAAAAAAAACCTCCATAAAACTAATAATTGTTTTTAGACATAAGACATGCAAATTAGTTTTATTTGCACAAAATCCACCCACATTTTTGCTTGCCATCCATTATCTTGCCACAGGCCCTGCTAGCGGTGCATATTAATTTGAGTCCTCAAGCAAATCAATAATTCAAGGCTATTTTCACATTCCGTGTTACATATTCATTGTGCCCGTAGTTGTCATAAATTATAATTAAGATTAGTTTCTCCATGCTGTGGTGTTTTAAGAAAGGTAGAGATATCTTACGCTCTCCTGGAGGTGCGAGAATTACACGGGAGCGGATCTGTTTGCCATGCGGCTGTTTGCTGGAGCAGCAGTGGGAGCAGGAGGACCAGGAACTCCAGTCTCCCAGCACACAATCATCAGGACACTGCATCTCGCACGGCTTCTGGAGCGGAGGAGGATCTCCTGGACAATGCTCAGGAGGAACCACGTCTCCTATAAGATTAGAAAGTGTGTCCGAGTTAAAAATTTCACTTTTTCATTTATTCATTGCGATTGGTTTTAATCTGAGTTAGAACTGAGGATTTCAATCTCAATTCATATCAATTCAATTCACTTTAATCCACTTCAACTCAATGTGTTTTACTGGTGTGACCGTGCACGCATCACGGTCATGAACACAATCCCATACAGTACATGCGCAAGAAATTTCACACATATTGACACATACAGTAGGAACAAATCACGTGAAGAGAGATAAGCCTCTTACTTTCTTGTTCTACTCATCTTTAAAAAAAAAAAACCCTTCGAGTGTAACATCTCTACCAGTACTACTCCTCTATGGTTACGCAAAAAGTGTGTGAATGGAGACCTTTTGTAAAGCTGGAAATCAATTTGAAAAATGTGCCACGCTAAAATGTAAATTTTTACGAGCCCGGAAATTACCACCGAGTCTGTTATTTTATAAGTGTGTAATTTAATTCCTCTCTGGAAAATAGCACAATGTGTAGATTTTTTTTTAATTTTTTTAAAGAAATTGCTGTATTGGACAGGATCGTTTTCCTGACTGATCAAGTAGAATGATATTAGGTGTAAATCACGGACCCACAGGAAGATAAAAGACAGAGAAATGTCTGTATACAGAAAAGAAAAATCACATAGTCTTTGTCTGGTACTCGCTTCTCTAGCATTTAAAAACAGCAGGGACAGCGAGACGTGCAAAATGCTGTAAGCTTACTGTTCTGCTTGCGGCTTTTATTCGCCACTTATGCTTTGAGCACATGCCGCTTCTTCTACATTTAAATAATACACTTGCCATTTCATCCTTTTAAAATGGAGTGCAGTTATACTGTAGAAAGTATACCAAAATAAAGCAAATTAAAATGCCATGAAAATGCTTATACAGTAAACTGAAGGATTTTATCTACTACTGTATATGTACAATTCTTCAACAAAAAAAGTCCCAGATTCTTTTCATTTCATTTGATCACCTCTAGCTTTAATTTCGTTGGACAATATGGTGGCCAGTTTATATGTAAAAATGATTCCTCACGCTCTCAGATCTTGGAATATCCCTGTGATCTGAGGGAAGAAAAACTCCATTAATCCCAAGTAATGATGGGAAGTTTGAATCATTTTAGTGACTCGTTCATCAAAATGAAGACTTTTTTTTTTTGAGTCATTTAGTTCATTTCATTCTTTTGATCAGAAATAAAATAAAATGTTACATTTTCAATAAACAGACCCCCATCCCGTCTACATACACACATTTTGGCTCTAGTTGCAGTAATGAAGATATTACAATGCACTTCTGTTTCCTGTACATAACCTACGGAGGTCTTGCGATGCTTGTGGCATGCGCGCCCAGTAGAAAATGAGCGAATCACTCTCCGAGACTACTCGTTCTTCTGAGTCACATTAAAGACTCGTTCAGACAGAACGAATCGTTCATGAACGAGCCATCACTTCTCTGGAGCAAACCCAAGCCTTTTTTTCTGATTCGTCTCACCAATAATTGGTTTTCTTATGGCCGCACAGCTATTTAGTCCCAATCCTGTGAGTTCTTAGCTCATTGTGTGTGTGTATGGAAATGCTCTCACTTTCACTATTATACACAGCTCTGATTTCTACTGTTCTACTGTTACAGTATGTTTTATGATGCAACTTCACCAAGCGTTTAAGCAACCTCTGATCACAGTCCTTCATGTTTGGTTTGGACTGCACTTCTTTTGTGAAGTCGATGGATGGCGGGTCCAGGTTTTTATTAATGTGTTGGAAAGTTCTTAACCCAATTCGTACATAATTATAGTCTTTGTTGCTTGATGCTTTCTAAACAGCGACATATATATCATGAGGTCCATTGTGAAAGGCTTTAGTAAGAGAGATGAAATAATACTGCAATATGTTGGCTTATATTGTCAGTGACTCTGTATTTGAATGATATTTGGCAAGCTCTGTGACATGCTTTATAAGCTCGGAGGATTTAGAAGTGTCTAAAATGATTGCAAAGTTGTGTGTGTGTAGGTGTGTATATGCGTGTGTGTGTGTGTTATGCTGCAGACAGTCATGAGACATCTGTGCCCCTGACTGAGATCCCGAAGGAGCTTTCAAAACATGGATGGAAGCCCTTAACTATCATCTGAGGGATGAAATGCATGGATCTCTGGCTCATGCTGGTACTGAGGCTATGTATTACTATGTACACATCCCTCTGTGTCTACTGACGGTCATTAGCAGAGTGTCCCACGATGTCCTGCGCTCTCAAAGTCAGTGTGTATTCTGATAAATGAGCTACATTTATCTCTGCGGGGATGAGGTCAGTCAGGGCCAGTGAAAGACAAAGAGGAGGAAAGCAGGGAGAAACATGACATCTAATATCACAGATGCACCTCTGTGCGTATAGGATACAGTACTGTGAATTAGGGGGGGAAAAAAGCCACGGAATCTGGAATGAAAGGACAAAAGTGAAAAGAAAGAATTCAAGCTGTAATATGTACCTGTCACAGTAACACACTCCACTGTCTGCTCTTGGGTTCCACGGCCACAAGCTCCGTCTTGAGGCAGGCAGGGTCCTTGTGACGTCACACGCCACAGGAAGCTTATGGGGTGATCACAGGTCATCGCTTCGCTAACATGAGGGCAGCTCTCGGACTCACCCCAGGGCTCCTCAACAATGAAGCGCATCCTGAATTTGAAACCTGAACGAGACAAAAGAGAGAAAGAGAGAGAGAGAGAGAGAAAAAGAGAGACTGGATCAGCGTTGAGGTGTGTGCTTGGTGGAATTTAGGTGTGATGAATGGCATGGTAAATATGAAATGGGGCTCTGTGGATGTCAAAAACCATGAGCATTTTTCTCATTACACTCATGCCATTACGTTCAAATTTGAGCAATTTGAACACAACAAACAGTCCAGAGGAGATCGCACACATCTAATTTCTCACACAGACAGCAATCTCACGCGGCAGACGAAATTTTATTTTTTATGTCGGCATAATGATTTAGCTGGCAGAATTGAGACAAAGAGCAAGAAACAGAAAAGAGAACAATGCAATTCATAATCAATGGAAAAATAGAGGTAAAAGATTGGAATTAAGTATAAACTCAATGACCCCTGAACACACATTATTATTATTAAGACCAGACATAAAAAAACACCTACTGTACAGTAAGTTCTATTAAAGCATAGTTTGAACGTAGATGTCCACTACATTCAAGTTGTACCAAGGAGCAAAATAAAAAAAAAATGGTAATAAATTCTTTTTTATATATATATTCATAGTAAATAAAAGGAATTGGGTATTCTGTTCAAACAGAACAATACTGCCATAATTAGAGTATAAGAGAGCATTTGTGGGTGGTATACGAGGTGGTATCAAAAAGATTCGAGACCATCATAAGTCGGTGTGCCAAAAGACATCGTCCTGTGTACATCAGGAGCTGTGCACCTAGTGCTATTCTAACCACATGCATCTCCACGTCTGTGATTTCATCATGGAGACCAAGATAGAACAAAGAGCAAATGTAAAATTTTGTGTAAAACTGGGACAATCTGCCACAGAGACGTTTGACATGATTAGGCGATTCTGCAATGAAACGTTCAAGAGCGGGAGAACATCACTAGAAGACGACGAGAGATCAGGAAGACCTTCATCAAGCTCAACCCCCAAAAATGTCGAAACCATTTGGCAACTTGTGCATGATGGTCGTCAGAAAACAATCCACAACATTGCTGCTATTGTCGGTGTGTCATACAGTCCAGGCGATACTCACGTGTGATGAACATGAACTGTGTTTGCCGGGAAGTTCGTAACCAGGCTGCTGACCCAGGGACAGAAGGAAGATCACATCAAAGTCTGCCTAGAACTCCGTCAGTGTGTCCTGGATGACGTGTCCTTCATGTCAAGGATCATTACCGGTGACAAAACTTGGGTGTATAGGTACGACCCTAAGACAAGGCAACAGTCTACACAGTGGAAGAGCCCATTATCTCCACTACCAAAAAAAGCGAGGTAGGTCTGCAGCCCGTCCAAGTGCATGCTAATTGTCTTTTTCGACATTTGCAGCATTGTACATCAAAAATTTGTCCCCAGGGGCCAGAACGTCAATATGGAATTCTACTGCCAGGTTTTAAGGCGTCTAAGGAAGAACGTACGGTTAAACAACAGAGCTTGTAAACAGAGCTAATCTTGAAACTTTTTGATACAACCTCGTATAGCCATTTCGTTGACTTCATATTTTCTTTAGTTGGATAGTAATGGAATATGATCAGAGGATGTAGACACTTTACAGAAATACAGTTTATGAAAGCAAACATAACCCCCCAAAAAATGACCAGAGTTGGGTCAAGAACCTTCCACCAGGCAGTGTTATGATCTGGGGTTACTTTAGCTGATCAGGTCTAGGCTCAGCAACGTTATGTGGCAATAAAATGAGGTCAGCTGACGACCTGAATGTACTGAATGACCAGGTTATCATGATGAGTGAGAATGATCAGGAGTTTTTCTTCACCGATGACACAGGAATATTCCAGGACTCAAATTGTGAACGAGCGGTTTTGGGGGCATGAGGAATCATTTTTTACACATGAATTCGCCACCATATTGTGCACCGTATTCAGAGATGTTTTTATATATGCCTGTTTTGCACTCAGGCTTATGTGATGGCAGAATTCTCCAGCATCATGTGTACTTACATGAGCTCAACCCCACCTGGAAGATGGGCTGCACTGATAAAGTGTGTCTGTAGTTCGATTAAATTCTCTCATGAGCTTTGAGTGGGATGTTTCATCTCTCACCTTTTGTTCCAGAATGCTCTATACTGTTGTCATGGATACAAGGTCCCCAGGGTGACCAAGGGGAGAGCTGGCAAGGTTTAGAACAGGGAATGGAACAAAACTGGATCAGCGATGGAGGAGGATTGGAGCAGAAGCTCTGCCCAACAGGTCTGGACACTGGACAAACAGAGAGACTTAGAGGTTATGCAAGTTTCATTTGGGTGCGTCATATTAATACAGTAATATAACTGCCTTTATCATCATGAAGGGATTTTTC
>JAOVVB010000004.1:21721212-21732450 GCA_028570985.1 Heterobranchus longifilis | reverse complement strand
TTTTTGGGCTGTCTGAATGCGCCAATGTGACGTTTTTAAATCCGATCTGAGTCACTAGGGTATTTGGTCCTTTATCCTATACTGTACGCGTTTATTCATTATGTGGTCATCCAACTCGAATGAGAATGGGGATGTGACTTTTTGCATCTTGCACCGGAAGCGTGGGCATTTCAGAGCAGTGCTAAAAAAAAAAATCACATTTATTGTTTAAAATGAATGAGTGCTTTTACAAATATGATGTGTTTTAACCCCTAAAACTCAAATGGCACAGATCCATCCAGCAACATAGCATAGATCAATAATGATATAATATATATATATATATATATATATATATATATGTGTGTGTGTATGTATGTGTGTGTGTGTTTATATGGAAGCCTTGTCGGTGTGTGTTAACGGGGAGACTTTATACACCAAATTGTGTATTTGGGTTTTCGGATATGTCAGGTAAAACAAAAGGGTGAATTTTAACACTACCGGAATATGGGAATGAAGTCACAAAAATGTAGAAGACTGAAAAAAATTGCATATTATTACTTTCTGGTCATAAAAACAATGAAAACAACAATAAAACACGTGACTGTCTATGCTATTTCTTTGCCTATGTGACCCATTTTTTTTTTAATTCTTTTGCTCAGTCATGTTTGTATTGTTGGTTAAAATTAACTGAAATTCAGTTCATCATATTTCCTATTTTGTGCTGAAAAAAGAATATGTCACTCTATACTGTACAATCCTGAGTCCTGTGTACGAGAGGCGGTCATAAAATTATTATCGCTAAGAAAAAATTATATAATGAAAACGAATATTAGTGGTGAGCTTAGTGCTTCCCTACATATCCTCCATCTTAGGCGGCACACTTCTCCAAATGATGGATGAGCTGGTGGAGACCGTCTTTGAGGAAGCCTTCTTTTTGGCTCTTGGGGAAAAGTTCCATCTCGGTAATCACCTCATCGTCATCAAACACCTGCCACAAAGTGGTTTCTTTAAGTGATGCAGGAAGAAGGAGTCCCTGGGTGTGACGAGGCAGAATTCCGTACCCCAAGTCGCCTGCAAGTTTTACCGTTTCGTGAGCTGAATGGGCTGGTGCATTTTCATAAAGAAGGCGCACATCAATTTTTTTAACCGTGTGCACCATTTTGGTTTTGACCTTCTAGGGGCATCATGATGAACTATACCATGGGTTTTTAAAACAAGAAGAAATGTTCATAAACACATAAATTCTGAGACATAATTTGGGACATACATATTGTGTTTTCATTTTTTTCATATGATAATATGGATTTCATGATCACCCCTCATACAGTATGATTATTTAAAAAAAAAAAGCTAAACAAATAATGGCTTAAGTGCTCTGGGCTTTAAGGGCTACTCCGGATAACATGAGCAAAGTGCATCATTTCAGAGGACTGACGTGTCCATGTCCAGAGTCTGATAAAAGTCACTAGTAATTTTCAACGTGACCTGATCTGACCAAAAAAATTAAATGATTTGGGTTGTAATGTCAACGTTGCAAGACACTTATGACGGGAAGTGCTATCTGCCCTTTTCTGAATACACACTCTCTCAAATAGCCAAAGGAAACCCCGAGAGCACGGCACATACTTGCTATCTTTAACTCTGTTATGTTTTATTCCTTTTTAACACGCAGCGTACTTATCGTAGTTACCAAATGTCACCATGAAATTATAGTGATATAGCGCGGGGCATAAAGTAGCATAATAAAAGGTATGATTAATTTTCAAAAGCTGGATATGTGCTATTAGGTGCAGTGAGTGCATGTGGACATGTTGCTTTTACTTTAACTCTTATTACTACAACTAAGTCCTTCTCTCAAGAGGAGAAGGGTCTCCCATGAGCCATAATGTCCAACGCACTGTAAAGGCCTGCCATTCTTCACCAGCCATTATCAAGCAGCAGAGGCCACATTACTGCTCTTCGGAGACACACAGAGCTGCATTATTAAAGCCTGCATGTGAGCGCTAGCAGCTGCTTACTGGTTCGCTCTCACTTTCTATTGAACTATGTATCATGCACACATTACAGCATTACAGGATGTTCGCCTGAAAGAGAGAGAGAGAGAGAGGGGGTGGGAAAAATAAATAAATAAGATGCTTTATTTTTCTCTCACGGGACATCTCAGTGGCATTATAAAAATGTCATATAGCCCACTCATGTAGCCCGCTCGAATTCCATGTGTCTTTTATAGACATCTAGAGTGCGAAAGAAGTAACCTGTATTACGACGTGAAATAAAATGAAACTGTGAGCATTCATTTTTTTTTAATCTGGATATTTGTGTGCATCTAAATGCTTTCATTGTTGTGGTGATCATTTACCTTCAGTCTAAAAGTCTCCAGTGATGAATTATTGCTTTCAAGCTTCACCATGCAGCAATGACCTTGACGTGAATGATGGTGGTATGTAGCTCCGTTTTATTTGACATTATCATTTTATTTCATCTTGTTACACCTAAGGCAGACAGTAATTTGACTATGTTGTATGGCTATGAATATTAATTAAGGAGCCAGACATTTCTGTCAGTCATATGAACACGTGTCCAATCATTTTGCATGCATGATATCAAATTCGTCACTTGATAGCATAATATTGCTTTTTTAAAATATTCAATGGAGTTTGCTTGCTCTCCCCGTGCTTGGCGGGTTTCCTCCTCGTACTCCGGTTTTCTTCCCACAGTCCAAAGAAATGCAGTTTAGGCTAATTGGTGTTCCCAAAGTGAATGAGTATGTGTGTGTGTATATGTTTGTGCCATGTGATAGATTGGCACCCCATCCAGGGTGTACCCTACCTCATGCCCTACGTCTCCTGGGGTGAGCTCCAGGCCCTCTGGGACCCTGTATACAAGGTAAGATTCATTCATTCAGTTTGAGGAGCTGATTCCAGGAACACTGACCATAAGACTGGATTGGACACCAACAGTGTACAATGTTCACACATACCAATCAATTTATGAATGCTGTTCAGGTCAAACTGGGACTTGTAAGGAAGTTTCTGGTGAATGACGGCATAAAACTTATCGACATTTTCAGATTACTTCAAATTCAGTACGGTGATGAGACCGTATATAATCTGCGGTAAAACATTTGAACGGTTCGAAGAAAGCTGTGCATGCGTAATTGACGATCCCGGCCGAGGTGGATCAGAGATCAATGCAATCATTCCTGTGAACATTCAGCGAGGGGAACGCCTGATCTTTAAACAGTGATGGATAACTTGCGGAAGAGACGCATCTGTCTGTGGGACCTGTACACACAATCATTCATAAACAGCAGGAACTCGGCTGGGAGTTGTTGCCACACTCCCCTGTACAGTCCTGAACTCGCTCGTCATGTTTGGGTCATTAAAGGAGCTCCTGGAAGGCTAGGGGTTCAAATGTAAAGCAGATGTTAAGCCTGATAATAACAAGCTTTAACTATTAAAATATTCCCTACACCGCCTGGCCAATACAAGTCGCACTCTCTAAGGTTTCATTCAGTCACGTTTGGCTATGTGTGAAAATGATTTGTCAATGTACCACTCGATGTACCACTCTTTCACAATTAGAGGTCTGAAATTAACTTGCCACATAACGATGCTGAAGCCTAGACCTGACCAGCTGAAGCAACCCCAGATCAAAACGCTGCCTCCAGAGGCTTGTACAGTGGACACTATGCATGATGGGTGCCACTTCCCTTTTAACCCTGAAGCGTCCATCACTCTGGAATAGGCTCAATCTGGATTCATCAGACCACATGAGATTTTTACATCACTCCAAACCTTTTTTATAAAGAGTCTCACTAGCATGTGGTTTTCTTATGGCCATACAGCTGTTTAATCCCAATACTTTCAGTTCTTATCACATTGTGCATGTGGAAATTTTAATTTTCATTATTAAACATCCGGTTTTTAGAGTTTATTTTTACCATACAAATTCGCCAAGTGTTTTTTCAACCACATCACTTCCACAAAGTGGCCGGTTCAGCACTATTCTTCCAAGGTTTTGATCATGTGTTAAAGGGTTCAAATCTCCTTAGTTGTTTTCTTTGCTTAATGCAGCCCAATAATGTAACCCTTCTGAAATGGCCAGAAAGTGTATCTAAGAGTTCATGAAAAAGTTACTGTGTTACTGTATTTGTGTGTTGTTATATGATATGATGTTATATGATATGATTATATGTTTTGTGGCCATATGTTGTTGAAATCATGCCATGCGTGTCGTAATCACAGCTAAAGGTGTTCCAGTGATATATTGTATTTAGAGTGTTAAACTTGTTTTCAGCCCTGCGGTGTAGTAGTCGCCTTTCATTATTCCGTACGGTACTTTCTGTATTACAGTGCCATCCTGTGGTTGCAAATGAAGTGTGCAAACAATTGTTCAGTTAATTATGCTAAAATCTCTGATTGTACATCTGTGAAATCACATATTTATACTTGAAAAGTGCTTATACACCACACTGCCTTCATACAGGAGAAAACATTAGACACTTTAACAATCTGACAATTCCAGTGTTGTGATGCATTGAAGTCTGCACATTATGGTGAAAGTGTGTGAAGTTTTTCTTGCATTTAAAATTGTGCAAGTACTATTTTACTCCGATTCAAATCAAATCTGGACTTTTGTTTGTACAGAATAGCATTTATGTATGTATTTAATCCCCAGTTACACTAATGAACTTACGCCAAAATTTCACCAGTGCTACCGACAAGGTAGAAAGTTTTGTGGAAATGGCTGGGAATGAGGCCGGGACTGTACAGTACATGTAACAAATAACAATGGTATGACTAGGAGTTATTGCCATAACTCCCAGTCAACTTCCTGTAATGTGCAAGTGGTGTTGGAGATTGATTGTGTGTACAGTTCCCACAGACAGATGAGTCTCTTCCACAAGTTGGTGACAAGTTATTTTCAAAAATCACTCACTGTTCCACTTGTTTACAGGAACGACTGCAGTGGGCTCCGAACCAACTAGTCAGGGATCATCAGTCGCAGACATATTGTACTGCCTTCTTAAAGCGTTTGCACTGTTCAAATGTTTTACTGCGATTAAGAGTCTCACCAACATACTGTGCTTGAAATCTTCTTTGAATTTCAATCGATTTTACGCCTTCATTCATGAGAAATTTCATCACTAGTCCTGGTTTGACTTGAAACCCCTCATACCATTGTTATTTGTTTATTTTTTATTTATTTTTAAATAAATCAGATGTGCTTCCTTACACAGTCTGTGAGGTCCACACCCCGGATAGCACATAACATACTGTACATTGGGCCGATGTTGGCATCAGTGGTTGCCCCAATGTCATTTTGTTCATTGGCCCAACGTTGGCTCATTGGTGCGGCCAAAAATAAAGTTGGCCCAATTTTGGGTCAGTACATAATGGCAAGGTGGGCCAATGTTGGCACAGCGCTGGTTCAGTAGATACTGTAATGGCAAAGTTGGAAATTGGAAATTAAATGAGATATTTTTTATCATTGCCAATAATAAGAAAACACATTTATATCTCCAGAAATCTATTTATTAATTAGATTTGTGATAAAATGATTACAAACTAAGAAGATATATGTAACCATTATGATGATAAACTACAAAATAAACACCTACTACAAACACTTTTTCTCTCAGCAAGGTGGATTAAAAAAAAGCATATTGTACAAACCAAGTACTCATTGCCTCAGACTGTCTTTTATATCAAGTGGCTCTGCATCTTCCTCATCATCATTCACCTTGGAACTTTCACAATCAGCTTGGTCACTGTAGTTCAGCTGTTCTTTATCATCATAATCATCTTCAACATTACAGCATCTTTGGAGAACTGTGACTCTAGTCTGTGTAAATACATCAATAATTTGAGCATTGTACATTAAAAGATACTTTCGAAATATGTTCTTTGAAATATTCCTTTTCAACCAGCAAACATTTTCCACATTTGGCTCAAGTCAGTTCAACAACAGTTCCAGTATTACAGCATACATACAGTATTTTTTGATTACCCTAGCATACTAGTGCATAGCTAAACATCTTTCTCATGTTACCACCACAGATTCTCAACACTCCTATGGCTTGCTCAAGGGTATTTATATCTCATTTGGTGGAATATTAACCCACCTGAAGTTAGGAGCAAAGAGGCACAAAACTTTAGCTTGTGTTTAACTTGACTGCAGGATTTAATCTGCTGCACCTGGCTTCTGTGAGGTTTTAGGTTCCAACCAAAATAAGCGCCATCTAGTGACCTGTTTAACAGTGTTAACAGCTGAGCACAAAGCACAATGAAGTTAACATTTTTAATTTTAGAAAACATAAGAAAAACAAATGGGGTGTCTTATTTGAACTGTTACACCTTATGAACTGTACCACAATGAAATTTATATCTATTGTTTTTAGCTGTCTTAACTGCACATTATATTATGTACATCAATTTTTAACCTTTTACACCTGCATCTGTCATTTAGCCATAAATAACGACAGAGAAAACAGAAATGAATAACAGCACATTATCATCATTGTTTAGCTGACATCATAGAAAATCTATCTAGATATAATTTATGATAATAGGACATATACTTCAAGTAAAATTGTTAAAAGTCTTTTGGCAGCATTCAAAATGTTTGTGTTCAACACATGCTAGTGTGCATGAGCGATAATAGGCAAGTTGTTGTTATAATATTTGTATTTGGTTCATTTTGCATGTTAACTGCCAATAGACCCTCTTATACTGGTGTCCCGCCCAGTCCCTTTTTATTACAGAATACTCTCAATGCGTTGCATTTTATTACAAATTATTTAGTTATTGTGGATCACTGGATATTCACAGTTCTGTAGCCAATATTTAGGAAACTATAGGAATTATACTCGCAAATAGCTCGCAATTCCCAAAGTCCTTGTACACGTTGTTCACGCATGGAAAGTGGAGCACGCATTGGTCAGCCAGTAGAGCGAACGCAGAGACGTGTCCCGCCTATCAGGGAGAACAGGAGCAATGCAGGCGAAATTGCAGGCGAAACAGAAACGATTACCGACGGTGGGCCAATGGCAGTATCCACTGAGTTAGATGTATAGTTCTTTCAATGTTATTTGAATGTACAGTGTTATGCACTACATTGGTAACCAACCCTCATATGAGATCCTGATGGGATGCCATCATTGGGAGCGCACTGACAAATGTTACCAAAGTTTTTGCCGACATTGTGCCAACAAAGTAGTGCTATCTGGGATTTTTCTACCAATATATATATATATATTTTTTATGTCAGATAATAATGTCAGAATTTTAGATTATCAGCTATTTAGCTATTTAAATAGCTATTGCTGTACATTTGCACATTTGTTGTTTTTATTTTTTTGTTATTGTTTTATTGATAAATTTATTTTCATTTGCAAAAACTTGTGAAGTTCTGCGGTTCTAAACACTGTATATCTGCAGACTTTGATCTTCTTTTGGTTTTTAACCTGACCTTTGTTTTGGACCCAGATAATTGTATTTGGTTCATTTTGCATGTTAACTGCCAATAGATCCTCTTACCCCGGTGTCCCGCCAAGTCCTTCTTTATTACAGAATTCATGGGTTGCAGCTGAGTCTGGCTTTCTTCAAGTAGCTCTGGCAGAATAATGTGCAGTGGTAAAGAAGAAGATGGAAATGCTGAATTAATAAGGTTGTGCTTGATGTACGCAATGCATGTGGTAAATAGAAACCATAACCTCTTGGGTGCCTTCAGGTCCTTTTTTGTTTTATTAAGAAATTGAATATTTGAACATAAAAATAAAAAATATATAAGAAAAAGATTTTTGTATTAGTGAGTAGGAAAAAATTTAAGTTAATAAGGAAATATGCTTATTATGTTAATTTAGCTTTCGGGGGAAAAAAAACATTATTCTCCAAACAGAAACCATTAAAAACAACTTAGGTAATGGTGCACACACACCTGTTATAGATATTCTGTATACATGTAGCACCTGGAGGAATGCTGTTTCATTTCATAGTGAACTGTACCAGCTGTATACGGTTCAAATAACAACAAAGAAACTTGATTTAACTTGACTTGACACCTGCCCCATACACACTACACCAAGATGACTTGTACACCTGCTTTGCAAGTTCATTGCATTAAAAATTGTTTAAGTAAAAGTTTATATCGCATATGGTGGGGGTGATGGGTGTGTCTGTGTCAAACGATTACATCACTGACCTCAAGACACTGCACCCATTAGTCTGCACCCAGGGAAAATGACTGAAACCAGAAGCTCATGTCTGGAAAAACAAATGTTAATCTGTGACATACAAATGGTAAAGTCAGAATAAAAGTGTCAATAGATTATTTTTTATCAACTAACAAAATCAATAGTAAATAAATAGAAGAGAAATCCAATTAAATCCCTGTTTGGTGTGACCACCCTTTGCCTGCAAAACCAGAATTGCCATCAGTTCTTCTAGGTACACTTGCACACAGTTTTTGAAGGAACTCGGCAGGTAGGTTGTTCCAAACATCCACAGATTTTCTATGGATGTAGGCTGCCTTAAATCACTCTGTTTATTCATGTGATCCCAGACAAACTCGATGGTGTTGAGATCAGGGCTCTGTGGGGGCCAAACAATCGCTTCCAGGACTTATTCTCATCTACGCTAAAGACGCTGGCTATATTTTTGGGGTCATTGTCCTGCAGGAGAATAAATTGGGTTCCAATCAGATAACTCCCTGATGGTACAGTATTGAATGATAATTAATCTGCCTGTATTTATCACCACTAATCCTGACCAAATCTCCTACTATATTTGCAGAAATTTGCACCCTCAAACCTGCAAGGCACCTCCACCATGATTCATTGTTGCCTGCAGGCACTAATTATTGTACTGCTCTCCAGTCCTTTGGCAAACAACCTGCCTCCTACTGTAGCCAAATATTTAAAAATTTGACTCATCAGACCAAAGCACCTGCTGCCATTTTTCTGCACCCCTGTTCCTATGTTTTTGTGTATAGTTAAGTTGCCCAGCCTTGTTTCCACATCAGAGGTATGGCTTTTGGGCTGCAATTCTTCCATGAAGACCACTTCTGGCCAGACTTGTCTAAACAAAAGATGGATGTACCTGGGTCCCACTGGTTTTTTGCTGATGGCACTGCTGGTGAGCATGATGTTGAACTGCATGAAGTTTCCTTGGCCGAGCACTGCGTTTACTGTCCCCAACATTGTCTGCTTTGAAATTGTTGCCTGGAAGTGACCTTGCTGATGCAACTAGTGTAACTACCTTGTATTTTGTTATTGTGCCCAGTCTTGCCATGGTGTATGACGTGTGACATGAAACTGTCTTCCACAACCTCACCTTAGCAGCAGAGTTTGGCTGTTCTTTACCAGTTTTAAGTCTCCTACAAAACCAAACCCTTTTACTAAGGTGAGGTTTTAGAAGACAGTTTTATTTCACAGATTATACACTGTAGTAGCAGAGTGTGGCTGTTCCTTACCCAGTTTAAGTCTGCTACACAGCTGTTTCTGTGTAGTTAATGACTGTATTTCAACCTACTTATAAAATTGATGATTATTAGCACCTGCTTGGTATAATTGGTTATTATTGACTTTGTGTAAAAATTAATGATGGTTTAAAGCCAAAGGGTGGTCACACCAAAACTTGATTTAAATTTTATAAATTGATATTAATTAATAGGCGCCACGGTGGTGTAGTGGTTAGCACTGTCGCCTTGCACCTCCAGGGTCCAAGTTCGAATCCCGGCCAGGCTCGATTCCCGTCTCTGTGTGCATGGAGTTTGCATGTTCTCCATCTTGGTGGGTTCCCTCCGGGTACTCCTGTTTCCTCCCACAGTCCAAAGACATGTAGGTTAGATTAATTGGTGTTCCCAAATTGCCTGTAGTGTGTGAATGGGCTTGTGAGTGTACGTATGTGTGCGTTCCCTGCAATAAATTGGCACCCTGTCCAGGGTGTATCCTGCTTTGTGCCCTAAGTCTTCTGGGATAGGCTCCAGGTCCCCGTGACCCTGAATACAGGATAAAGAGGTACAGTATAGAAGATGAGTGAGTGAGTGATATTAATAATTAATTCATTAATGTATAATTTTTTTTATGATAATACAGTACTGTACATAAACACTACATTGGTTTACTGTTAATTCAACACTGGGTACTTATCCTTATACCCTACCCAAAACTGCATCTATAAACACTGCATGGCTACTTGTGACCCTCAAAACCCTTTCCCTTATCTTAATACAAATTATAATGGCCACAGTTATGGTGACCTCTAAAAATGTCTTGATCCTTATACATTTCCACACATTGTACTGTACACCTTTTGTAACCAGCTGGGTTTTCTGTTTTCTTATTCTTTGATGTTGGTTTTTTATTGTTCCTGTTTTTTTTTTTTATGTCTTTATAATAAGATAAGATTATTTCTCACAGGTACCTTGCAGCACAATAGAAGTGTGTTTTTTCATATACCTCAGTTAGAAAGCTTGGGTCAGTGTGCAGGGTCAGCAAGGTTGCAGCTCACATGGCCCAAGAGTGTCAGCTTGGGAGTGCTGGGTCTTGAACCCCCAACCTTCCAATCAGTAACCGAGAGGCTTAACCATGTTATCCCTTTTTACTTTATCTTTGTGGCAAAAGAATCGTTCAAAGGATAGCATTGCTGCCTCAAAGACAGGTCAATTACTGTCTGTGCAGAGTTACACATGTTCTCCTTATATCTACCGGGGTTTTCTCTGGGTTTGCTGGTTTCCTCCCAGAAACATGTTGGTAGTGTCACGTTCGGGGGTCTTGTGCTTGCGTGGCATAGACGCAGAGACAGTGAAGATGATTCAAGATGTTATTTTAATGAAAATTAACACAACAAAACATAAATAAACTTCCTCTAGAGCACTATAGAAAACTTTACTTGCATCACTTACTACTATTATAAACACACTAACCATAACAAAAACCACCATAACAAATGCTACACGTTAAACAGAACTAAAACAGAACAGGCTATTAATATAATTCTAACTAATGAGTCACCTCGGTTCAGGCGAGTGCTTTCATCACCTGACCGAGGTGCATTATGTGAAATGAAGTTTAACTCAAGAAACTACAACAGAAAACACAAAGTGTCTGGGCGTTTTGGCGCCCTCTAGGGGTTAACACTTACAGTGGATTAGTTATACTTAGGTGGATTAGTTATGTTAAAGAGGTCCTATTATGCTTTTTCAAATATTTTCTTTCATGCAGTGTGTCATGTAGCTGTATGTGAACATAAA
>JAOVVB010000004.1:21709145-21721112 GCA_028570985.1 Heterobranchus longifilis | reverse complement strand
CACATACTATGGGCAATTTGGCAAACCCAATTAGCCTAATCTGCATGTCTTTGGACTGTGGGAGGAAACCGGAGTACACACACCGCCCTTTTTTCCTTTTTTATTCCTTTTGCGTTTTTGACGGATACATTGAATTTTCTTAACGCTCCCTCATTCGATTCGGGTTCGCTGTTCGTGTTTGAGTTCAGAGGGGAGTTTATTGACGGTCCCTAAGCAGAAGGGTGGGGTGAGTGAGTGAGAATCCAGCGCCCGGGGCAAAGCGGAGGGAGAGGAACAGAAACACCGCGTTTAGCTGAAATATTTCACTTAAAGCTGGTGTAAAGTTGTCGACTCTCTTGAAGTTGTTTTCCTGGATTAGTTGTGTAGTAGGGGATGCTGGGTGTGTCAGAAATGACGGGCAGGTAAGTCCTAATCCTTAAATCTAAGCTTCTTTAGCCAGCTTTTCTAGTCGGTGATGATAATGCTAGCTGGCTATCATTTTAGTGATATCATTTATTATTTAATGAACTGCCTGGGATTAGTTTTGATACGTGTTTAAGGACTCTTTGTGCAACTTTAAGTGTATTGTTTTTTTTTTTCATTTTTGTGGCCAACTGTCCAAATAACGTCCACATAACTAACTAGCTAGCTAGCTAGCGTACTAAAGACGCGTCCTAAATGTCTCGCTACTCCCTGTACAAGTGCACTTAGTGTGGTAGTGTAAGTGTGGAGAGTACGGAATTCCACCCCTTATTCCTGTTGCCTTACATGTTCACTATGGAGAGATTTGAGATTGAACCACCAGTGAATCATGATTCGGTGCGGTTCAGGGGAAAATGCCCTTATTTGGCCACCTCGACTAAAGCTCTGAGCTAAAGCTAAAAACAAGGCACTTTATTAGTAAAACATTTGTATTTAAAATGGAGTATGAAGTAAAAATGGTGACTAAACAGAGACTTGAGTAATATATATATATATATATAAAATATCTGACTTTATCGTTTTCAGTTTTAATGATGATTCCTGACTCATCCACCACGTACACATCTGAGCAGGGATAAGGAAGTTTACACACACACACACACACACACACACACACACACACACAGAGTATACACAGATGTTTGTAGATTCCCCTCAACCTTTTTTTGCCATGCCTGAGCCACATCGAAGGAACAAGCACAAGACAAGTCTTGAAAACTTTTATCTATGTATTTGTTTTTGTTTACTTGTTTATTTATAGAAATAAAAGGTTTTGTCTGTACATTGGTCAGAACTCGCTCTTTGAATGATCTTTACAATTCATACAGTACATTGGAGGAATGTCTGAATTTAATGACCTTTTGGCAGTACAGCGGTACCTCGGGATACGAATTTAAGTTCATAAGGTTATAATTTGTATTGTGAAACGCATCTTGCCATAGGAAATAATGTAAATGCAGATAATCTGTTCCAGCCACCCAAGAATATTACCAATTTCCAACACTATAATCATATTGTTTGCATATAATTGATTAATATTTTTACAAACAATCGACACATTTAGAAAAGACAAGTAAATGAAGTAAAATATGAAATAGACAGACATTAAACCTCACTTAAGCTTAATTTATGATTCTTCTTGGCACTGGCTGCTTTAAAAACAAAATTGAAAGTGGCTTTATTGTCTTCTTGCTACCGGTCTTAATAACATTCTTGAATGCTATGTCATCACTAAATCTTGCACAAAATGCAAAAAAAAAGACCTACAAAAAAAATATGTAAACTTGCTTCGCTCGGCTTTCATGCGTGTGTGAAAATGACGCAAACACGTTTTGAACGGCTCCCAGATGTGCGTGCAACTTGCTACGTAGGTGCAAACTGGCGCTTGGTTTCGCTCAGTTCGGTCGTTCGCATGCCGCAGATTTCTTGCAAAATTTCAGATTTTAAGGCGAGTATTTGTGAGGCGAAGGCCGGGCGTATCTTCCTGAGGTTTAAGCTGCACCATAAGTGAAATCAAATTGTGGAGTAAAGGCGATGTTATTAACAGTTATCTTTTGGATTTAATAAGATACTTTTTCAGTGTAAACAAACACCTGCATATAGATGATATTTAGAAATTTATATAAAAAAAATGAAATTTTTACTGGGATTAGTCCTGAAATAACAGCGCTGTAGAAGTGTTATAAGTGAAATATAGAATACATTATATATGTCTTTTTAAGACAAAACCTAATCTATATCCGATCTACTCATCTTAATTTGGCTGAAGATAAAAGAAGTATAATTTAGCGTAAACAAGGCGTAGACAAGACCTTTTCCATATCATCTCTTTTCCAGTGATGAAAATTAGTAGATGAAATTATAGTAGATTCAAAATCGTACCGTGATTTAGGTTAATTTTGTACGATCCTAATAACTCCTAATATTTAGCCACAAATCCAGTGGAAATCAATACCATATAAAGTTACACGCAACAAAATTTTGTGAAATTACAGTTTAAAAAAAAAAAAAATTAAGGGGTTTATCTTTGTTGCAGGCAGACATGTACGTGGGCTTCAACCTAAAATAATAATATCACTGATCACATTAAAGCTGATGAGCTTTTAACTATTTCTACAAACTCTTTTTCCCTCAATGACGGGTACTAACACTAGTATCTAAAGCACTGTTTCCTCTCTCATCCTGGAGTAATGCAGCTCTTTTGCTTATATAAGTCACAGACACACTCAGGAAGTCCAAACTCTGAGAGCAGGAGCATACTTTTCCTTGTGAAGATGTCCATATTAGGGAACGTCACTCTCGGAGCGTCCTTCTCCCGAGTCACATCTCACGGTATTACCATTTTTATAATTATAGCGTACTGTATATGTCCTGCCCCTGTTTAACATCAAGTTGCTTGAGGAGCAGTCTGAACAGTGACCGAGATGACAGATACCTCAGGCACAGCTGTCTGCTGCAATTATGCTGTAATGATTTTGGCCTGATGGTATTAATTCCCAAGAACCCAGTGTTGTACAATTGTATGCAAAGGTCTGTGCATGCCTGCCCAAATTACATCACTGATCGCCGCTTTTGGCAGACTATTAGGGCAATATTTGCAAATCTTTCGCATAGTTAGAGTCTTCCAGTTTTAAACGCTGAGAGCTTAAAAACTCCTCAGGCTCTAATTGACTCATTAGGACTCATTAGGCAAGTCAGGAATCGTCATTAGGCAGAACAATTCCAGAGAGTGATACATTTTACTGGCTCTTCAAACGCTTACCATCGAGAACAGAGCAAGACTGCAAAAAGGAGGCTGACCGGCAAAGCAAATGCCCTACACGACACTAAAGACCCACAGAGAGTTTCACACTTGCAGGGTTTACACTTTTTATACAGTTTGTAAATGAAGCGGTACTACAGGTGGAAAACAAAATGTTCATGCACTGCAGTTGATTGGAATAAAGCCTGTAGTTAAAAAAAAACAAAAACACATAGTGGTGGTCCAATGTTGCACTCGGTGATGTTGATCTGCGAGAAAGAAACCTTACCTGTAACAAATGTTAACGTCTGGTGTCAAGAGGCATTTTTAGAAATGCCGAAATATAAACCAAACTCTTTGAGCGCAAAGAAGGTACTGAAGGTACTTTTGGACGAGGGAAAAATGGGCAGCGTTTGATGATGAGAACTTCCAACCGCTAAACATGGGAGTGTATTTGTTATCTGCTTTGGGGTTTAGTGGCACAGCTTAGATGGAAGAATGGATTTCAGTAAATATCAGCAGATTCTAGAAGCAAGAATGCGACATCAACACACTAGTCAGGAAACTGAAGCTGGACAGAGATTGCCAGGTCAATCATGCAAAACTGACCTGTCAAGCAATACAAGCTGAAGCTGTAGGAACGGCCGTCACAGTCTCCTGAATCGAACACCCGAAAATCACGCTCTCGTGTCAGTCATAGGGGTGTGATCATGACCTGTAATCCTTGTGTGTGCAGCAGTTCAAAAAGATAATATTGTCCCAAGTTGGCATCACTTTTTGTCTCAGGTGATTTATGTGACAGACTTCTGACTTCAGATGGATTTTTTTTGTTGTTGTGTATATATATATATATGTATAAAAAAAAACAACTCTGACCTGGAGAAACCTTGTGCAGTTTTGGAGAAAATGTAACAACATATTCAATAATCCATGTTTTATTATAAAAAGTAGAAATCAGTATCAGCCAAGAAAGTTGCAATTGGTGCAGCTCTATTGAAAATATTCTCACCGTGACAGCCCAAGTCCAAACTTTTTTTTGTGTCCAAACACAATTACTGTTTTATCCAAATTCAGTTCAGTTTGGTTTTATTTGTACTGTACGTTTAACAACGGCCATTATCGCAAAACAACTTTACAGAATTAAAAGTTTACGAAAATAAATACGAAAATAAATGAATAAAAGTAAAATTTTATCAATTTTATTCTTTCCTGTTTGTAGTAACCTTTCTAGTAACGACCCATTAATGTGCAGAATGTTCAAAAATCCAAATTTTTTAGCAAGCATATATATCCATCTTCTCATTTTAAAAACATGTCTCAGCCAGGCGTGCGCAAACGTTTGCATGCAACAGGAATGCATTTCTCTAAAAGCACTTCCTTTTTTCCCCACCCAGTGTTAACTGATGTGTTTACAATAGTGTACTGTAGACTACAGCTCAGGGTAGTACTGGACATTTCCTGTGCATTGCACTCAGTCATGCATAATTAAGCTGTTTATAGAGTTAACTAGTCCCCAATCAGAATCAGATAGAGAGTTCTAAAAGGAAATACAGTATTGTGCAAACAATGCTAAGATGAAAGCTGGGGCAATCAGCATAACTACACAGACTGAAGAATCGCTCAAGCATTAAAAAATTCTAACTTTAGGCATGAATCAGTGAGAAAATGTTAATGTAAAGGTGCAGATATACAGTAAGTCCCCAACTTTTGAACATTCTAATTACGAATTTTCACAGATACGGACAGACCGCGGTTCTACGGACATTCATAGATGCGAACAAATTACAAAAGTAGCTCATGTGTATTGTAAAAAAATTAAAATAAAGACCTTGCAGTGCATCAGATGACAATATTTACAATTATACTGTATAATTTAGCTGTCCTGATGGTAAATAATCCTAATTTTGCAAAATCCTCAACAAAACCTCAAAGTTCACAGTCCGATGCAGTAGAAAACAGCGCTTAGAAAAAATAGCATCCATTAAAGCGCGCGGTAAACACCATGTTTTCCCAGGGCTGCCTTTAAATGAGGTCAGCTGTCCCTGCTGCATCACAGGCATTCCCCGCACGATTTGGAGGTGCAGTCTTGCGAAAGTATAATGTGGAACCAAAACACAAAACCTGTGTTTTTTTATTTTTTTATTTTTTATGCTTTACATTGTAAAATATTTGTGGCAACCCCACACCCCTATTTCTCCTACACGGTTTGACTCGCAGTGAGATGTGGTGTTAGGCACCGCTAGTGATCATCTCACGTACCATGAGAGTTACAAAAATTTTTTGATTATTTTACATGGAAAGATTGGAAACGTAGGTGAGTTAGGGGTGTAAGTCTCACTTCGTCGGACTTACGAACGAATCCGACTTACGAACATGCTCCTGGAGCAGAACTCGATGATGAACAAGCGAGAGGGGAAATGAGGGCGCTGCTGAGGACGTAACATGGACCAATTTTTTAAGTTTATTTTAGGCACTTTGCAGTTTGCAATTCTTGAATTTTACAATCTGCTTCATTTTATTTAATTTAATTTGAAGAAATGAGTGGAGCTCGTACACCATACATTTTGGCCTGCATGACAAATAATAAGGGTAGCTCTGCATTACTTAATGACCTAAAAAAAAAAAATAAAAAAAACAGAACATTTTTTAATGTGTGTAGAAAAGGTAATGTAAACGCACAGACCTGTATGTAGCGTTTTTATTTTTCGCCAGTCAGAAATCAGCATTAGAGATCGACTGATACTTTTTAAAATTTTATCTTAGCTTTTTAAATTCTATTGCCTGTTTAATCCACACAAACAGGCTGATCTCAGATAAGATTAGAGTGAATAATTAAGAATCCGTTTCTTACCCCAGCAGCAATATGGCCAATGCCCTGGCGAACGCCGCGTGTGAGCGCTGTAAGAGCGGCTTCGCCCCAGCAGAGAAGATCGTCAACAGCAACGGCGAGCTGTACCACGAGCAGTGCTTCGTCTGCGCCCAGTGCTTCCAGCAGTTTCCAGAGGGACTCTTCTACGAGGTACAGCACGGCTCTTCTTTTGATTTAATGGACCTCACGATGTAATAATGCAACACTAGAGTATATTTCATATCTACAACATCCTGCACAAGAGTGCTTCTTGTTCAGTGAAATAAACAACAACATAAAATCATGCCTTAATTGGGCCTGAAGATTTGTCAAGATTTTTCAGGATCCAAATGTCAGGTTGTTAGTTATAGTTATATATATTTTTTTGCCTTTTCCTGTAGTTCGAAGGCAGGAAGTACTGCGAGCACGATTTCCAAATGTTGTTTGCTCCTTGCTGTCACCAGTGTGGTAAGATTATGCACCACTCAAATATTCCTGCAAACACAATTTGCATACTTGCATAAACTAACAGCATGAGTTATAATTGTTTTTTTTTTTTTTGTGTTTTCAATATTTTACATCATACTGTTTATTCCTGAAAGAAAGTGCTACCGGAAATGATTTGTTTAAAGAAGTGAAAAGTTTAAAGTAACTCGTACTTTGTGCCTGTTTTTGTAAACGGTGCTGATCATTTAATGCCACATTGTTGTTGTTGTTGTTGTTGGGTTTCATTGGGATTTGAACTGATTATAAAATCAATCATTGCATAAAGATAGAAATTTTTACCTTTATTTTTGCACTGATGTTTTTCTTTTTATAGCTATGCACCGATACCACTTTTTGTCAGACCCAGTTTATTTGGGTACTTCCTGATACTGAGTAAAAGTAAAACGTATCCTTTAATAAAACTACTCAGGCGTGTCAAATATGTACTCAAGTGTGGTAACGAAGTACATGTACTGTTATCTCCCATGGCAACCGTTCACAAACAACATGTTAAAGACGAGACACAAACTATACAAACAATATTCTAAATTTAAAGGTTGATTATTATATATGCCTGTCACTTTGTACATGTGGAATTTAATTGCACAATCAGAAGCACGTATAAAAAAAATAAAAAAAAAGTATAGCACCGAGATGAACTAATGTTTTTTTTTTTTAAGGTTGTTTTCCATTTAAATTTCAAATTCACTTATCTCGACTGCGATGAAACAAAGCCTATGTTACCTCAAGCTCGGCCAAATACACCTGTAAATTTGTTGAGTAGTTTTTTTACTTGATGCATGCACAAACAAACGGACAAACAAAAGTTAAATTAATCTTACTTTTACTTGCTGACATTAAACTTTGAGGAGAGTAAACACAAGCTGACCTAATTGACCTCGCCACAGTTCACTTTCATGGTGTTATTCATATTAATTTTGTGGTCGGACAACGTGGTTCCGCTTCATCCTCTCATCAAAGTTGTCCACACTGACCTCGCTTTGACACGAGGGGGAGGAGGGGCAGTGTGTAGGGGCTGCGTAGTGAGCGTCCAGCTCTGCTTTAATAAAGTGGTGTTGTTGCAGCAGTACACAAACACTTTTAGAATCGTTACTGATATTGGAAAATCTGTAGATTTATTTAATTATTCATAGATGATGTCTCATTATCATAGCTTGTTATGTATCCATCCTCGTCCATAGGTGAGTTCATCATCGGCCGTGTGATCAAAGCCATGAACAACAGCTGGCACCCTGACTGCTTCTGCTGTGACATTTGTCAGGCTGTGTTAGCTGATGTCGGATTTGTCAAAAATGCTGGCCGGTAAGCCTTCTCATTATAGTCTTTTTTTTAAAAAAATTTCTATGATATTCATATTACCTTTTTTGATTACTGCACTAAATGTCCAATTTCCTAAAGAGCTGCTTATGAACTTCTTGTGCGTTTCACAGCCATCTGTGTCGCCCGTGTCATAACCGTGAGAAGGCTCGCGGTCTTGGGAAGTACATTTGTCAGAAGTGCCACGCCATCATTGATGAGCAGCCTCTCATCTTTAAGAACGACCCCTACCATCCGGATCACTTCAACTGCAGCAACTGCGGGTCGGTGGGACATTAACCGAAAGTCTATTGTCAGTCTATAAGTATTGTACAGTTTGTCCTCGGGTCCTAAAAGTCTATTATGATTTATTATTTCCAGTAAAGAGTTGACTGCTGATGCTCGGGAGCTGAAAGGAGAGCTGTACTGTCTCCCGTGCCATGATAAAATGGGAGTGCCGATCTGTGGAGCCTGCAGGAGGCCCATCGAAGGCCGCGTAGTGAACGCCATGGGCAAGCAGTGGCACGTTGAGGTAGGCATAAGAGAGCAAATCCTGTTCACAGACTGTATTTGAAACCTCATTCATGAAACCTTGTTCATGTTTGGGTCGCGTCTAGCACATGCTGAAGTGAACTTTATGATGGTGATGTTACAAAAATATAATTTTACTATACTTGAACAGGTCTTTGTGGTGCACAATATAATACACCACAGTGTTTAGGAACTGTAACACACCAAGAAAACATCAGTGCTGATTTATTACAAGCTCTACATTCTGTAGACATTCTGTCTCAACATTCTGTAGCGATGGTTCGTGCATGAATTTCTAAGTACGATATGGTGTTGGATGGTGCAGAAATTGCTGTAATTATCCATGCCTGTGTGTGTGTGTGTGTTTGCAGCATTTTGTGTGTGCTAAATGTGAGAAACCCTTCCTGGGTCATCGCCATTATGAACGAAAGGGGCTGGCGTACTGCGAGACTCACTACAACCAGGTAACTTGGACTGTACTGCAATTTTATTTAATATGTTCTGAGTTTAATTTCGCAAGTGGAAAGAAAATCCCTTTCTTTTCCCTTAGTATTAAGAATTTTAAATAAACAAACATGTTTTAACTTGTGAGCAATTATCGAAGCCCAGATACATGAAACAATAAGACAGTAAATTAATATTAATAAGCCTGAAAATAGTTAGATTAAACATCATCTTGTTTTGCGTAATACTTCTCCAAAGCGCACTGTGACTTGTGCACCACACGAGGGCGCAATTTTTTATGATTAATGTACACCACCTGAACTGCAAGTGGTGTACAAGACAATAGCTGTATGAGCTACGGAGAAATATTATGCAAAACAATGCATTCAACAAGCAACAATTTTAAAGCTGAACAGTCCGCTTCTTAGCAGCAAATAATCTGTTCCATAAAAGTTAAAAGTCATTAATCACACATTTAATCATTAAACACATTTTTAATCTGTCAACTTCTTTTTTTCAAACGAATCGTTAACTCGCCTAGTAGAAAGTAAGAGCTTGCTTTGCAGATATTTTGCGGTTGTTTATGATGTTCCCTGGATCATGCATTTGATGCTGAGCATTAATTAATTAGATTAAACGCAGACCTTTAGCAAAAACAGCCAGCGCTGTTGTGATGTCGATTTCCCAGCTTTTGATATTTGTTTACATGCTTATGATGTTAATTATAGACACATGTAGAACTTGCTTATAATTTGTTTACGCTTGTTCTGCGCAGCTTTTCGGTGACGTGTGCTACCACTGCAACCGAGTGATCGAAGGAGACGGTAATTATGTGTCATCTTCTATCTTGTTTTCATGTATACATAATATGATGTTGTCAGTCAGCGTGCTTGCAGTCTTTGAGTCATCAGAGCTGTTAAACCGATAGTTACCTTTGTGAAAAAGCCATACAAGGGATGGTTTATTAGTCTATTGATATTTTTTCCCCCCATGTTTACATCCTAACAGGCTTGGAAATTAACATGTTGGTTAAACATTGTGTGTAATTTCACCCGAGTCAGTTGTGTTTCTAATATAAATCATGTTTTTTTTTTTTCTTTTTCTTTTCAGTTGTTTCAGCTCTGAATAAAGCCTGGTGTGTCAACTGCTTCTCCTGTTCTACATGCAACACCAAGCTTACGCTAAAGTAAGTTCGATCCAAACATCAAGGTCTCTCTCTCTCTCTCTCTCTCTCTCTCTATCTCTATTTTTGGCAAGTGTATATCTGTTCCTAATCTGCTTGTCTATTCTCATCCGTGTTACCAATACCAGTACGTCTCGTCTCTTTCTTTCTCCCTTTGCTAAAAGCGCTCCTTGTATTTCTCTCCTATCTCTGTCCCCTGTTGCCTTCCTGTCCCTATTGCTCCCGTACTGGACCCTCTACACTGTCCTCATAGGGACAAATTTGTAGAGGTCGACCTGAAGCCGGTGTGTAAGCACTGCTACGACCGGCTACCCGAGGAGCTGAAGCGGCGACTCGCTAAACGCGAACGCGATGCTCGTGAGAAGAAGAAGAAGATGGTCGCTGTCTGTCCGTAACTCCTCGTAGTCTCCTCTCTTCTTTTTTCTCTCCATGCTCATCCATCTTTACTTTTTCCTTTTCATGGGGTCAGTGTCTTTCATCATGCATTTCCTTCAGACCTTGTCATGTGCTTTTACTTTTTTTTTTTTTTTTTCTTTTTAAACCCCTCTCCCCTCAACACACACACTAACATCATGACGGAAATTAAGATTTTTTTCATTTGATCAAGAAAACCGCGCCCAGATGTACAATCATGTCACATAAACACGCAAGATTGATCCAGACAAAGTTTGGCCAGCTGTAACAGCTGTAAATAGTTAAATTAAATGAGACACTAGTTCTTTGTGCATTAATCGTTGTTCTGGTTGTCATTACCAGAAAATCAATAACATGTGTACGCTTTTCTATGTCACTACAATTTGAACTGTTGAAGATTTAGATTTTTAAAAAAAAAGTTCATAGAGTTGTATGTGGAGTTTATGCTTTACTTCCGCGTGAGTGGGAGGAAATGAGGGAAGTGTAAACAGGCCCGTGGTTTTTGTACCTCTAACACATACTTGATAACAGAAGTTGTTGATTTGAAATACTAAAATGGAAGCACTAACTCCTCACACAAGTCAAAAAAATATATATATATATACCCGGAATGTGTCCATGATATCAGGAAGTTCATGAGAAATAGGATCGTGCAGTACTTTCGAAAATTTAATTACACAACTGTAATTCTGACAGCTTTTCCATGAAGCTCAGCTATATGAAGTGACTAGGTTATGAATTCACTGGGCTCTGAATCTTTCTAGCTCATTCAGAGCTTGATGATGATGATGAAGATGATGATGATTTGTTCATTAACAGCCAAAACATGGTATTGGTGCTAAAAAGTTTCTCATCTAGGTACCACAGCATTTCATTTTCATAATACTTATTGCTTCTTATCTCCCGATTCATGCTTCGTTTTTTTTTGTAAATATGAATACACATTTATATTTATTTTAGATAAACAGAAACACATTAGCTAAATACAATTTCATGTCCTTTAAACACATGTCTGTAATTTTTTTTTTATTCAAATCTTTCAGTGATATTAATTGTCATTTAGATGAAACTTGGCCAATTTAGATTTCACATGAAAATACGTAAATCTGAAAAAGTGTATAAGATATTGCAACATAAATTTGACATGGTTTCGGACACTGCAGATTTTTTGCTTTTTAAACTTTTACCAAAAATCGTAATCCTTTAATTTAAGCAACAATTTTTACAGGTCATATGCTTCTAGAAACTTACACCAATTTTAGAAATAAAAAGATAAAAAATAAATATATATATATAACAATTAAATCAGCACTAGTACTGTGTTTTGGCCGTAACTAACAGACATACAATATACACAAGAGTGTTTTTATTTGTTGAATATTGCACATTTATTATACAGACATATTAATATTATACATTTCTCATGTGAAAAGAATTGAGTTAATACTGGCACACGACACTCTAGACACATTTTAGTAATGCGCTTTTCTTTTTATTATTATTATTATTACTATTCTTGTCAGAACAGATGTTGCTTTTTTT
>JAOVVB010000004.1:21682217-21697951 GCA_028570985.1 Heterobranchus longifilis | reverse complement strand
TGAAAAAAGCTTTTTTGCAATCATTTGAGATTAAAAAAAAAAATCACTTTATAAGTGCTTTTCTTTTATATGTTTTTTTTTCTCCATATGTATATTGAATATACAGTATATTCTTCCATATACAGTAGGGACCTTCTGTAGTCCAACTAGGAACCGTGGAGGCCAATGGTGACCATTGTATTTATTCCCATTTTTTATGATCGTGGTACAGTAGGACTGTCGGTCAACATTCACACACGCTTTCACACACTACGGGCAATTTGGGAATGCTAATTAGCCTAATCCGCATGACTTTGGACTGTGGGAGGAAACCGGAGTACCCGGTGGAATCCCGGCAAGCACGGGGAGAACATGCAAACTCTATGCGCACAGATCCCGAGGTGGGAATCGAACCTGGAGGTGCAAGGTGCCAGTGCTAACCACAATCCACCTTTTCTGGCTTTCCAATTCTCTGTGTGTGTATATGTGTGTGTTTGACATGGAAAATCAAAAAAATGTGATGAATAAAAGTTGAAATATGGATTTGAACTGTTTTATACTGTCATGTACCAGTTACACTTTAAAAACAAAAACTGATGTGGATTTTTATTTTTTTTTATTTTTGGACAATTCTGTGTTAAATCACTGAATGATTCTAACATGTTGCTTCTGTTTTAATGAGGCTTAATGAATGAAGTCTGCTTTCTATTTTTATTACAGCAGGTGTCTGCTGCTCAAAGTTCTGTTTAAAATTCTGCCAATGCCAGTCTCTCTCTCTCTATCACTCTCTCTCTCTCTCTCTCTCTCTCTCTCTCTCTCACACACACACACACACACACACACATTGCTGGCAACTTCATTTTGTAGACGTTCCCTCAGGACTGGCCAAATGCAAGTTATCTCTTCTGGCTTGTTCAAAAGAACAGCATGAACAAATTTCAAATGTAATCTTCAGTCCATTCCAAGGATTGGACTGTTCCGAACATCTCACTCCCCATCCTCTACTTTGGAATTGTATCTATTGAGAGATGGTCCGTACTAGTCCTCTATCTGTAATTCTACATTCGAAATCTCCCCATTCAAACCGCATCCTAATTTCGCTCCTATTCTGCCATCTTATCATTTGAATGAACCGTATAATACATACGTTTACCTGAATTCACTTTGAAAATGGAAGTGACCAAATCCAGAAGACTCCTGGAGACGTTTCAGATTCAGATAACTGCCAGAAAGTGGAAATAGCCTTAAAATTGGAGATCTTGGTTTTCACTGGAGTACACGTTCATGTTTTTCGAATTCTGAGGTCATACAGACCCGTGTTCTATAGGGACAATGTGTTCAACAATGAAAGTCAAAATTGGTAAGAGAGGCTGGTTAATATGACATCAACCTGTTTTTTTTTTTTTTTTTGTTGTTTTTTTAACATTTATTAAAGGTCCTATATTTTTTCTATTCCTTTAGCAAGTTAACACAGGTCTCAGAGCTCTTCCAATGTGGAAAGATAAAATACCCCTCAGATAATGCCTTTTACAGATATTAACCTCGATTAGTTTTAATTCCCTCTGAACGCGCATTTTTAGTAGTGGCTCTAAATGAGATACTGCCAAGCCCCGCCCCACTAGAGAACAACAAATTAGGGGGAGGGGTATATTTTTGTATAAGGTCACAATAGGGGGAAATTCTGATTGGCTTGTTAAAGCCTTGGTGAATACAAAAATGGAAAAAGTCAAAAAAAGAAGGAAACATTTGTTTTGCATTATCTTGTTGTATATGCGCACACACACACACACACACTGGAGACCAAAAATGACAAAAAAGTGAATTTTGCATAATACATGCCCGTTAAGGGATATGCATTTTTAAAAAGCAGTGTTGATCCATGGCTGTGTTCCTGAATAGACAAATTTATTTTATGTAAGTCGTCAAAGCCCTAAGGCCACCTTTGGCCACCTAAATGATTAGCATTTTGCACTTTGTTTGCATTATTTACTGTTGATAATATTTCACATTATTTGATATGTAGCAGCTGACCTACCTTATACTGTAGGTTGTTTTGTTTTGCTAACCACATGAAAAATAACTTGTATAAATCATCTTCATATGTTCATCAAATTCAGAGATTAGCTGCACCAATATGACCTCCATGTTTTTTTCCGAGCTGAAGCCGTAGCGTACATTTAGATCAGAACTCTGTGACAATCGACTTCTCTGACTGTTAAGTATGACGGATTGTAATATATAACTGATGTGTTCCTGGCTTCCTATTGCTACTTTGAAAGTCACTTGGAAAACAACCTCGTAGTCCTGATACACCTCCTAGTCTGCTGTGTGGAACATTATCAGTTGTCATGGGTCGTGACGTCGGTGAAATTCTCACTGTCTCCCTTTACACATGGGAAAGATGCTTCATTCAAGCAAAGCAGGAAGACCCATCATGTTGACAGTTCCAGTTGACTTAAGTACCAGTCTCAGAGGAACGCATACAGAAGGGCAAGATGAAACAACACGTTCGTTGGTCTGTCCAGTCATATCAAGAATCCAGCAACGTACAAAATTAGATTGCCCTACCTCTGTAATGCACGTACAGAGCCAATTTAGCACTAAATTTGTGCAATTATTCTGCTTAAGTAATCAATGCCTCGCTGTGCTGTAAAAAGAAGTACTAATTGAGGGCGGTTATCTTGCCACGGTACTGAGTTTGTGTGAAAGCTACAGTAGAGCGACTGTACAAATGCATGGTGAGAGCCGTGCAGATTATCATCCTTATATCTGCCTCGATTACAAATTAAATACAGTTGGCCTGGCCAATGCAAAGACGCTGATCCTTTATATACAGAGAGAGGAACCTCTCAAGCGGTCATATTATAATGAAATAATGTAAAGAAATGGAAGACACTCATGGTGTAAGCTTTATGTGTATGTCTGATGCTTGTCCAAATGGACATATTGTCCCCCAAACAAACTACCACTGATGTATCCATTTATAATCTGGACAAACATGGGGACGGTTTGACAGCAAAATACCATTAATGACATAAAAACTCATTTTGCCAAATCATTTTTCTGGCACACAAAATGTTTAATTGGAAAACATTTACATATTTTTCTTTAAATGCTTTGAACTTCCAAGTTTTAGGCAAACCGCGATTTGGCATGGCTATATTTTAGAGCAAAAGTCTATATGTCATGAAAAGCCAATTGCGTTACTTCTTTTTTGTACCAGTTCATATAAATTTATGATTAAATTTAATAAAATTCTATTTTATTTGTATAGCGCTTTTAGCAATCGTCATTGTCGCAAAGCACAATCAAAAGAAAATTATGGAAATTTGTATGACATGAGAAAATGTGTATGAATTAAAATGATCAGATTGTCCATGATGAGCAAGCACAGGGTGACAGTGGCAAGGAAAAACTCCCTGAGATGGCAATAGGAAGAAACCTTGAGAGGAACCAGGGAACCCATCCTCATTTGGGTGATAACAGATAGGTGGGATTGATCTGCAGTCATACTGTGTTAGGAAGTTCAATATAACAGTTGATGTCTTTCAATTAATATGGAGTCCAGTTTTGTTCCTGGATGCTCAGGTACTAAACTGTGGAAAAGTCCGGTCCTGAACTATTGATGGACTGCAATCACAAGTCCTCAGAGAACAGCTGTCTGCATCAGCCGAGGCCAGGACTGTCTTCATGGTAAAATGGAACCGTCCCCGGTCACCACACACACATCCCAAGCAGGCAACACGGGGCTTCTGTGCGACGACATCTTCAATCAGAAGCGCGGCACCAGAGCGAGTCATGATCAGTAAAGCCAAACTCCAAATCTGCTGCATGAAACAGCATCTGCTGTTCCCAGGGGCAATTCTGTACATCTAGGGGAGCCCTTGGTGGGTTTCCACCGGGTACTCCGGTCTCCTTCCACAGTCCAAAGACATGCAGATTAAGTTAAATGGCATTCATAATTTGCTCATACTGTGTGTGTGTGCATCCTGCGATGAATTGTCACCTTGTCTAGGGTGTTCCTCCACCGCTTGCCTGGGATAAGCGGCATGGATGATGAATAAATTAATGAATGAGAGTTGTGTCACACCTCTTAATTCCAAGGTCGTTCGTGGTTTTTATTTCTTTCTACACGGTAAAACGATGCAGAAGGCATCCAAAATATGCAATAATCTCATTTAAACAGTTGATATTGAGATGTATCTGCTACTTATGACCTGTAAAGCCTTTATAACGGCTCTAATCTGGGACTGGTGACTCTAAATGAACTTCTCCTCTGCAGCAGACGTAAGTCTTGTCCTTGCTTTCCTGGGAAGCTCTTCATGAGAGCCAGTTGCATCATGGTGCTTGATGGGTTTTACAAATGCACTTGACGATACTGTTCTTGCAAGAATTATTCCAACTGACCTTCATCTGACCATCATGTCTTAGCAGTTTAATACAATAACAGTTGAATTAGAAGGTTTTGACTGGTACAGTATTTGTGTGTGTGTGTGTGTGTGTGTGTATCTTAGTATGGATTTATTTCATTTGCTAACTAAATGTAATATTTTTCAGCACTGTTTGCATGATAGACAGGCGACAAAGACTACACTGTGAAAAAAGCAGTGACCTTACAGACAGCCAGGACATTGTAGCACCTGCAGCTAGTTAGCACCCACCCACACACACCTGTTACAAGTTTTTAAGTGTGTCTATTTAAAAAAAAATAGTGTTTTGTCATTAAATGTTCATCATCTGGTAAATATAACACTATCTTTTGATTGTCATTACCTTTTATTATCCTTTTTCATAATTTTTTTTATTTTTATGCCTAATGGGTAAATCCTTTCAAATGTTTTCAAAACTGATTCAACACCATGTTTGTTATTTAATAAACAAAGCCATGTTGGATACTGTAGTGTACATACTGGAGTGTATCTTCTGTGATAAATTTATCTCGTAGTGTACCTTCTTCGTGTAATTTACCTTCTGGGGTGGCACATTGGTGTAGTGGTTAGCACTGTCACCTTGTACCTCCAGGGTCTGGGTTCGATTCCCAGCCAGGTTTGATTCCAGGCTCTGTGTGCATGTTCTCCCAATGCTTGGTTGGTTTCCTCTGGGTACTCAGGTTGCCTCCCACAGACACATGACTCCATGACTTTTTTGACTAAAAAAAACTAAAATGCGTTGGATTAATGAAATCAATAAACTCCTACAGGGAAAACGAAATTTTATTTTTGCATGCAACAAAAACACTACTTTATTTGTAGGTTAATTTCAAATTAAATCCTCAATGTCTATTTGAGTCCTAAATTATCCACCTGCAGCAAACCAACAATTCTGTCCGCTTCAGTGTGACATCAACCTTCCAACGTTTGTACTGGAGCATGTAGTCAGCTGTCAACCTGAATAATAAGGATCGTCACATCGGCGGTTGTGACGCATATTTTGAGCGACAAAAAATGTTTAATTTTATGTTACAAGATCACCATAATCTTCAAATTTAGAATTACATAAAAAAAAACTAATGAACTAAAATAAAACTAATTTAAATGAAATACTCATTGTTTATTTTCCAACTCCACAAAGAGCCGAGGCAGATGGATGAAAAAGCCACATGTGGCTACGAAGCTGCAGGTTGCCGACCCCTGTCCCAGAGGATGAATGAGTGAGTAAGTGAGTGTGTGAGTTAAACCTTCTGTTTTACCTACAAATCAGTATTCCCCCCCCCCCCCCCTCTTGCTCTTGTATTACTTTAACTGGATTTGCTGCATTTTCGAACTCCATGAGGCACTTTGATAATAGTCTCATGAGGCTTTTATTATAATTTATTAAAACTCAACCAACATCTTATTGATCCTAAATTGCATGCTTCCCGGACCACAAACACAACTGCAGGCTGATTTCACCATTGTAACGAATCAATGAGTGGTGGATGGTGGAATTATAGTGTTTTGCAAAATCACACAAAAATTCACACCGATATAAACAAAACAACTGTGACACAATATTTTGGCATTCATGCACCCCTGTGACAGCAAAAAATTGTACACAAAATATTTTTGGCGGTTTGCCAACCTTTTTGTTCATTAAAAAAATGCAAATATTGTTGAATATAAACTGACCTAAAGGAAAGATTTGTAATTTTAAACCCCAAATTAAAGTGGCACAACCGCCACCATTTAGTCTCATCACGCTAATCGTTGCTGTGTTCAGGAACACTTGGACGAGTTCATTGCTGTCACCCCACAGTAATAAAAGCACCAGAGGAAGTGCTGTGTGTGTGCCCACAGTCCAATACTTAATATCACAGTAATAGCATTTGACATGAATCCATAAATCCAGGCGTTAGGTAGAGAGTGACTGGTTCTTACCCTCATCAAATATTTGCACCTAAAACCTCAAAACAATGATGGATGAATCTGTCTGGCAGGAGAATTTAATGCCACAGGTGTCCAAAAATAGATAATTATCACATTTTTCACAGTGCGATCGCATCTGCAGCAGTCCAGTCGACAGCTACGTTTAAAATATCTTGACGTCCGAGGTTAATTAGTTTTCCTGGCCTTTGAAGAGCTCTGATCGACATGCACATAATTGTTTTGTTTTTTTCCCCCGTTAAGTGAGAAGTGCAATGGATTTAATCAAGGTACTAAACAGCTGCGGCAGTTAAAGGCAACCTCTCACTGCTGTTGATTTATTTTCTCTCCCGAGGGTCAGCTGTCCACTGTACCCCATCAAAGGAAGGACTAATTGTATTTTTTCAGTAATTGGTTTTTCTCACTAATAATCAATTAGAGCACTGAGCCATGAGCTGAAATTGGCTTACGCGGCTCTGTGGGTGCTGAGGGCCGTAAGTATCTGGGTTTAGCTAGCTTTGCACGATAATGGTGCATTTAGGATGTTTTTACAGTTAAGTTTTTTTTTTTTCTCTTCTGGACCTGAAAATAGGTCACTTTAAGTGACATCAACAACAGAAGGATGTGTCTAAACTTTTGCACACATTGCAAGTGAAAAGCAGAATTAATCAATGATTTGCAAAGAAGGTTTCTGTGTTATAAATGTGCATGAAAATCTCCTAGAAATTAACCTTAGATCAAGTCAAACTCAAGTATTTAAGCCTATTTACAGTGCATAAATTTCCTTTGCTTGACTGGGTTTTAATTTTTATACATTTATACATACTACAGTATGTAGTACAGATGTGCCAGCGACTTCGCGTGGACTTTAATTGCACCAACATAAATGCGTTTTAAAACAAGTGACTGCTCCATCTGTTGAATTTTAGAATGAACGAAAAAATTTTACGTTACCACGAAGTGCGCAAAATGAATGTGTGAGATTGCGTTTATTAAGTAGATTTCAATCGCACACTCACAAGCACGTATTAAAAAAATGTACAGCGCCATCTGTTGAATTTTGAGATGAACTAATGATTTTTCCAAGGTTCTTTTCTATATGATATAATTTTCCATTTAAATTTCAAAGTAGCGTATCTTCTCTTCCTGTGAGCCGATTGCAATAAAACAAAGCCTGTATGTTACCTCTCGGCCAAATACACCTGTAAAAAAAAATTCGTACAGTTTTTACGTGATGCATGCACAAACAAACAAACAAACAAAACTAAAATTTCACAAAAACCTCTTGACTTGTTCTATAACTCATCTTCATCTTACATAATTTTTTCACAAATATTTTTTTAATGTACAGACATGCCAACTTTACAGTTTTATTATGTGTATGGAGGATTTCTATTTTAATTTTATTTCATTATAACTTGTAGATCACAATTTTTCACTTTTTCATCACAGTTTTTTAATTAAAATTTTATTATTTATTTTTTTTCCCTAGCACAATTTTTATTAAAATAATTATAATACGCTTCCTATCTAAACGATCTTTCCATTTTTAAGTCAAGAACAGTCATATAAGCATTTCACTGCATATTATACTGTGTATTGTTGTGTATGTGACGAATAACAATTTTTTTATTTGAAAATATGTCTGGAAAGCAGAAAACACCACCAGCTGCCAGACCCATATAATGTGTAGATTTGATAAAATATTAAATATTGCCTGCAATACAGTATTGATTTGATATTATCATGATTTTTTTCACATTACACATTATTGACCTAGACGTTAATTTTATTTTACCCACCAATGTTAAAGCAAAAATGTATTTTTTAAAAGATGGGGTAAATAGCAAATCACCACACTTTTTTTTCCCCAAGATAAAAAACACCTGGATGGTGTCCGGAAAGCATCCTAGATTTAAACCTGTGCCAAATCAAATATCATCAATAAATGTGCAGCTTTCTCATATAAAATAAACATGAAAAGTATATTTCAAGATATATTTGGTAACATAAAACTATCATTAAATAGATTTTTTGAAACAATCCTACAAACCCTCTGACTGAGGCTCCATGTTAAACTACTACTGTACATTATATCTGCATCAGTATACATTTACTGCGGTACCTCGGCATACCAATTTCACCCGTTTCAGAGGCGAGTTCTTAAGATGAAATTTCATATTGCAAAGCACATTTTGCCATAGGAAATAATGTAAATGCAGATAATCTGTTCCAGCCAACTAAAAATATTACCAATATTACCAAATGTAATCATACATTTTGCATCAAAACATTTAGGAAAGACATGTAAATGCAGTAAATATGAAAAAAATAGACAATAAATCTCACTTAATCTTAATTTATGATTCCTCTTGCCACCGGCCGCTTAAAAACCAAACTGAAAGTGGCTCCGCTTTCTTCTTACTACCCTCCTTGATAACATTGTGACATGGTCCGATGTCTTCACTACATCTAGCACAAAATGCAAAAAACCTACAAAAATAAGTAAACTCGTTTCGCTTGGCTTTTTCCTCATGCAAACAAGTTCCAAACAAAACAAGTTACAAATTCCTTGCAAAAATTTCTCTTCTTAAGGCGAAAATTAATAAGCGTGGCCGAGTTCGAATGCCGAGTTAGCACTGTACCTTTCTTTTTTGCGTCAAAATTTGCCCGGAGCAATTAAACTACTTCAATCAGTATGATATCAACATTATTAACATTACTAACAGCCTTAATATTAACACCACATAATATTAACACATTAAAATTGATAATCAACTATTTAACGGTAAACTGGTGACAGGACCATGCCCACAGTGACCAAAGACTAGCCTATCCGGTTTGATCCCACAGAAAAGCCAATGCATCACGGATTGCTGAAAAAGTCAATGGTGGCCGCGATAAAAGGGCACCAGAACACCCAGTGCACCACAGCCCACCATGCATGGGGCCCACAGGACAAACAGTTCAAGGCCACCGACCCGCTTCCAAACTCCCCAGATCCCAATCTAATCGAGCACCAGTCAACAAAAAGATCCCCTACTAACATCCTGGTATCAGACACCACAGCACACACCCAGAGTCCCTGCAGAGCCACACCCTGGGGGGGACAGAGACTCGCTGGGGGCACAAAGGGAACCTACAACCTAGGTGGTTTTAACTGGTAATGTTCTAATGTATTGGCTGATCAGTGTAGAACAAAAGTAAAGGAATTATTTATAAAATTATAAAACAGACACTGATCTGTCTATACCAATTAAGTCAGTCAGTTCTTTTTTTGTTAACTAAATTTCGTTAAAAAATGTTTTATATGTTTTATGCCATGGAAAATTGAAGACTTACTCCATTCAGGACCTTTCTCCATTTTGATGATAATGCGGAGCTGTAGTTGCAGTGTGGAGCTTCTGACAGTTTGACAGCAAAAGAAAGAATCAAATTGGGAGGAAATCACTCTTAGCTGCACTAGCACAGATTTCGACTTCATGCTGAGAGACTGCTTGTGTAAACTGGCAGTTGTAGTCAAAATAAAACCATATTTCCACATCATTTTAAATCTATGGAAGTCGGCGTATAACGTTACTACAGACAGGTGTTTATATGCCACTGAACAGATACCAGTATTCTTTCAAGATCATTTTGTCTTGCCACTGGGATTCTGTATGTGCATTTTGCGAGATGTGTACTTTGTTGAATTTTAAACTTTGCATGGATTATTTGACATTGCTCTAATTGCACTACCTGTGGATCCTGCAGGCCATGATTTGGATTTGCTCAATTAACTGCTTGCTATTGTGTCCCATCAATGGATATGCTGTTTGTTGAAATATACAGTACTCTTATACTCTGTTCACACATTTTAAGCATTCCTCTCTGCAAAGGCATTCTCCGCTCTATCTTGTTGGGTAACACTTAAGTAGTTTATTCAAGGTTAAGGTGTTATCTTCAACACAATTAAAAAAAACATTGTGTTTTAATAGTTGTTTTTCTCCCTTGGCATGTCTCATAATTAACAGGGTTGCTAAGAAACTATCTTCTGCTCCACTCCATTCTTCATCAACGGTAAGACCTGTAGAAACTTCAAAGATTATATTGTGCATTTCATACGAGTTTATGGCCCATTGGAATTTTAAAAGCGCTATATATAAGTTAGTGCGCCCTCTTTTGATTCTATGTTTTTTTTTTTTTTTTTTTTTTACAAAAAAACATCATTAAAATCATCTCATGGTAGCGGATCTTATCATTCAAACACCACCTTAGACAAACAACAGCATATAACTTTTTTTTACTGCACCATTATTTATTTAACAAAAATAAAGCCCCCCGCTACCCACCCCCCAAAAAAACATGTTGGCAATACTGAGTATCCCCCTACTGCTTCCACAGGATTTAAGATGGTAAGTTGCAGCCAGGTGCTAAAAGTAATCAGAGCTTGGTTAATTGATCATCAGCAGGTGTGCAGACCTCCATAAAAGCAGAAGGTTTTGGCAGTTTGCTGGTCTGGAGCAATCAGGTGTGTTTCGGCAAACACGATGCCAAGAGGGAAAGACATAATCAGTGGTCTTAGAGAAGCAATTATTGCTGCACATCAATCTGGAAAGGGTTATAAAGCCATTTCCGAACAATTAGGAGTGCAACGTTCTAGTAGGAAAGCGTTTAAGACAATTGCCAATCTTCCCAGGAGTGGATGTCTGTGCACATTCACCCACATGTCAGACTGTGCAGTGCTCAGAAAAATACAAATAGACCCAAGAGCTACATGTTACATGTTAAAGGCTCCCTGACAGCACAATTAGAAGAAGACTGAGCAAGTACGGTTTGGAAGGGTTGCCATGAGAAAGCCCCCTTTTTTTTTCTAAAAAGAACACGGAAGCACGACTGAAATAATAAAAAATAAAAAAAACTACATCTGAACAAATCACATGGCTACTGAAACAATGTCCTATGGACAGATGAAACCAAAGTGGAGTTGTTTGGCCTTAATGCCCAGTGCAATATTTGGCGAAAACCAAACACCAATGGGAGTGGAGAGGTGAAGCTAAAGCTTAGTCGATATTGAATCATACAACAGGACAATGAGCCGAAGCACATCAGTAAAGCTACATCGGAATGGCTGAAGAAATGAAAGGATCAAGGTTTTGTTATGGCCTCGTCAAAATCCAGACCTCAGCCCAACTGAAATGTTGTGGCAGGACCTTATCAGAACTGTGCATATCCGAATGCCCAAAATACCTCAATATTGTAAAGCAGAATGAATTTCTCCCTCAGTGATGTGAGAGACTGATGAATTCATACAGGATATGATGACTTCAAGTTATTGCTGCTAAATGTACTGTAGATCTACAAGCTATTAAATCACGGGGGTAATTAGTATTGCCCGCATCTTTCCTTTTGACATCATTTTTATTAAATAAATAATGACATAGTGAAAATGTTACATGTTGTATTTGCCTAATAGTAAGATATGTTATGAGCAAATGATGTCATTATACAAAAGCATAGAATTAAAAAAGTCAAATTCTAATAATTAACAAAATCTAATAAATTGTTTTCTACACTAAAAACATGCAAAAATATGCAATAATCTCATTTGAACTGATCAGAAGTTTAAACTGATCACTGATAACCTGATCATAACACTGCCTTCAGAGGCTTGTACAGTGAACAGTGTGCATGATGGGTGCAATTCCAGTAGTTTCAGCAATCTCCTTAGTTGTTCTCTTTGCTCAAAACAGACCAGTAAATAATACAGTAACATCTTTTCCAAGACCACTTGATATATTCTTAGACTTCCTGCACCGGTTGGGATTATTATTATTTTTTTTGCCAGCTGAAGCATATTAATCCCTGCAGTAATTATCCAGTCAAAGTCTCTTAAGTATGTGCTTATTTATTTGTATTTTTGCGCCAGGCAGTGTATTTACTATAATGTAATTAGTTTTAATTAATGGTGCTGTTAGTGAACGTTCTGTACTGGGCAATTAATACCAGGCTCATAATGAGATGGACTGAAGATACTCTTCTATTATTAGGAATTTAGGATTAAAATTAAGATTCAATTACTTGTCACATCTACTTTACAGTACAGATAAATATATATTTTTTTCACATAACCTGGTTAGGAAGCTGCACTGGGGCTTAAACCCCCGACCACCTGATCAGCCTTCACCTTTTACCAGACAAAAGTAGTTCTATGCTTTTGTCTATCTGAAGATCTTGGTCACTATGATGTGTTTGGAAACAGAGATTCCTGAGACATGTGTATCCTTGTTTAAATATTTAGCATTTACCTTCTTTTTTTTACCCAATGCCAACTAAACAGGCTCAGATCCATCCACCTGAAAAGGGGTCAAATTATCATAGTATTCCATATACTATACATCATCTCTCATCGTCTGCACCACTTTCCATTGTGTATGGGGTCGCAGGGGGGCCTGGAGCCTATCCCAGGAGACTGTGGGATACCAATCCATCACAGGCCACACACACATACACGCTCATTCACACACTACAGGCAATTTGGGAACACCAGTTAGCCTAATCTTCATGTCTTTGGATGATGAGAAGAAATCAGGGGAGGAAACCCATCAAACATGGGGAGAACATGCAAACTTCACGCACATGGACCGCAAGGTGGGAATTGAACCCGGACCATGGACAGACAATACAGGGTCCAGTGCTAACCACTAAGTCACCGTGCCGCCTAGTATTCTATATACTGTACTAATGGAAGATCATACATATAACATAACATATACAGTATACAGTAGGTCATCGGTATGAGAATAATGTTCGCTAATATATATATTTTTATTATTAAATGTAAATCCAGCCAGCCGCCTGGTATATGTTCCATTACTGCTGTATTGAGACTATATTATTAAAATTCACTGAGTCTAGCTATACTGAGAGTTCCATCCCTGAGGAAAAGCAAAATAAAAAATAATGAAGGAGTTTATTCACATCTACCAACTTCTGGATTCATCTTTTTTTTTTTTTTTTTTACCCTTTTGCATTCAGCGCCATATCTTTGTGTCTATCACATTGAGTGGAACTGATGATCCATTACCACCTTTTCTTCTCCCTCTACTTGTGTTCTCAATCCACCTCAATCCATGTATGGTTCAGGAGTGGATTTATCTCATGTCTCTGATTAAAATTGACTAAAGCCCAGCTCTGTATATGCAAACATTTTCACTTCGAACCTTTATCGAGGACTTAATTAAATTCCCGAGCACTCCATAATTTGATCTTTAGACTCCATTTGCTCTCGCCATTTCCTTTTTATGTGTGCTTACAGAGGATACCGGAATAGGCTTCAGCCCAGAGTATTTGCATGCAGCCTGTGTGCTATTAGTCTCTAGTTAGATATTCAGCTGAGCTTTATTCCTCACTCCTGCCAGAGTGTTCTCAAAAACAACAAAAAAAATGTCCCTTACTATATGCAGGCTGCTACGAGCCTGTAATAATGATAAAGTGTTAAGGGGGAAACACACACACACACACATAGAGAATGCTTTATAAAAAAATTAACATGTTTGTTCTTGATTGCTTTCAGAGACAGCAAATGAATAAACACGTCTACGTAACAAGTCTTGTTCAACAGACGGCGTGATCGTTAAGTGTACCCGAGCGTGATGATGCGGGATTTGGATGGCAAGGCTCTCTCGAGCCCTCTGCTCCGAACATAAAGTAATTGAATTCAAGTTCAGCCTCTAATGCAATCTTGTGACTCCTTTTGCTCTTGCTGTTTTCTCTTTTATCTAACCTTAGAGCCCGTAACAGGGCAAAAACACCTTCAACATGGTGCTCCTGTATACATTTACACTCCGGTTGTCTGTTTCCCTGCTTGGTCTGCTCGGGTGCTGTAAAAGCAGTGAACTCTCCGTCATAACAAGAACCTTGCCTTGTTCGACAGACAGAAGGCATGACTTCAAAGTGCACCCGAATGTCATGACAGGCTCCCAGATCAAATCCGAGCCGTACCTCCTGAGTAATTTGGCATTGTCTGTAGGCTGAATGTTCGAGCAGATGGCCAAGCAGAGGCTGTTTCATTACCACCACATCCTCGAGGCTTTCAATCAATGCTCTCTCTCTCTCTCTCTTTTTTTCTGTCACTGTTTCTGTCTTTCATCACCGGGGTAGTGTAATACCAGTCCACTCACTCAGTTTTTACTCCCTGATTGCATGCTGTGAGCCAGGAAATCATCATATCATGCCATCGTGGTGTTACAGTCAGTGTGCTGCTTCTACTAATTAAGCTACAGAAACCAGAAGCAGGGCTAAATATTGTTTTTTTTTTTTTCTTATTATTTAGTTCAAGAATGTTTATACAAACAGTGTATTCGCTATTTTAAATCTTTTTTTCTTTTTTAATTGAAAACAATGGTATTCATTAAAAAACTTAATTACTGACAACAACTTGAATGCATTGTTGCTGTGCTGTTACTGGAGCTGGCATGGATGCCACATGTTTGTGTAAAACCTTATGATCCATTAAGATCAAATCCATTAGAGTCTCACCGGAACACCTGCTTGCTTGAATAAAAGAAATTAGGCACGAGGTAAACCTGAGCTTTTGTACAAAGCAGGTAACATTCCATACCCATTACACAACAGTGGGTATATCTAACTGCTCTCTCACATATTGAGCTACACGTGGCACTCCTGAGTTCCCAGGGATCCTAACCCCTTCTGAGGCAGTGGTGGCTCTAATAGGTAACAACTAATATGGCAGTGGGTTATTGATAGGAAGGGCTGCCACTGTTGGGCCCTTGAGCAAATCCCTTAGCCCTCTCTGTTCCAGGGACGCTGTATCCCTGCACTCTGACCCCAGCTTCTTAACTGGGATATGTAAAAATAAAAAAAATAAAAAATAAATAAATAAATGTGTGGTGTACTGTATGTGGTGAGTAAGGATGGTTAAGCCTTCATTATTTAAAGTGGAATATATAATGCTTTGGGCTTAGTGGTTAGCACTGCTGCCTTACACCTCCAGGTCCTGAGTTTGATTCCAATGTTGGGTCTTGCATGGAGTCTGCATGTTCTTCCTATGCTTAGTGCACTTCCACCAGGTTTCCCCGGTTTCCTCCAACAGTCCAAAAACATGCAGATTAGGCTATTTGCATCATACAGATTAGTCTGTCCAAATTGCCAATAATGTGTGAATGTGAGTGTTGACCGGAGGTCCTAGCACGGTTGTACGAATAGGAATTTTTTTTTTTTTTTTTTGTATAGCGCTTTTAACAATTGGCATTGTCCCAAAGGAGCTTTACACAATTAAAATAATTATTTAAGTTCGTATTGAATTTGAATGTGCATGAATCAAAATGGTCAGATTGTCCCTGGTGAGCAAGCCGACGGCGACAGTGGCAAGGAAAAACTCCCTGAGATGGCAATAGGAAGAAACCTTGAGAG
>JAOVVB010000004.1:21586104-21610462 GCA_028570985.1 Heterobranchus longifilis | reverse complement strand
ATAATACAAATAATACAACGGGGAAGGAAAAAAATTGCACCCCGGAAACCACTGCACTGATTGATTGATGGAGAACATTTACTCTGAGTAAATTTTTAATTTTTACTTTTACTTGAGTAGATTTTTATAAGGATAACTTTACTTGTACTTCAGTAAAAGTTCACTAAAGTAACAGTACTTTTACTTGAGTACAAAATTTTGTTACTCTTTCCACCTCTGCCAAAAATAACTTCACCAGCATCACAGTTTTAAAGCAAAAAAAAAAAAAAATAAATAAATAAAAATAAAGTTTTTCTATCAGAACTGGAGTAACCAGCTTAAATAGTAATCACATTAGTTAAAATTCTTTAAAACTATTTTTGGATTAAACCTTTTTCTAATTCTTTTAAAGTTTTAGAAAGATATGATATTATCATATATATATTTATCAGGCAGTTTTTGCTAAAATTGAAGATTGGCCACAGCGTAAAACTAACCTGTGCAAATTGATACTTGACTTGATACACTGGAAAAAATCCATATCTTGCTTATAGTTACATTTATCCACACATTTAAGATATAAGATGACAAGATAAAAAGATTACAACAAAACAAATAAGATTATTAAGATTATTACTAATAACATATTTCTTCTATTGGCAGATAATTTTGCTAGTTTTAGGATTTTTTTTTTATTTGAAAGAAGCAAAATTCTCTGTCAATGAAATAATACATTTTTGCTTACAATCTTAGTAACATTTGACTAGAAATTAGATTAATAATTTTATATTTGGTTTGTTGTAAACTTCATTTAAAGAAATTATAGGTTTGGGCTAGATTTAAGAATACTTCACTTACAAAGATGTCATTTGTATGTCAAGTGTACGACGAGCCATGCATTAATAAATGAAAAAAAAGAAAGAAAGAAAGAAAGAAAGAATGAATAAAGAAGTATAAACACATCAGTACCATTCTGTGCTTTGCATGCAGAACTGTAAATGACAAAACTTCTGTTTAAACAGCGCCTGCATTCCCTCAGATAAAGTGAATCCGACTTTGCAAGTAATTCTCATTCTAATCCAAAGATGATGACTTTTGTGCCTTATCCTTCTACAGTGTGAAAACTTTGTACTTATTCATAAATCCGAAGCATGAATATGGAACAACGCACTTAAAGAGTCTACTTAACATTATTCTTTAAATGAACTTTTGTTTTCTAGCCTGAATTATACATATGTAAAATGTTAGTGCATTAATGATGACAATATTAATTAAGGTTTATTCCAATTATGCCATATATGGTAAGGGTTATAAGTGTTAACGAGGTGGAAATACACCCTGGATCGGACATCAGTGCTTCATAAGGCACACACACACACTTTATAGTTTTGGGATAGCCACTCGACCTGGAGAACCCAAAGGGAACCATGCAGACATGCGAAAAACATGTACAACTGCACACACTGTAGTTTGACCTAAAGCCCCTTTCATACTAGGAGTCTAACGAGAAATCTTACAGGTAATGATTTTGAGTTCTCGGTGAGGGGTTTGGCAAGAATGAGGAATATCCATTGAATATCCACTGATCTTGAGGTTTTTGGAACGGCAAGAATGAGGAGTGCTCGATGGGAAACTAAGAGAGGCGCTCGACGACAGGCCTGCGACTACAAGGCGAGCTTGCAGAGAGTGACACAAGCGAGGTATGGGAGAACGACGCTAGCACCGCATGTGCCTCACAGCCCCTAGCGGGAGTTCTCACCAACGTTCTCCTCAAGCTCGCCAACTCCCTCCTAGATAACGCAGATCTCTCGCCAACGCTCTCCTCGTTCTCGTCAATATCGCCAGAACTCCCACTAAGTAGAAAACACATTCTTGCAAAACTCGAAGGACTTCTCCTTGATTACTCCTCGATCTCCTTAGTCACTCCTCAATCCTACAAACACAACCTGGACGAGAACCAGGAGAGCCTCATGGCTTTAGGGAGTGCTGAGGAATGCCTTAGCAGTGAGTCTACAAGTGTCAGGAGAACGCTAAGAGAGAAATGTACTGATTTATTCTCGTGACAAGTCTACGGGAAAAATTGACATGTCCAATAGATTTTTGCAGAGATGGTGAGATTGAAGAGAGGCTTAGGGAGTTTAAAGAGACCCCTATGAGAGTCTAGGAGTTCCAGGAATTCTCGACAATTTTCTATCCAAAATCGCTCTCGGCGGGAGGTCTCGTCGGTATATATGAAAGGAGCTTAAGGATCAAACTGGGGACCGAGGAGCATTTTTACGTCCATCCTGCTCTCATTCTTGTTCTTCACACATTTTAAAAAGCTGAATGTACTATATGCTATTTTTAATCATCTCTGGCATAAAAACAGAAGAGTTGAAGCAAGTCGTTTTTGAAGCTGAGAAAAAAGGAAATAGTAAGAAACCACTGATGTACTCTTGTCAGTGCAGTGGAGATAAAAAACAAATGTCGATGGCATCACCAGCAATCCAGTGTTCGACGAAGACTTCAGGAGAATAATACTGCGGTCTTAACGCAAGATGCAAACCACTCATCAGCAGAAAGAACGTCTTGTAAATGTGTGTTCAGTATAAAGAGAAAACAAACCAAAACATGGCTTTGCACTTTCAATACATTCAGAGGGAACAATAACAGTCACTGTGTATCATTTACACAGTGCTCAAAGGATATAATATTTTTGCGCAGCTGATGAAAATATGATGCTAGTTCATACATTTAACTCCGATACCAATTTGTCATAATATATTTTGGAAAAAAAATACACTGGTAATCACCATTGACCTCCACGGTCCCTAGTTGGACTACAGAAGTTTCTAGATGGATGGATGGATGGATGGGAGAGCACCATTAGTGAAGATTGTTCCTATAACAGGTCATTACTTTGAATCTAAACATTATTACTACTATGTGCACGATTTCTGATATAGTAAGAGAACTGTTATGACAGCTTATGCCAGTGCTATGACATCAGAGATGAAAGATTTATGACACACTGGCTGATTGTTGCTCATTAGGTTACTATAATCAATATCCACATGCCTCACAGCAGGCTCTTCCAACCCTATAGAGAAGCAGCGCATTTAGCTTTATATACGTAATTAATACAGATACGACTATAGTGTGTCAGAGAGAATGGCCTTCTTTTGAAACGCCAGGACAAAATATCCATAAACATGTTTTTGATTTGATTGACCTTTTAAGAGTGTGTTAATGGGATCTGTCACTGTGTGATAAATGTGCCAAGCCACGTTAGCTGCTCAAGCTGAAGTCCCCGTCGGTCAATGGCATCGATCTGAGTGGGTGCTGACTTGAACACCAAAACCTTGTTATGTGAGATGAAGAGGGGGTGGTCTGTGCAGAAATCCATAACCAGAAAAATAAGTCACATAACGGCTAACCTTCCAATCCTATTAAAGCAAAACTTAAGAGCGCAGTGCACTTTTAATTCCAACTGCTTTATTCAGCTTGAGACGGTATTCACTTCTGGCATGAATATGAGAAGACGAGATGTAACACGCTTTAGTAGTTTTAGGCTTTAAAATATCTCTGACTTGTTCTGGAAATTTGCAGTGGCAAGCTGATTACTTTTGCTTCTGCTTACAGTCACGTTAAAAGTTAGTATGCCCCTTTCAACGGCATTTGTGTGTGCGAGTGGGAAAAACATGAAAATCATCTGATTATAGCAGCTCTTAGTATTAGCCAAATACAACCTCAGCAGGTGTGCAAAAGTTATGGCAGTTTGGTCTGGGGCATTCAGGTGTGTGTTAATACAATGCCAAGAGGGAGGGACATATGCAATGGTCTTAAGGAAGAAATTGTTGCTTAATCTGAAAAGGGTTATAAAACCCCAGGGTCCCAGGGTCAATCCATGCAATGCTCAGAGAAATACACAAAAAAAAAAAAAAAACAAGAGCTACATCTTAGCCCTACAGGCCTTACTGAGCATGTTAAATGTTAAAGTCCGTGACAGGACAATTAGAAGAAGTTGGTCCGGTGTGCTTGGAAGGGTTGCCAGGAAGAGAAATCTCTTCTGTTTAAAAAGAACACAGAAGCACATCAGAGGTTTGCATTTGAACAAACCACAAGACTTCTGTTACAATCTCCTATGGACAGATGAGACCAGAGTGACACCTCATACCCACTGTCAAGCATGGCGGTGGAGGGATAATGATTTGGACTTATTTTGCAGCCACAGGAACTTGGTACCTTGCAGTAATTGAGTCAACTATCTGATAGTTACAGCTTGGTCAAAATTGGGTCAAAGGTACAATGATCTGAAGCACACTAGTAAATCCACTTTAGAATAGCTGCTAATAAATAACAAGATTTTGGAATGGTCCAGTCAAAGTTCAGACCTCAACCCAATTGAAATGCTGTGGCAAGACCTTAACAGAGCTGTGCATCAGCGATACTGAAGCGATGTTGTAAAAAAGACTGAAGCAATATATAAACTAATTATATTAAGTTATTAAGCCTACAATATATCAAGGCTTTTTGAAGCAAATAGCCTTGTTCGATTGTCCACATATTTTTTATAATTACAGTGGCACCTCGGATTGCGAGTAACACGATTTACAAGTGTTCCGCAAGATCAGCAAAGATTATTAATACATTTTGACTTGAAAAACGAGCATTGTCTTGGTTTACGAGTAACGAGTATCATGTATCACGCATGCGCTTCTTGTTTTGACGCCGGGCGTCACGTGATCACAACTGAGCCAACGGTTTTTCTCTCTCTTGTGCTGCGGAATTGTAGGTAATCGTCTCCCCTGCTGGGTCTTAGTGCTCGTCTCTCACTGGTATAATCAACATCTGTTAATTACACGCATACTCTCACACATTTACCTTTGAAATGAGCGTGGTGGAGATATGACAACAAACACTATAATGACGCTATTAACAACAGATGCTAGACAAAGAGTCATACACAAATGTGATGACTGCTCATTAAACCAAAACATAAATTAGGTACAATCATTTAAAATGAGTGCTGTGATCAGGTGAAAAGCAGTGACTGATGGGAACTGTAGTTGTGCATCATATTTGGTACAACCATGACAGAGCCCCTTTGTTAAGACTGGATATATGAGGTCATGTCATACATAGCATGGCTTGCAGAGCTGCCTCGCCATGCCCTGGCTTGGGCATCCATGGTGTTGCAAACGTACTGGCCTTTGGGGTTACTACGCTTGTTGGCTGCCCTGTTGACATCTGGTGTTAGCTAAGCTCTTGAGACCCCATTGTTGGCCTCTGGCAAAAGCTTGTTTTTAGAAGCTGCCCCATCAGCCTTTGTTATTGGCTGGACTGGTCAGAGCCCCCTGTCGCTCTGGTGTAAGCTACACTGGGGAGGCTGCTTCCTTGGCCTCTGGTAAAAGCCTCAATGTCAACCCTTTATCTGTGTTCACCTGACTAGGCTCAGCTCATGCACAAGTTGCAGTCCTCCACCCAAAAAATATTTAAGGGCGCCCAGCTTCAAGCTGGTTTAAGATAATCAGAATGTGATTGATCTGCTATTGGTTCTCTAGGATCTGTATGGCCTAATTAGACTTGATTTAGATTACCTGCTGCATCCATGGTTAGGTCTTGTGTTCTTTCATGGACTGGTTAAAGATGAATGCAAGTCCAGAATGAATGACTAGGAATACATACAACAAACACAAGCATGGAGATGACAACATATAATGATGCTACGAACATCAGAAGCTAGACTAACGGTTCTGCTAGGCTCCCTAAGACAAAATGTGAATCAGGTGCAAAACTATCATGTTATGTGGTTGTGTTGAGCAGATGAGATGCAAGGGCTAATTTTAGTCCGGCACAACCATGGCAGCAACAAACAAATTGGGTGATACTTAAAGAACTAAGAATACTTGCCAATAAGAACATGGGAAGCGTGATTGTTCACCAGCAGCAGTGGACACTGTATAGCTGGCAGAGTGAGTAATGTCACAATTAGTGAACCTTCAACCACTCTTTTCTTTTTGGAGAAAGAGGGATGAAAACAACACTAACAGATAATGGACAAGGGGCATGCTACAGTAACTGATTTAACATCAGAGGTGGTGTGGTTGCCACAAATGGCGCCATAGTTTTGTCAATGTGTTTTTTCCCCCTCATTGGGCACCAATTTAGACGTGTTTCTGCTGTTGTATAGATTGTGAGATTGTAGGCCTGCTGTAATATTTCCCAGTCCCAATATGCTAATAGTTAAGGAATTGATTCTAGTCATAGTTTTATGTTTCATCCCGTGTTATATTTTGTTACTCCAAAGGAAGCATGACTGCGATTACATCCTGCCTAGTCATCACTAACTCGAGGATCATGCTCGATAAGCTTAAAAACTTAGCACACAGAGACGCTGCATAGAGAGTTGCTGGAAAATGATGTTCTAAAATTAAATGCATTGATTTTGTCTGTGTGTGTGTGTGTGTGTGTGTGTGTGTGTATGTCACTGTGTGGTAATGGTTAAGCAGCTACTTCACCCCTAGAGAATCAGGAGAACATGAACCAGCATCATGGAGCTGGAGTATAAAGCCATTGATCTCATAGCTATCGCAATAAATCCAAACTAAACAAAGCACAACTGAAGTTGTAAGAGCGTCATATCCACTACAACCTGAACGGAAACTATGTGGAGTCTGAAGTGCGTTTAATCACTGATTTAGTCCCATCTTATCCAGCTTGGAGGAAAAGACTACTATTATTTTAATGTACGGGTAAGCTAATGCCTTATTAAATACACATTTACTGAATACCTCGAACATGTTTGTTGATACAATATGTATAGCCAAAAGTATGTAGGACACTTGGTTACATGCATATGTGCTTGTTGCACATTTCATTTCAGATTCACTCCCTGCTATACTTCTGGGAAGGATTTCCACTCACTCACACACTCATCTCATTGTCTATGGTATGATTTCTCATCTCTCATCTCATTGTCTATATGATTTATCCTGTATACAGGGCCGCGGGGGGCCTGGAGCCCATCCCAGGAGACTTAGGGCACGAGGCAAGGTACAACACCCTGGACAGGGTGCCAATCTATTGCAGGGCACACAAATACACACTCACACGCTCATTCACACACTTTGGGGCAATCTGCATGTCTTTGGACTGTGGGAGTACCCGGAGGAAACGCACCAAGCACAGGGAAAACATGCAAACTCCATGCAGAGTCTTGGAGATCGGACCCGGACCCAAGGTGAAAGGCCCAAGGTACCAGGAAAGACTGCTAACCACTAAGCCACCATGCTGACATCCAGGTGTGCACATTTAACCACAACAAGATTAGTGAGGTTACAGATGCTGGGTGGAGAAATCTGGCGAGGAGCTGGCGTTCCAAATTATTTCAAAGTTTTTTAGAGGGTTGGTCCTGCTAAAACAGGTTTGAGCATGACCCCTTAGGAGACATTCATATTAACAGCCTGAAGTGACTTTATTATGATTTTTCATCCTAAAGTGACACAGGTCAGATTTTTTTAGGGGCTGTCTGGACGCACAAACCTGATGTTTTTCATCTCGGATCTGATTCATTTTTGTCCTAGATTTGATACATATCCGACACATGGTCATGCGACTTGAATGAGAACAGGCAAGTATTCATGCAGCTGTTTGGCTCTGCACATGCTCAGGCGCTCATTGACGTCATCAGTCAGCACAGGGATTTCATAGCAGTTCTAGTAATAGCTGCTAAAACATCTAAAGCAAGGTGTCTTTCTTTCTTCCTGTCTCTGGACCTCTAAAAATACAGCTGAGTAACTGCTTGCCATCCTCCAGAGCACACTCCCAAGCATATTTCTGCCAGAATCACATCCATTGTATAAAATGAATGAGAGGTCACACAAACTCATGATGTGTTTTAACCCAGATGGCATGATCAACAATGTACTGATGTGCACCCGTGTGCTGTTTCAGAACTGTTAGAATCTGATAAAAATCACCTACAATTATGAGTATGAACTATTATGGCATGTAAATTCATCCAGACCAAAAAAAATCGGAATTGAGCAACGTAGCTTCTAAAGTAAACGAAGCCCTAGATTTAATGAAAGGAAACTGCAATGCGACAGCCAGGAACTGCACGATTGCAAACTGTTTCCAAATGCAAAGTTTTTAAAATAATTATCTGAATATATCTGCATAAATGTTTATTCATTGTTTATGATGCATGGTAATTATAGTTAGGTTGGAAAGTAGTTTAGGGCAACAATAGGCATGTTTTAAAGGTCATATACTGTACAGTATTATGGCACAGCGGTTTGGTGGGTCTGGGTTGTTTCACACCTCGGGGTCTGTGTGCACGGAGTTTTACATGTTCTCCTCATGCTTGGTGGGTTTCCTCCGGGTACTCCAGTTTCCTCCCACAATCAGAATACATGCAGATTAGGCTAACTGGCGTTCCCAAATTGCACGTACTGTAGTGTGTGAATTTTAACAGGAGGTCCTACCACTCCAGTTAAATATAATAATCACCATTGGCCTTCAAAATCCCTAGTTGGACTACAGAGTTCCTAGATGAATAGATACAGTATTTTTCCTTTTTAAAGAAGTTTGAATATGTTTTAAAGGTCTTTAAAATGTGTTAATTTTCCAGCTTAGATACAATTCTTTATGTTTTACTAATTTCTTTAATGCAATGTTTCAGCTTCTGCAGCTTTAATTTAACTGCCCTGAATGCCCCTTTTGGTGGCACAGTGGCTTAGTGGTTAGCACTGTCGCCTTGCACCACCACGGTCCGGGTTTGATTTCCGCCCGGGGACCGTGTGCATGGAGTTGGTATGTTCTCTCCATGCTTGGTGGGTTTCCTCTGGGTACTCTGGTTTTCTCCCACAGTCCAAAAACATGCAGATTAGGCTAACTGGCATTCCCAAATTGCCCATAATGTGTGAATGAGTGTGTGAGTGTGCCTGGTGATGAATTGGCACCCCATCCAGAGTGTACCCTGCATTCTGCCCTGGGATAGGCTCCAGACCCCACGCGATCCTGTCTATGCTGCTAACCACTAATAGCTATCCTAGCACTTCCTAAGAGCTTAAAAGGGCTAGGATATCCGTTAGTGGTTAGCCGCTACCCCTGAGGAGCTGTATCTCTGCCAAAAACCTGAGCAAAGAAAAAAAAAATCTCTCTCTTTTGCAACCTCAAACCATCTCTTTCTCGTTGTTGTGCTTGCAACTTTCTCTTAAGTGCGCTTAACTTAGGTTGAGGCACCATCATAATTCTGCCACAGATACCAGCCAATGTTTCTGATTGGCTCATTCAATTTGATCTCAGCTTCTGTTGTTGCCTTTAGCGGCTAGTTATGCTTCATCATCACATGTGCTCATTTAGAAGGTAAACCTTACAATGTTCTTTAGGTAGTCTGAAATTAAGTACATGGTTAAACTAGGTAATGTATTGTTAAAAAAGGCTATATATATAAATATTATATTTGTCCAATAGGATATAATTCTTCGTAGTGTTTGCCCTGTTTTCAGTCTCTGTGTAACAGCTAGAATCACCGCACCACTTTCACTCACCATCTGTACTGCTTCATCCTGTATACAGGGTCGTGGGGGGGCTGGAGCCTATCCCAGAAGACTTAGGGCACAAGGAGGCGTACACCCTGGATGGGGTACCAGTTACAGGCAATTTGGGAACACCAACTACCTTAATCTGCATGTCTTTAGACTGCGGGAGGAAACCGGAGTACCCGAAGGAAACCCACCGAGCACAGGGAGAACATGCGAACAACGAGAATCGAACACGGAACCTTAAGGTGCAAGGCGATAGTGCTAACCACTAAGCCACCGATCACCATTCCAGATTTATTTAATAATTACAGTACATCCCAATTAGAAGCGTAAATGCCAGTCTCTGTTCCGACATCAGTTTATTTTTGTTTTAAGCATTATTTCTTTATTTTTTTATTTTTTTTTGGTCAGTGAACCAGGTTTATTGAAGACACAAATAAACTATATTGCACTGCACAAAAATGAGACTGTGTTATTATTTTAAGTTATAATAACAATCTTTCTTTTTCCCCTCTGAACTCCACAAGTTACATGCATATGTTTTTTTTTTTTATTATTATTTTAATAAGGCAACTACTGTTCTCTAGCAAATATTATAAACTTTTTTTATTCTGCACTGTTTTCTATAACAACGTCTGTAAAATGCGCCGGCAGCATCGCTGTTGTACTTTCTACATCCTCACACTGTAATATAGAAGTGGGAGCCGCTTTCCCGAGGCCTCCAGTTAAATCGTTTTCCCCTGTAGTCCTAGTAGAAACAAATGCTCTAAAAATTAAGTGAGATAAATATATAAGCTGATAAAACATGTGCACGTACTAGCATTGTTGCTCTGTTTTTTTTTTGTAATCATACACTAGTTGGAATTTACTGGGTAAAATAAGTTCCAAGTGTACAGTGTAATGATTCCCTCTGTTTTTTTTTGTTTTGTTTTTTAATAAAATGATATGCATGAGTTCAGAGAAAGGAGAGAGAGAGAGAGAGCGAGAGAGCAAGAGAGAGAGATTACCATAATCAATGCATTTCAAAACCATTTCAGTTGTACAAGGTAATCCTGTTTTCTTCTCAAGTGTGGCTTTATTATCGTGTGTAACTAAGATGAATAACCATAAAATAATAACACAGACAACTTTTTGTGCCGTGCACTTGTGCCTATTGTCTGACAAAACATACACACTATGAAGAAAAAATATATACTGCTGTCTGGACAGAGAGAAGCTGTCTGGACAGTTCTACTGGGAAAAGTACAAGTTGTGTGCGCAGGAACAAGTTTGTGAACAAGCGAAAGATTTTGAGCATGTAAGAGAGAGAGAGAGAGTTTTTTTGCACTCAACATTGTGTCAAATTTTTTTAATTTTTAGTCAAAAAAACTTCCTGCTTCCTTTTGGCCAAAACATGGTATTGGTGCTAAAAAGTGTCTCACCTAGGTGAAAAAGTGAGTTTTCGGATAGTATCATATAACATCATTTTTCTTGGTACTGCTATGCTTCTTATCTCACGATCTATGCTTCATTTTTTTGTAAGTATGCATACATATTTATATTTTTATCAGATAAAAGAAACACATCTGCTGAGTACAATTTCATGCCCTTTTATGTAGTGTATGTAACTTTTTTTAAAATTCAAATCTTTCAATGATCTTAACTGTCATTCAGATAAAACTTGGCCAATTTAGATTTAACATTAAAAAACAAAGCTAAAAAAGTGTATTATTTTAAAATGCAAAATTGTTAGGGTATTGCAACATGAATTTGACATGGTTATGGACATTTCAGATTTTTTAGTTTTTAAAGCTTTTACCAAAAACAATTTAAGCAACAATTTTAACGTCATATGCTTTTAGAAGCTTACACCAATTTAAGTATCAATACCCAAAGAAATATGAATAATAAGCATGTTAAATGATTATTGTTTGAAGCGAGACATTATAACACTGAGAGATGGGCTTTTTTGGGGCACAATGGGGTTTCTTTGGCGCACACATTTTCTGCATTATATGTATAACATAAAACAAATAAAATCAGCCCCAATGCTGTGTTTTGGTGGTTTCCTTATTTACTGTAGCTCTTTAAAATGTTGCGGAGCTGAGCATTGAGCCATTGTACAGTATGTGAGGTCACAAAGGGGAAAAAAATCTGATTTGCTTGTTTAAGTCTCACCCAATACAACGATGGAAATTGGATAAACATCATGTTTTTTCTTCATTTATCTGAATGTCTAAAAATTATTTAAAAGTCAATTTTGCATAATCCGTCCCCCCTTAAAGCACAGAGCTTGTAGGTTTACCTTATGAAATGGGAGTACTGTATAACGGCATTAGCAAGAGACAGGAAGCGAGCGATAAATAAGTTCACCTCTTTTAAAAAACACATTTAAACCAGAACACTACTGAAGACTAATTTAATCGACCTTTTTTTCCCCATAATACAGACACACAGAGACATTCCTGCTAACACCCATTCCTCGCGTGTTGCACATTTTTCTGTTTTGCACACTGCTCATTTGAACATCAGAAGACTATCTTGCACTTTAGGCCATGGACAATCACACTGCTGCTGATGCACATCTTTTATCATTTCATACACCCTGTCTCTAATCATACGGCTGCTATCCTATTCCACCCTATTTTTGAACTCATTTTATATCTTCATACTTCCACAGTTTACACTTTCATCTTGTAAATCATGTGCCTGTGCAATTTAAATGTCTACTTTCACTCTATTTTATTTTGATTATTCATTTTATTTTATTTTATTTATTTATTTCATTTTTCATTCTATCTTTACTTTAATCCCCCCCCCTGTCCCCTGGAAGGGGTTCCAGGCCTCCTGCGACCCTGTTCAGCATAAGCATTACAGAGAATGTGTGGGAGAGTGTTAGTTCATTAGTTTCTAAGCCAGAAATGATTATACAGAGACAGACAATATTGGTAGCAAGGCACATATAAATGGAGAGGATGGTGGATCTCAACGAGAAGCCATGTGTTATTTCAATAAAAGCAAACTTGTGAAGAGAATGGAAGAAATAGTACAGACCTTCAGAAAGTTGAGTAATAAATGAATCCACACCCACAAACTTTATGCACTGCCTCGCCAAAAAGGAAGTCACAAATTCTAAGCTTTGATTATGACACACAGTGTGGTGGCAAATTCATTTATGAAAATGATTCCTCATGCTCCCAGAACCACTCTTTCACAACTTAAGTTCCATAATATTGCCAGGCCATCAGGGATAATGAACTCCACAGGTGTGTTTACCTGGTCATTCAGTACATTCAGGTCATCAGCTGACTTTATTTTTTTGCCACATATCGTTACTAAGCCTAGACTTGAGCAACTGAAGCATCCCCAGATCCTAACACTACCTCCAGAGGCTTGTACAGTGGACACTATGCATGGTGCATGGTACCATCGCTTTGGAATAGGCTCAATCTGGACTCATCAGACCATATGACGTTTTCCCATTCCTCCAAAGTCCAATCTTTATCCTAACTAGCAAATTAAAGACATAAAGACATCCTCCCTCACTAAGTGGTCAATCCCATGAGTTCAAGTCATAATGTGCACATTCACGATTGAACATAGCTTTAATTTCTATTAATCGATTTTTTAACGATGCGGCTTTACCAAGTGTTTAAGTGATCTCTGATCACGATCATTCATTATGACCACATTTCTTCCATGATGTTGATGGTTCATTATTATCCTTCCAGATTTAAATTATGTTTTGGAAAAGTGGTTGTAGTTTCAAATAAAAAGTGCCCAGTTAGTCATTAATTGTGTACAATAACACTCAAAGCTGTTAGTGTACATAATACATTTGGTGATTTGGACTATTTATCTACAGTATATCTTAACTGAAGGATGTATTTGATTAATGGTCGAAAGCTGATGAGTGACAGGTTGGCTCTCGGGTAATGGGTAGTATGCTTCATTAGTGAGAGTCGGTGGCTCTACACTGGCATGAAGCAGATGGCATGAGACCATGCGTGACTGTGATTCTGTCACCAGCTGGCTTTTCTAGAACACTGGCGTTACTCTGGCGTAGAGTGACATCTCCACGACAAAGTTTCCCACACTCTACGCATCAGGGTACAGTTTGCCAAAGACGTCAGCATTGCATAAGTGTAAACGGGAGCAGTTTTACCTAGCTGGAGTGTTTATCGTTTTAATTCAGGAAGTCACCATTAACCTCCATATTTCTGGTCACGGTACAATGTGTCCACGCAATTTCCCTTAATTCACTCTGAACAACAATGGACAGGCTAATTCATTAAAATCTGAAGTGATTAAGCAAATGAACTTGCCAATTGTCATGCTAATTACCAGGCAAGCCATGCTTTCAAAGGCACTTTTCCTAAAGCTTTCAGGGCTGAAAATAAACTCTTAACAATTCAACGATAATTAAGTTCCTGAAGCAGATTTAACATTTGTTAAATTAGTCGCTAGGATCCATCAGGGGTTCTAATGTTCCACAAGTGAAGAATAACTTAGCGGTGCGGACATGAATGCACACACTGGACCACTAACCATATTTGAAACACACACACACACACACACACACACACACACACACACACACACACTGCTGGAACTGTCACCATACATTTGAATAACCGTTTCTCTATACTGTGTTGATGATGTATATTTGAAGACTATGATATTGCATTAGTTTGTTAGACATTCGACTTGTATTTCAGTTAAATGATGTTTTGTGTACACTGTAGATCTGTTTTTAGAGTCAGATACACTTATTATAGTCCTATAGATACATTTCAGCGATCAGCTGTAACATTATAATTACCCGCCTAATATTGAGTAGGTCCCCACTTTTGCCACCCAAACTGTAATGCACTGTGTGTTCTGACACCTTCTAATGGAACCAGCATTAACCTTTTTCTCAATTTGAGCTATAGTACTGTACAGTACCTCTTCTATTGAATCAGATTACACAGGCCAGCCTTCCTTTCCCCATGTGCATTAGTGAGCCTTGACTACCCATGACACTGTCATCGATTACCAGTTTTCCTTCCTTGGACCACTTTTGGTATGTCCTGACCACTACAGACTGGGAACATCCCACAAGAGCTGTAGTTCTGGAGTTGTTCTGACCCTGTTGTCTAGATATCACAATTTGGTCCTTGACAAAGTCAGTCTAATTCTTATGTTTGCATCCAACACATCAACTTCAGGGACGAAATGTTCACTTGCTATCTAATATATCCCACCCAGTTCCAGATGTGTTTTCAAAGAGATTAACTGTAGCTACTGTACTGTCACAAGGACCAAATTGTGATGTGTGGTCCAAAAGGTGATGGGTTTTCCAATGGATAGTCCATATTTTTGAACACTATGGCTATGTTTAAGTTACAAGTCACCTTGTTCAATTCGGATTTTAGATTTGCACATCCTAATTTGGAATACGAAATGTTTCCACAATATACACTATATGACCAAAAGTATGTGAACACCTGAACGTTTCCATTCTTATACCCCCATATATTGGCCTGGAGTCTACAGTGTCTTTGTAAGGACCAGTTCACTTTGCAAGACAGTGACACTAAACACAAAGAGACATTCTGAATGGTCACAAGTAAAACAAAGTATGCCTAGGATTCCTCTGACAAACATCCAGATGAACCCCCTTTAATTTCCAACAATTTCCAGATCGCACCGTTTCAGGATAAAATTTTGGGAGTGTTTGAGACTTAGACACTCTGTGATGACTTAAGCATGAGTTTGGCATAGTTGTAGTTGAGTACATTATAATTGTACGGTAGAGAATTTAAATATAGGACAGTGTGGCATGCTCTAGCAAAATACAGTAGGTTCAGGAATGTGGGAAAGCCTTTTTAGTCTCTCACTCTTTCCTGTTATAATAACCTCTACTATTCTCCAAAGGTTTTACACTGGACTATAAAACAAATCTGTTGGGACTTGTGCCTAGTTAACAACAAGAGCTTTAGTGAAGTCAGACACTGATGTTTGACAAGAAGACCTGGTGTACCAGTTGGTTTGCCATCCCAGGGGGTTGAGATCAGGGCTCTGTGCAGGTCACTCGAGTTCAACCACTCTAACTTCGGTAAATCATGTCTTCAAGAAGCTTTCTTCATACACAGTGTGACTGTCTTGCTGGAACCGGTCGCTACAAAGACATTCTAGGCTCAAGGCCCACATATGGAAGTATAGGGATGGAGATGTTCACATATGTCTGGTCATATAGTGTACAGTATATTTTAGAAACATTTAATATTCCCAGTTTAAGCGTATGCAGATGCTTAAACTGATTTTTCTGGGTAGCACAAAAGCATTTAAGTGGAAAGAAAATGTGAGGTGAGGAAGCAAGAAGGGAGAAGACTATCGCCAAAATATTTCTACATGAATAATTCTCGTCGCAAAAATCACATTAATCAGTGCTAATTTAATTTACCAGTATGGCTTCCACCCTTATTATTCAGCAGCTCCAGCACATCCCATTTTTCTGCTTGATGAACTACGAGTACAGTGGCAGAAAGTGTGATGAAAGGCAAGGGTGAAAAATGCTTTATGTTACAGTTAATTGTGCACACAAGATACTAGCCTAAATCAAGGCCGTGAAGTCATAATGTATGCATGTAATGTAGGCTGTTTATCACACTTTTAATTTGCTGTTGTGATTCGGCAAATTAATAAACGTAAATATTTTTGTTTTGACGTGCTGTGCTGTAAAAAAGCTGCCACTGTTTGAGGATAAGTTGACCAAGCACACATCTGCTATACTTATGGCTCACGTTATGGCAAGAGTAATAAGTTAATAAGTGTAAAAGATGTTTAGGGCAATGTATTAAATCTGAGTCTTTAATTGCGTTCCATATTTTCTTTTCTTTTATTTATTTATTTATTTATTTATTTATTTATTATTATTATTTTTTTAAAGCATTTACCATTTACTTAACACAATTTCAACAAAACCTTTCTTTTATTCATATAGATAATTGAGTCTGTTACAGCAGTTTATAATTGTTAACAACTTTTTTTTTCATTATTAAGGTGAGGTAACACTAATAGGAGAAGGAAAACGTAAGTTTGGAGCAAATAGGGTACAACAGCGTTTCCCAAAATATTGGGCCATCTGCAGCTGGGCCATGAGACGTCACTTATAATAAATTAAGAAAATGTTTTTTTAATTGTCCATTTTGTAATTAGGTTTAAAAAGTAAGTAACCAGAACTAAAAAAAATCTATTAAAGCTTTGGGTGGGGCACAGAAGACTTTTTAAGTTTGGGAGTGGCTTGGGTACATGCCAGAGCATCTCCAAATCCTAAATGACCCACAACCTGTTCTACACGCTGTCCAATGCATGTCAGCACATATGTTTTCATGAAAATGCCCATGAAATAGCAATTGGGGGAAAAAAAACATAGCGTATCACCCACCAAACTATTAATAATAAAAAAATAATATCATTAAGGTAACATGAAAATATTGCATGAAAAATAGTGCTTCGTAGAGACAAACAGGACTAATTCCTGGACTAATTTAAGAAAAATCAATTGGCAAACCTTATACGACAACTGCAGCATTTCCCTCCGTAGTAAATGATGCCTCTTGTGCATCCATTCAGGCATAAATACACGTTTGAATTTGAGTAAATAGGGCAGAAATAAAGCCATGATGCAGTTGCAGAGCTGTTCATTACAGCAGTACACATGCAGAGCCTGCATATGGCAGGTTGTCTTGTCTTACCCATTGCATGTTGTCTTGTCTGTAGGATTTCCATGTTCTGCTTGAGTCGCTGTACTGCAGCTGGTAGCTGCTCACCCAGTCAGTGCTGCCCCATCGGCCCTGGGTGGCCACCGCTGTTACCTCCAACCGATCTCTCAGGTCCATCTGCAGCCAGGGTTGATGGTCCTCACTGTCTGGAGACCATCCACCAGAACCTACAGAGGGAGTAAGGAGGAAATAGCAATAGTAAGGATATTTAGAGCAGGGACATCGAACAAATAATATAGCTTTTGTAGCTTGACGTCTTTGTTCTTTTGACGGCAATATCTAATTCAGCTCTACAGGAAAATGAACAGACCTCGGAGAGGTGTAATATTACATTCCTGTAACCAAACACATCCAATGACCTCCAGACCTGTAATAGACCTAAAACTCATCAGTTCTCCATTCCATTGTCTCAGTCTTAGATCCAACCTCAGTGTCAACCTCAGACTGTTTGTGAATCCAGAAATGGTCCTGTTTATTACTTAGTTATCAGCTTTTCTAGGGTTAATTATAACATTTCTTTAGGTTTCTGACATTTAAATCAGACTTAGCCTCCCGGTACCCTTCTCTCACAACATGTTGGACCTTACTTAAGGCTTTTCCGTGTCTCCCAAGAAATATGGACCCCCCCCAATCTGCTCTTCACTTTGTGCAGTAATTTTGTTTTTCGGGGTCTTTAGCTCGAAGTCCTGGAGGTCTACAGAGCAGAGTCGCTCAGCGGACACTTAAAATGCAGAAGAGTAGCACGCGAGCGGGGTGATGTAACGCGCCCCTGGGACTTCAAAGGCCATAGAACTGAGTGTGGCCGTTTGATCTCCGCATTGAGGACAGCAGCACAAAGACTGCACGAGCTCCTGTGGCACTTTGACTTTAGTACAGAGGCAGCGTTTGTGATCCTGCCACCGAAGAGGAAAAGGCCGCTGCATCTTAATGTTAAGGTCCCTGTTCCCAGCCGAGAAAACCGCTCATCTGCTGGACGTCATAAGGGACTCCCGTGTGTGGCCATGCTCAAGAAGAACTAGGAGGGGTCAGTTGGCCAGAAGGATCTGTTCAAGGGAGCATGCAGGAGCTGCTGCCCATGTGGGCCCACTCTGCCCGCTGCCATGGCAAGCGATGGTACTGCCTTCAGACCCGCACATACACACCTTCACCACTTTCCTCCACTTTTTTCGGTCCTCCCTCCTTAAACCCTTTCCTTTCTGTGTGTCTGTGGTGCCATTTGTGCGTCAAACCCATTCCACAGTGAAGCAAAACCCCTCCTTTGCCAACCACTCTGTAGTTGATTGTATAAAATACAGTGGAAAAAAAGAAATGTATGCCAGTCCTGTGCCCCGGAAGCATTCTTGTTTTTGCAAAATTAAATAAACTATTTAAGCCATTTTAGTTACGTTCATCTGTATGCCATTACATGGGTTAAATATGCCTAAAACTTTACCCAATCTATTTATCCTCTCATCGATGCACAAAGATTTAATGCAAGTTATTTCCTGCTTGTTTAAGGGAGCTTTCTAGGCAGTATAAGGTGCTAAGAAAAAGTAATCTCCAGATCGTACTGCTGTGATTATGGATTGGCTTGAGGGGATTGCAGATTCCTTAGTGCTGTATATATTTTATCTTGTACTGCACTGATTTCAGTATAGCTGTGGGCATGACTTTCAATGGTACTGTATCTAGATAGAGTAAAACAATTTTACTGCCAGCTTCCAGGTCATATTAATATTATATTTGCATACTGTATAGATGGTAATGGACTATAACATGGACCAATAACCTAGTCACTGTGAGTTCCGAAGGTTTTTTTTTCCCCTTTTGCTTTAAACTTGGTAGAAATTACAGATAATCCTCATAAGCCAAAGCTGTGCAAATATCAAAATGTACTGGCTTACAAGGAAAGATCTGCCAACCCACATAAAACAAGAAGAAGAACAACAAGGAGAAATAATTTTTGCTCCATGAGGATGTGCCCATTTACTATTCTTTTCTTTTTTTTTCCATCTTCTAGTCGTTTGTTCTATTGATTATCTTTAGTTAAGAAAGAGTTTGTAGAAATAGTTCAGAAGTTAAAGTTAAAAACAAGCTGATCAGCTTTAATGTAATCAGTGATATTATTATTTCACTATCTTACTCCTTGTTTACACTAAGTTGTACTTCTTTCTTCATCAGCCGAACACACTTGCTGTTTAAAGTAGATTATATTACATCTGTTCATGACATTTACTTAACATTTTGTCAACACTGTCAGTTTGAGTATTTTACACGCCCTCACCTCAGACTGGGGAGGATTTGTTTGTCCTCACGACCCGTGTTTTATCTCATGGCGGCACTTCACATGTCTACTTTAATTAGCACCATGGTTTTGGAATATATGAGACGAACTGTTTTTTTGGGGATTCCAATTCCTCCCCATCACTAGGGGGCTCCCACATTAGGGTTACTACTACCACTTGGTCGGGAGGGCCGAAGACTATCACATGTTTCCTCCGAACCACGTGACGGCAGCAGACCGCATCTTTTCGAACTACTCGCTCATACACCGTTGGGGGCAGCGTAACACACTTGGAGGACAACGCTATCCGCTCCTTCCGCTTGCGTGAGCTCACAGATGCCCCTGATTGGCTGTAGAGCCATAATTAATGTGGGAGCACAAGTACCTCTCATCCTTTCCCTCTGAGAGAGCTCGGCCAATCAGCTCTCTCTAGACCTCCGGCTGCGAGAAGTTACAGCATCATCCGGGGATTGAAGTCGATCCCCGGATGATAGGGCGAGCTACGCCACACGGGGGCCTGAGACAAACTGGTTTTAAACTTTCTGCAGGAAGAATAAACACATTGACCTGTCCAGACATCTTTGAAGACTGAGTTTTCATAACTTTCATAACTTTTTTTGGAGTAAGCCCTGCTGTATCACACGTTTGTTTGTTTTGTAATGATTTGGGTGCTTTGTAGGAGCATTATGGTTGTTTCAGATACTCTGTGTATTTATGGTAAACTAGAGCATATGATTAGCTCTTTTGAGCAACATGTGTAGCCATAGCCACTTTAAAGGCAAAAGCACTATATTTGTCCGAAAAAGCCAAAAATAATTTGGCAAAAAATATCATTCCATTTACTCAACATTTTGATTTAATTCATAGTGCAGGTTTAACTTCCTGTGAAAAACGAGCGACTGCCAAAGTTTCATCAAATTTTGTCCAGCCAGTTTTACGTGATGCTTTGACAAAATCAGTTGGACAAACATACATACCTACAGACCTACAGAGAGATGAGACATTTCTAAGACTGGTTTCTGGTCCTCCAATGTATGAAACGTAAATATATCATTGAAAGAGTGAGTTCTGACCAAAATACAGACAAAACCTTTCTTTTCTTTATATAGGTAGATTGATGGATTGATTGATACTAACATAGTTAAAAAAAAAAAAAAAGAATGCCCATGTTTGATGTCAGAGCACATTCAACAAAAGCAGATGTTGATTGGAAATGAGCATTCTGGCTTCACCTCATATGGAGAGAAAAGGCTCATCTTAAGACTAGGCCTGCACTATTGGAGGAAAAACATTTTTTCAATTATTTTGACATGAATTCCGATACTAAGCTATTAAATGCACCATTTAATTTTATAACATATTTATCCAGAGTTAACGCCAAATAACGGCAAGAATGACCTTATTAATGAAACATAATTGTTTGCCAATATAGAATTTTCACCTCTAAGGAATTTGAAAAACAAAACAAAATGAAAACCTAAATTATTGACAAACTCTACATAAATTAAAGACTATGCGTATATTACCTGTAATAAATTTTAGCCTTTTGCAGTTAAATAATTGCACACGTTCATATTGCGATTTTTATGTAACCAATTGTGCAACACTAATTAGGGCTACAGTAATTTGATAACATAATCAACTATTGATTATAACAATAACAAAAAATTAACCAACAGAACAGTCAATTACTTTACCAAAAACAAAAATTATTTATAATGTAAAAGTACACAAGTCTCTTAATATGTACATATGTACTGTACAGTATAAATCACTGTAGACTTTATCACACTCCCAAAGCTGCCTGAGGCAGCAGTTGCTCTGTTATTTGTGCTTTGTTTTATTGTCCCAGACGGCGTGCTGGCATAGTGGTTAGTACTGTCGCCTTGAACCTCCAGGGTTAAGGCTTGACTCCCATGATCTTACCGTGCTTGATGGGTTTCCTCCAACAGTCCAAAGACATGCAGATTAGACTAATTGGCATTCCCTAATTGGCTGTAATGTGAGAATGAGCATTTGAGTGTGTGTGTCCAGCGATGGATTGGAACATTGTCCAGTGTGTACCCCACCTAGTGCCTTAAGTCTCCTGGAATAGTCTTCAGGCCCCCCATGACCCTGTATACAGGATAAAGTGAGTAAATGGGTCATTGACACCACACCCCCGCCACAAAAAAAACCAAACACCCTACCAGTACACACACACTATATAGTGATTTCTATTATTTGTCGGTCCAGCTATGAGAACAGTGATTTCAGACCATCTTCCTTTTGAAGATGACAGAACAAACAGACAAAAAGCGATATCATTTACTAAGTAAAGGTTTCTCATTTACATTACAGATCAGGAAGTCGAAAGGATTCTGCAGTGAATGTTTGAACAATGAAAAAGAAAATTTAAAAAGAGCAAGCTGTGATCTTTCCTTCCTAACTTAATTGAGGGACTTATTTTATTAAAGAGCAGCCACACTGGCTGTTTGCTTTTCTGACCACCCACGGCACATGGGATTTAAGTAGAGATCTAACTAATCACACATCACACAGACTGAACTTTACACGATGAGGAACGGCAAACCTGAAATGTTTACTCAACAACAAAGAAAAATGAATTTAAACAGAAGCGTCATGCAGATCAGTAAATACAAAGAGCTGATGGATGATGCATGCTTTATAAAAATGTACTCAGGAATCAAAAAGACAATCCAGGTCAAGTGGTATTAGGTACTAGAATTAGCCTTAGGGATATGTAGAAAACTATAGTATTTATGGTACTTGTCAGACACCCTTATCCACTTTAATTTTTTTATTTAAATCTCATTATACATCGGACCAGTTGAGGGTTAAGGGCCTCACTCAAGGCCCCAACAGTGGCAACCTGTGGCGGACTTCTGATCAGTAGTTCTTAACCTTAACCACTGAGCTATCTTCTGCTTCCCTAACTGTTTTGAATCGGATATTAAAAATAACATTTAGACCTTAGGGCCAGATTAAACAATATTCTTTTTTTTTAACCATGGCTCATTATAAATCTGTTTTGTGGAAAATACATAAAAAACAGATTTAAATCTATCCAAGGCTCTGCTATTCAGATTTGTAGCAGATGCAGCAATATATTTGGCTGTAATCTAGTGCAGCTAAGTACTGTAGATGGCTACATGTAGATAATAAGATAATAAGGTGTTAAGTAAAGTGAACTCTGCTTTCATCATCTATACCGCTTTATCCTGTATACAGGGTCATGGGAGGTCTGGAGCCTATCCCAGACGACTTAGGAATTGAGGCATGGTACTGTACACCCTTTACAGGCTGCCAAATCCATTGCAGGGTTCACACACATACAGTACACACACACTCATTCACACACTACAGGGCAACTTGGAAATGCCAATTAGCCTAATCTGCAGGTCTTTGGACTGTGGGAGGAAAAAGGAAAACCTGGAGGAAACCAACAAGGACGAGGAGAGCCAGCAAATTCCATGCACACAGAGCTGGGAATCAAACCTGGCCGGGAACCAAACCCAGACCCTGGAGGTGCAAGGTGACAGTCCTCAGGCAACAGTGCCGCCTTATTTTTGTAATACATGATACAGAATTTCAGTTAAGATAAAGCAGAGAAGACATGAGATAAAGCTGACGTGGGCACATAAAGAAACATCATTTCAGCTTATTGGTGTGTCAGATCATATGGATGATGCATGTTTAAAATAGATGATGCATGCTTAAAAATGTACACAGAAATCAAATAGACTATCCAGGTCAAGTGTTATTGGGTACTAGAATCAGCTTGATAAATGCTTTTAGTTGGTTAGGTGAAAGCAGGAGGATATGAGAAAACTAAATAACATGGATTTGGTACACGCTATATCCAGAGCAACTTACTGTACACTTTATTTTACTTTTTTTTTATTTTTTATGAATCTTATTTAACATCTGAGCAGTTGCGGGTTAAGGACCTTGCTCAAGCGCCCAGCTTGGTGGTGCTGGGGTTTGAACTTTGGGACATTCTGATCAGTAGGCCAAAACCACTGAGTTACTTCTTACCCCCTTACTGTTTTGGAGCAAACACATAAAACAGGTTGTTATATACACAAGGCTCTGCTACTCAGATCTGTAGCAGATGCACCAATACTGTACATTAGGCATTACATAAGGCGTTTGGTAAATAAACACCAATCTATGCCTGCTATCGTCTGTTATGTAGTGCCACTTTTGTTATACATGATGCAGAATTTCAGTTAAGATAAAGCGGAAATGACATGAGATAAAGCTGACAAGGGCACATAAAGAAACAGCATTTCATCTTTTTGGTCTGTCAAACCTCAGAACAATGACGCCTGAATTTCAGAACTACTTGTTTACCAAGTAGCAAAAGGAGGCTCAATTTTGCATACTGAATCGGTCCTCGAATCGTGTAGAAACAGTGACATTAGTGCTCACATGGTTACTTAAAGATGAGCTTTGCATTGTGGGAGTCACCAGACAGAGACAGTAAGACAGTCCGTATCTTTTGTAGACAGGATTCAGTACACGAGCATCTTCTTCTTCTTTGTCTTTTGGCTGTTCCCTTTCAGGGGACCACAGCGAATCATCTGCCTCCATCTAACCCCTTTTCTCTGCATCCTCTTCTCTCACACCAACTAACTTCATGTCCTCTCTCATTACATTCATAAATCTCCTCTTTGGTCTTCCTTTAGACCTCCTGCCTGGCAGTTCAAACCTCTGCATCCTTCTACCGATATATTCACAATCTCTCCTCTGAACATATCCAAACCACCTCAATCTGGCCTCTCTGACTTTATCTCCAAAACATCTAACATGGGTTGTCCCTCTGATGAACTCAT
>JAOVVB010000004.1:21557766-21580940 GCA_028570985.1 Heterobranchus longifilis | reverse complement strand
CAGAAACATTTTGTGTGACAAACATGCAAAAGAATAAGAAATCAGGAAGGGGCAAATAGTTTTTCACACCACTGTATCTTAGTACTTTAAACCTTTTTTTTTCACAATTCCTGGCATTTAGTCCTAGTAAACTTTCCCTGTCTGAGGTCAGGATCACTACTTTATTTTAAGAAAGTGAAATGTCAGCATAATAGAGAGATAGTTTTATTTCTTTTATCAGAAGTCAGAAGTTTTACATACTGTACACTTTCTTTACTGTAGTTACGTATGGCCTTTATATTGTGTAATTTGGATAAAACTTTCCGGCTGATTTAGCCTTCCTCAAACTGCTGACAATTGTTGCTGGAATTTTAGCTCATTCCTCCTGACACAACCGGTGTAACTGAGTCAGGTTTCTAGACCTCCTTGCTCTGACATGCTTTTTTCAAACTTTCTATTGGATTGAGGTAAGGGCTTTATAATAGCCGCTCCAATACCTCGGATTTGTTGCCCTTAAGCCATTTTGCCACAACTTTGAAAGTATGCTTGGGACCATTGTCCATTTGTCAACCAAGCTTAAACTTCCTGGCTTATATCTTGAGATACAGCTTCATATATATTTACTTTCACGCCTGTTAATTACAAAAACCGTCTGTCATCAGCTCCACCAGTCAGTTCCCAGTCCCCGCTGAAGCACAGCACATCCCCCCCCCCCACACACACACTTTCCTCCAGACATAAAAAAAAAGTGGTCATTATGGCCAAAGAGTTCACTTTTTTTCTCTCATCAGAACCGAGGACATTTCTCCAAAATGTAAGTTTTTTTTTGTGTTTTTGTTTTTGGAACAGTGGCTTCTACCTTGCAGAGCAGCCTTTCAGGTTACGTCGATATCGATCTTGTTTTACTGTGGATACAGATACTATGTACCCGTTTTCTCCAGTGTCTCCAGAAGGTCCTTTGCTGTTGTTCTGGAATTGATTTGTACTTTTTCGTTCAAAAGGATGTGTCTCCTTCCTGAGCAGTATGACAGCTGCATGGTCCCGTGGTGTTTATACTTGCATAGTATTATTTGTACAGATGAACAGGGTACCTTCAGGCATTTGGAATTTGCCCCCAAGGATGAACCAGGGTTACAATCGATTGATTTATTTATTTATTTTCTGATGTCTTGGCTGATTTCTTTTGATTGTCCCATGATGTCAAACAAAGACGCACTGAGTTTGAAGCTCTGCCTTAAAATACATTCACAGGTACAACTCAAATTGACTCAAATGATGTCAGTTAGCCTATCAAAAGCTTCTAATGACATGATAATTTTCTGGAATTTTCCAGAATGTTTAAAGGCTTAGTCAACTATGTATAATTTGGACCCACTGCAATTGAAATAATCTATCTGTAAAGAATTTTTGGACAAATAAATTACTTCTGTCATGCATGTTCCAACCAACTTGTCAAAATGATAGTTTGTTAACATGAAAACAACAACAACAAGATGAATTACTTCAATCTACATGCATAAAAACTGCATTTTTAGTTCAACTGTAGACATGAAGCGAAGGAATTCCAATATATCCCCCCCTTTGTTTGGTAGTCATTTAGCATTTACAATACTCTGTACACATGAACTTTTACAAAGTTTTGCGAGCATCACCAAATGCAATGAGCAGTGTCTGGGACGTGATTTCCACCTAAAGGATGAACATCAGCAAGTGACTTTGAAGAAAATCAGCGTTTCCTGTATTTTAAATTTTTTTTATTATTATTATTATCATTATTTTTAAAGGTTTGCTTTTAAAACAAAATTACTAAAATACTGATAAAAGAAGTCATTATATGGAGGACATCTGTCTCTCCTGTGCACACGTATGCTCTCTCAGCACCTTTGAGTCTTATTAATGCGTGTCTGATCTCTCCAGCTGAGTGATTCATGGTGGAAAAAGGATCAGTGTCTGTCTCACTCCCAGGAACGATGCTCACTTATCTACTGTTTACTCAAGTCAGAAAGTAGCTTACAATCACTTTCTACTGCAGACTCTTATATACAGTACTATAGTTTAAGTAGATTTCGACTTCCATACTGTATCATACAGTAAATCCTATAACAATGCTGTATATCTAAAGACACATTTGCTTGATTTGCATTTCCTCCACTCAAATGGTCACGTTCTAGCATTTTTAATATACTCCGAAATTAAATCCCAGAATGTAACTTATGAATAATTTAAGCTAACAAATTGCATGTGTGACCAAATTTTTAAAAGCCTTTTAAAGTTGTTTATGCAGAGTTGCAAGCCCAGAGAACAAAGTTTGGTATACTGATTTATTTATTTATTTATTCATTTATTTTTATTTTTTATTTTTATTTTTTTGTGATGCATGTGATTAGAAATAAGTATGGAATAAATCAAAGGCAAAGCAAAGAAGTGATCAAAGAGTTGACACTTCAAAGAGAAGTTTTTGGGAAAAAAACTAAAAACAAACAAACAAAACATTAAGATGAAACCACACTCTTGAACTGATTAAAGGAAAGATAGAAACAGATGCATTCAATTAATAAGTCAAGAGGTAAAACAAACAAACAAACAAATAAATAAATCATGCATGCATACATACACAAATATGCATGCATTGCTGATGAGTTGGTGTGTGGAAATAAATTTCTCAAGGGAAAAAATAAATAAATAAATATCTGTCCAATGATTTTCCCAAAAGATTCCTACTCGGAGAAAAAAAAAAGGGAAACGTACTATAAACATACTTATATGTAAAATTCATCCATGGAATTTTCAGAGACACCTCCATGCATTTCCTCTGAAACCCATACAAGAGTTTTCCAAAACTCTTGTATGGAAAACTCTTGTATGGGGTTGACCACACGGGCACTAATTTAATGTTGATAGCGACAGTGTTGGAATTACATAATTACAGCTGGTCATAAATTTGTTTTATTGAAGGACATTTTTTGGATTAAAGCACACTGTAGGGTACCCTAAGCTTTTAAGCCTCAGTAGAAACTGTGAATAAATCAGAAAAAAATTACCATGCCCTTCAAAGTGCAAATAATTTTCCCTATTACTGTATAACTTAAAATATTCTTCTTCATTACTATGGTTTAGTAGCAGACAATAGAACATTTCGGGTTGATGACAAAAAAAAAAAGAAGGAGTTGGTATGCATAACAACTGTGATTTTTTTAAATCCGTGCATGGTGTATCATGCAAGGAGTCATGGCTGAATGCACACGGCATCATTGTAAATGTTTATCATTAAGCCTGGGAGAGACTGCGAAGAGAGAGAGAGAGAGAGAGAGAGAGAGAGAGAGAGTAGGCCTGAATGTATAATTTTTATTTTGCCTCAATTACTCTTTTTTATTCCTCTGACAGTGCGGTAATAATATTATGCCAGAAGTACAAAAGTGCACTCCTTGTATATCACTAAAAGTTCACACTGTTTAAATTCTCTCTCTCTCTCCCTCCCTCCATCAAGGTTATCATTTTGACAGAACAGACAGTTTCAGCACCCCTACGCAAGTGCTGTTTTGCTGTCAACTCTCATAGGCTTGTTTGTTTACCGTCTGCTCTGCATATTATTATCGGCAAAGCTGAGTATCACTCCGTTAACATAAGCCAATTAAATCTGAAGAACACAACTTGGATAATCTGCATACGGTTGAGTGTAAGATTTTAAATCAAAAAGATGACAGACACGATACTGAGATTAAAAGACGATTCTCTCGCTGTCTTAGATGATTTACAGTAAAGCATCACTTTAGAGGAGATTAGTTCTAACGACAATGAAAAAAAGGAAAGGGTTGTCCTAACCGGTGCCGTTACCATAAATGAAGCACTTCGTCAAAATAAAAAAATGTTTAAATACAAACAAAGAGGACCGTTGAGGTTGTCAAAATTTAGAGGGAAACCAGATTCCTGAGGATAATACAAATTATGCAACAGTTCTAAATAATCAGATTGGACAAGTGGCTTTCTACGAGTGGTGATATAGAGCAGAACATCACTGGAATGTTTAACTACAGTACTGTATATGCATCACTCTGAGTCACAGGTATTCTAACACTCACTCACTATCTATACCGTTTTATTCAGGGTCACGGGGGGCGTGGAGCTTATCGCAGGAGATTTACGGCACGAGACAAAGGGCACGACTTTTGGGAACGCCAATTAGCCTAATCTGCATGTCTTTGGACTGTGGGAGGAAACCAGAGCACCTCAAGGAAACCTACCAAGCACGGAGAGAACATGCAAGCTCCATGCACACAGCGCCGGGAATTGAGCCTGGCCAGGAATCAAACCCGGACCCTGAAGGTGCAAGGCGACTGTGCTAACCCCTACACATGGTTCTATTTAAGGTGCTATCTAAAACTGGCAGTTAACATAGCTTATATGGTAAAGCTGAATAAGTGGAAAAATAAAGTAAAGTTTCCCAGGACTGTCCACTACCTGCATGGTTTATTCTCTTCGCCCTTTGGCCACATAGTACTGATAAGAGTTTAAAACGACAGTACTTTCACACCAGTTTATTACACTAATTGTCGGTCACCAGCTCCAACAGTTGCAGGTAGTTAGTTAGCGGAAGGATATGTATTGACAGAGCTGAGTAAACTGGTTAAATAAACAGACACAATCTGATGATAGATTATTTTTGTAGAAGCGGTATGTAACAGCAGTATCACATTCAAGGTCGTGCTGTTGTGCTGAATATCAGTACACCTGTGATATTTTCAGATACTTGTCTTGCCTACGACTGCATCACATTCAGTGCTTATATTCAGTACAACAGCACTGCCTCTTGTGTGATATTGCTTAACTATACAAATGCCTATTAGTTATAATACCATTTACCATTCGTCCATTTTCTTCAGCTCTAGCTCTGTCCTATGCATGTGTGTGTATGTGATCTTGGGTCTGCACTGTCTAGTTATTCTAGCTGTGTATTTTGTGGTTTTGACTTTAGTCAGAGTAATAGAACTGTTTATGCTGACTGAGCCTGTTTGCCTGAGCGTCACCCGTTATTGGCAATAACCATGAGATTTGGAAAATCCCAAAGGAGAGAAAACGCACCTAAATCCAACTGGCATTACTTTACAAGCAAGAGCTGAAAAAGTAATACTGGTCTTAATAAACAAGGAATGTATTAGAAAAGCAATTTTAAGGGCTTTTGTACATACTGTATGTTTACATCAAAAGCCTTAACATAGACGAATCTTAGACATGAATAAAGAGTGTCGAAAGGAATAACGTGGTAAACTGTACATTCTGTGTGCATCATTGTAGTGACCTCTGCGTCTATGATTTTAGGCCGCTTAATTAATTATTTATTTCATTATTTTGGATGGCATTTTGGAATTAGAAATGTAGGGGTAAATGTAAAATGATGAAAAGGGGGAAAAAAGGTAATATTATGAATCAATAGAGATACTTACTCAATTATTTATTCAGGATACTATTTCTGCATTTCGGCCTTTTGAGTTCATATCTCTGCATCTTTAGACTTTCCAATTCATTAAATATTGATGAGAGGAATATATATAATATATTCCCATATTTTCATTATCTGCAATCTTTAACAAGTGCATTGACTCACCCTGTTTCCTGATCTCACAGACTGGTGTAAAGGATCTACTGTCCACCTCTTGCAAGCACCGTCTCACATACACTTTACTTGCCAGAGATGGAACTGATTTACTTAGTGTGTGTTTGTGTGTGTGTATGTGTGTGTGTGTGTGTGTGTGTGCAGTTGTAAAAACACATGCAACCAGATAACACCCATAAAACGGTGTACTAATAATGTTTGTAAGTTTATTTATTTAAGCATGACTGCCTTAGTAAATTCGCAGTTTGTTGCATTTCTACCCCAAATTGCAAAAATACAGCATGGGGTCAATGCAAATAGATTAATTTAGCACCTGAAATCTGATTTATTAAGTCTGACAGACACTTTGCCAACAGTAATGATATCAACAAATACACCCAAAGACCTTGCATTAATTTAACCATTCTCATTTCCATGAAATGAAAAAAAAAAAGTATAACATTTACCAAGATTTTATGATGAGAAAGTCTATCAAGATTATGCTTCTAGCTCTCATAATGCTGAAAGAGTGTTTGGAAATGGTGACAGTAAAATCACAGCATGTTGATAAATTACGCCATCAGGACTTAAAACCGACATAGAGACTGTGGGAAGGTTTGTAGCTACGTGACCTTGTAAAAGAAAGAAGATTCATCCTTACAGTTTATATTTATATTTAGTAGGAACACCTGAGGCACGTCATCATTATTATTATCATTATTATTATTGTTAGGGGAGTTGTGGCTCAGGTGGCTAGGGTTCTAGGTTGTTGATCTGAGGATCCGGATTCGAGCCCCGCCGTCTGTGGGTTGCTACCCAGCCACTGGATTGGGATTGGGACGGGCATCCGGCGTGAAACCTGTGCCAAGTTGTGTGTTAATCAGATGGTCCTCTGTGACGACCCCTTGATGGGAGCAGCTGAAACTCATCATTATTACATTTGCAATTAATGCATAATGTTCCTTCTCCCCTGTATCACGTATGCTATTACTTGTTTTTTAAGAATCATACTGATAGTTTCCTTAAAAGAACCATTTTTCAAATGAATTTGGTTCCCAGTCATTTCTGATGGAGAGTTAAGGTGGGGACGGAAAAAAAAACAAAAAAAAATTACCTCATATCCCCCTTGCGATTGCACGTTCAGTTTTGCAGGCACACCCCGATAAATGGAGAACCAGGTCTCCTGCCTTGTTTAAACTTTAAATGGAGGAGATTGGTCAGGCTATTTGGGAGCTATAAAGCATTGGTTGGGACCTGACCAAAAGAAAAGAGAGATTTTGCTGTAGGAATCCGTTCATTTTGCACTGTAACACACACACACACACTCAAATGAACGCAATCTACGGTAGCAATTTTTCTTTTTCTTGCACAATTGTTTTTTTTTTTGCACAATATTTTACTGCTGCTATTTGTACAATAGCTTTTTTTTTGCTGCTATTACAACTCAAAATCTTTACAGCATTTACCATGTCATGGACAATGTGTGTGCATTGTGATGGATTGGCACCCTGTCCAGGGTGCCCCAAGTCTCCTTGGATAGACTTCAGGACCCCTTGCATCCCTGTATACAGGATAAAGCAGTATATGTATATAAAGTGAGTAAGTGAGTGTATTTAATTAGATTAACACACAATTATAGATTTTGTTTTGTTCAACTTACATACGGCCAAGAAATAGTATTGGTGCTAAAATACTTAATGCTTCTTATCTCCTGATCCATGCTTCATTTTTTGTAAATATGCATACACATTTATATTTTTATCAGATTGAAAGAAACACATGTGCTAAATACAATTTCACACCCTTTTATGTACAGTAGTGTCCGTTACTTTTTTGAATTCAGTTATCTTAACTGTCATTCTGATGAAACTTGGCCAATTTAGATTTCGCATGAAAAAAACATAAAGCTGAAAAGTGTACAGTATTCTTCCAAAATGCTACAGTAAATTGTTGCGATATTGCAACATGAATTTGATATGGTTTGAAAGGGACACTTTTTTTTGTTTTTTTTGCTTTTAAGCTTTTACCAAAATCCAATTTAAGCAAAAATAAAATTTTTTATATGCTTCTAGAAGCTTAAACTTTGTATCAATACTAAAAAAATATGAATAATTTGCATTTTTAATTATTATCGTTTGAAGCAAGACATTATAACGCTGAAAAATATAAAATTATATAAAATCATCAAAAGATATAAAGACAGCTAAATTAAACAACCTGAAATTTTGGGGAATTTGTCAAAAGATTTGTCACTTCCATGTTACAGTACATAAACTTTAGAAGTAGCTTCTTTGGCGCACACACATTTTCTGTATCATATGTATAAAATAATAAATAAATAAATAAATAAAATCATCACCAATACTGTGTTTTAGCTGATATTTTACTTGAGTGGAAATTTTCTCCTTAAATAAGGCTGTACAGTATGTATGATGATACATTAATATGTTTCATCATACACACACACACACACACACACACACACACACACACACCGAAAGAGAGAGAGAGAGAGAGAGAGAGACATCACTGGACGCTCCACGGTAACCGTTAATGCGCGCGCTCTCTCTCTCTCTCTCCCTCTCAGTCCTTCTCTCTTCCTCCCTCTCTGTCATTCTCTCTCACACACACACACACACACACACTCTCTCTCTCTCTCTCTCGGCGTGTTTGCATGCGTGTCCTGTGCGTAAGCGGTGGGAGAACGAAAGTGGCACGAACAGAGAAACTTGAGAGTCTTTCAGTTACATCCACAAGACGCTGGAGCGGACGAGCTGTTCTGGAGAGGAGCGTTCAGCTGGAAAGCGGACTAGTCTTCTCTGCTCTTTATGAACGATGGGATTCCTCAGCGCCGCCGACGTGTTCCTCATCACCACCCTCAGTGTTTTTACTTCATCTCTGGGGGCGAGCAACTGTGAGTGTTGTTAGTCTTGCTTTCTTTTTTACAAATCAATTTACAAATCCTATGTGTTATGGAATGGTATGAATAGTATCCAAGAGTAGCCACTTATACCTTATACAGTGTTTGTTTATTGTCCAGAGTGGAGTGTGCATAAATTACGTGCTGGACATTAAATAAATAAATAAATAAATAAATAATTAAATAAATTCTGATTGAAATTAAAGTGACATTACCTAACATTGTTTGTTACATGATGTGTTACATGACGTATAACTCTTAACCTGGGCTATACGAGTTTGTATAGAGAAAATCATAAGACTATAGATATGTATATATCTATTTAATTACGCACCATTATATCAGCTTTTTTTTTCCCCCATCCAAACTCATCTGTTTGGGAAACTCATCTGAAAATTCTACTACCAATGCTTCCCAAATGTCATGTGCTTGTTGGACTGTAATGGCATGCTCTGATACTTCTGTATCAGAGTAATTACAGACAGACCGTAGTATATCCTCATGCAAATCACATGTAGTCTAGTAAAGCAGTACTGTATATGACTAAAACATAAGTATGAATGTGTTAGCCATATGTAAGGCAAATTGCCCAGTTAGACATTAAGAGACAGAGGGAATAAATCTGTCTCTGATCCAATGCTGAAGCCTGCCTTGTGACGCTCGGATTCAGCACCACGGAGAGCAACTGTTTGCCTCTCAGTATCTCATGTTTTGTTCTACTGTTTGTTAAAATCGTACATTTTCATAGGACAGTGTTTTGTTTTCTATGCTTGCTTATGTTTGTGTGTTGATACAGGCTGGAAATCATGATTAATTATACAATTGTACAGCCAAGGCTGAAAGTTTACAGACACCTAGGTTAAAGATGTTCAAACTCACACACATTTGTTCCACAACTCCACACATTTCATGGTAACATAAATTTTATGTGTCATTTCAAGGTATTTCCATCTTGATGGCAAGATGGATTGTGCCAAATGCCAATGCCACTATATAAATAAAGGTTAAAAAAATAATACTAAAACAATTCCGTTGTATCCATATGGGATGATTATATGTTATATTTGGATAGCTCTGTAGTTTTTTATTTTTAATCTCTCCCTGCCACAATCTTTGAGAGCTCTTTGCCTTTTATGCACACACTTATGATGTCATGTAATCCCCTCTGCGGGCATGAGAACGCGGGAAAATGCTTACCAAGCCGTGCAGCGCGAAACGGATCAGCACCCTGGTGCTTTTTTTGCTTTCAAGTTCTCTTCAGAAGTTTGTGTGTGCAGGTTCGGAGGTGGTAATTACATTGTGGTCTGTGTTTAAGTGATTGTGAGAGGGAAAAAATAGACAGGGTGGGAAATCGCCTTTTGTTTTAATGTTTTTCTTTTTTTTTTTGGTATCAGCCTTTTATCAACTACAAAAAGATTATTTTGCTGAAATCAAAGAAAGTAAACAACCATGAATAATTATAGTTTAAATCAGCCCTTATACCCTAAAAGCTACAGGAATGTCAGTTTGACCTTCACTGAAGCTTTATTTTTGTTTTGTTTTTTCACTAAAAAATAAAATAATGGAAAAGAAAATCATGCATCAACATATTTAAATTAGGGCCAGACTTTCCAATTATTAATTCCAGTTCCAAGTTAAATTATAGTAAATAATAAATAATTACACTCATAATAATAATAATAATAATAATTACAAAAAACTTAATTCAGTAAAATTGGCATAATAACAATACAGTATGTAAGTGCAAAACAAGGGCAATATCATTGTGTGTGTGTGTGTGTGTGTGTGTGTGTGTGCTTGTGTGTGTGTGTGTGTGTGTGTGTATGTGTGTTAGCATCCTTTTTTTTAACCTAATTTGGTTAATTAAGACCTTTCACCTGATGAGCTGAAGTAAGTGAATAATTAAATGATATAGAATTAAAAAAATTCTCATAGTCATATAGTCCCACATAATTGCCACTTGATACACACATCTGTATTATAGAGTAGATTATACTTAATATCAGTAAATAGTCATAGTGTGTATTAATGTACTCTCTCAAAAGCCATTAGGCATATGCTATTTAAAGGTCTCTAATCTGTCTTGTCTTGGGGGAAATAAGGTGGGTAGGAGGATTTTGGGGCATAGCGTCCTAGTCAAAGAAAGTCAGGAAGTGAGTTAAATATATACATAATAAATTTTTTATTTTTTATTTTTTGCAAACAATGTAGTCTTGCGGGATAGTTTGAGAGACTATTGTGACACCCTGTACCTGAGCAGTTTCACATAAATGTTTTTTGTTGTTGTTTCTTAAGACAGACAGTGACCTATGAATCATTCAAGCATGAAAAAAAAACCATCTAGCTGAAGTCATGAACCAGTGAGAAACAGGTGCAGATGATGACAGATGATCACCCGGTGATTAGTATACTGGTGATGCTGAATGCTGAGTGGTTGGGAAAAAAGAGAGGAGAAATGAGGTCGCTGCTGAGGTTGCTACATAAACAACCTATTTTTATTGTATGTTTAGACACTTTGCAGCCTGCCACAGTAAAACATTTGCTCCGATTTCTTTCATTTAATTTACAGTATGAACACTTTTGCACAGTACTGTACTTTGTGATCAATTTGATGGAGACGTCCTAAAAGCTGGATGCAGTTTGCAGGAGATTAGGTTTGGTGTAGCCATCTTAAAATCCTGTACAATCTGTGTGAGAGATGTAACAAGCCATAATATTCACAGTCAGTGTCTACACCTTGCAGGAAAGTGAACAGTCACGGATATGATCGCAGCAGTGTGTGATCCAGTGCGGAAGCTTGCTTTGTGACTAAATGGTTCGGCACCATGGAGAACAAGAGTTTTCTCATTTCGTTCTACTGTTTCAGATTGTATAAAGCATTTTCATAGTTTTTAAAGCACAGTAAAAACCATGTAAGTTCTCTGGACAGCCTGTGGTTAGTTTTTTTGAGCTTGCTGATCTTTGTGATAATATACTGTACAGTATGCTGAAAAAAATTATTGATTATTTGGTTGGGACCAAAATTCTATATATCTATATAATTTTCCACAATGATGCCTCTTGTACATTGTCTTATTATTTTCTGGGAGACAGCTGTGTCATTTCTAATCAAGAAAAAACTTGCTGGTTGAATAAAAGTAACTTTGAGTGAGAATTTGCCAGGGGTATGAATAATTTCAGGCTTGACTATACCAAGGCTAAAAACCATTCATGCTCTATGTTTCACAGGCTCCACGCATTCCTTAATAACAAACACTCAATTGGTGTCAATTGGTCTTGAGGTCCTTTTTAATGGCATTAAATAACTAATAAGACATTAAATTAAGACATTCATAACATTTTTATGAACAAGAAAACTCTGCAAATGTACTGATTTGATTTATATTGTAATTCTGTAAATATCATGATCTTATAAATATCCAATTATCAGATATATTGAAATATATAAATAAAAAATTAATAACAAAAATATTTTGAAGTGAGTGTGGCTGCACAAGAGAATAGCAATATGTAGCTCAATCTATTTTTTTTCTCCCAGCTCTACCAAGTACTGAGAGGTGACTGCATCCTGCTCTAAAATGACCTTGCACAAATTATTGTAAGAGTGAATACATACAGTATGCCACCAGCAGATGTGTTCTTTTGTTATGGTTGCTGTTGTTGTGGTTGTTGTTGGTGCTGGTGGTGGTAGTTTTGGTGGTGGTGGTTTTGGTGGTGGTTAAGTGAAAATTCAAATTAAACCTATTCCAACTCTACACAAAAAATGTGTGAAGACTTAAGGGGTGTAAATACATATGCCAGGACCTGTATAATATCCATATTCCTTGTTATCTACTTCCCTGGGAAGTTAACCTAACTGAGCTCCACAATTCTTCACAGCAGATCTAAGTATATACCCATGTGCATTTCTTAAGATGAGCATTTTTAGTCTGTAATTATGCCTTTGACTTTCAACTAAGCACCTGCAAAGATGTTGAGCCCAAGGCAATGAACTGCCATGGAAATAATATCAGAACAACTTTAAAGAATGGATTATCCAAGATAGAATAATCTCATTCCATCAATATATCATCAGATTTCATTCAGCAGATGGCAAAGGATTAAGTCATCACTCAGTTTGAAAGAACTGATGCACACACTACACTTATGCAGTGCATTATTAAATTCTTCCTTGAGCATACTGTATCTGCTCTCGTCAAGATTTTGACAGATGATGTCGATAGGTGGACTTTTCCAAAAATATCCACAAAGAAAAACTAGAAGTGAAGGTTTGATGCAGAGTGAATTAGGCTTTTCTTTTTTATATATATAAACTAAAAGTTATATCTTAAACAATTGACCCCAAAAGCACAACCTAAAGAGAGGACATTTCTACACCAATGCTTGCTTTATCATTCATAACTAATGATAACTAAAGCTGCTAAAGCTTTTTATTGAATAAGAATCAGATTTGTGGTCTGAGATGAAGGAATATTCAGGTAATAAAATCTGGCAAAGAGAAACTATGAGCTCCATGTCACTGCTTCAGACGTATCTGCAAGTGACACTCCTATTAGTGCCACCCAGGTTGATGTCTTACTGTATGCTGAATAACATTTAATGGGGGAAAAAAAGGTATAGACAATCACATCCTGATCCATGATTATGATGGACTAACCTGTCTCTAGAAACATGAGTCCCTTTGTGGTACTTTACACACCACACACACACAGCTGGTCAGTTACTTGAGAGCCCTGACTGGTCAATAGGTTTATTAATTCATCACGGAGTCAATACCTTTGGCAGGAATGCTTCAGTAGGTTTGGCCAAAGCATGACGTTTAAAAGCCTCAAAATCTTTAACATGGGTACTGCATGCTGACAGATGTTGCATACGATTTGCCGACTCACCTAACCATACTGTATTGACTGCTGAAATATATTTTTTTAAAAGCCTGTCTCAAGTGAGAATGGAATCTTTGTTTAATGTAAGAGTCAGAAATGTAGCCCACCTTTAGGAAAAGATTTGAGTGGTGCATGTGCTCCCAGTAGCAAACCATTAGTCTGTTTGTGGTGTACGCTTCTCCACGCTACGGTAGAACTTAAAAAGAGATGCTTGTGGGAGATTCTGCAAAACACAGAAATATAGTATACAGAATGCAAGAGAATGGGTTTAGGCTCAGAACATGCACACTCTCTCTCTCTCTTATGTATCACAATTCTGTTGAGTGGTGAGTCATGTACCATCAGACTGACTCCAAAATAAAGCTTTTACAATTATTTTTTACATTTATAATAGAGATGCACCAGTCAATCGGGCAGTAACTGGAACTGGCAGATCTTCAGCTCGGTCATTCCCCATCAGCCTTGAATGGTGCAACACAAAGGCATTTTTAACAGCGTTACTTCATCAAAACTCACACATCTGATCAGCCTTTTTCTCCAAACTCTGTGAGCGAATTAGACTCAAGACACACTCATTACACACACACTCACACCAGTCTCAAAACACTGCGAGTGCAAATTCGCGCAACTGCTCAACACATGCTCATTGTCAAGTCGAGTTCTTGATGTTGGAGGCATTCGAGGCTGTGAAATGTCTCCATTTCTTTATAATCCTCAGGTGGTTGTGTCTAAACTATTCACACATTTCCATCCCATGTGGGTTAGAAATAACAGTTATAAAGGATGACAACAGAAATATGGCTGCTCAGTGAAAATTTAGCTTTTTTTTTTTTTTCTTTGATTTTCTTCTGCTTTTCTAATTTCTTCCTCCCCATCACTAGGGCGCTCCACATTAAGCTCCCTGGAGACAGCGCTATCCGCTCCTTCCGCTTACATGAGCTCACAGGCGCCCCTAAATGGCTGTAGAGTCGTGATTAATGTAGGAGCACTAAATGTACCTCTCATCTGAGAGAGCTCGGCCAATCAGCTCTCTCTAGACCTCCGGCTGCGAGAGGTAACAGCATCACCTGGGAATCGAACTCGCGATCTTCAGATGATAGGGCAAGCACTTCACCACCGCGCCACTCTGAGTGGAAAATTTAGCTGTTTTGATTAATTTCAGTTAAACTCTTATATGTAAAGTTATTTTTCTATATTTTCTATTGTTTAACTGCTGCCCTTGGTTTTTAGGTAAGAAACCTAATGTGACCTATTCAATTCGGTTTTGAGGCTGTTTAAATCTTTCAAATATATTCAATTCAATTCAATTTTATTTGTATAGCGCTTTTAACAATTTACATTGTCGCAAAGTAGCCTTACACAATCAAAAGAATTAAGTTTGTATGAAATGTGTATGAATCAAAATGATATGATTGTCCCTGATGAGCAAGCCGAGGACGACAGCGACAAAATATATATATTTTAAAGTTCAACATCTTAAAATTCTAACAAAATTGGAAGAAACTGTAATATCGGATCAGTATTTTTGTGAATATACTTAAAGAATCGCAATATAAATTAAATCAGCACCTAGTCCTCATGGTGTATATTGCATTACCGTATCAGGTACTAACTGGTGATTCCCATCTCTAGTAGTGACACTGGTAGTACATACTGTAAGAGTGACAGTGGTGGAAAGCCACAGAGCTGGATATCTGGCCAACTGTATACTGTTGCATCCTGGCCTAAAGAACTTCTGTCTGTGATTTATCTATCCATAACAGTAAGTTTTCAGTTTGTTTGCAAACTTGCCCTTGTCCTCTGGTGTATGCATAAATTCCTCTATACACATACCTTTTTGCTGGTGTAACACAAAAAGACACCTAAATATATCATCTTGTTTCCATACATCCATTGTCTCCATCCATCCACTTTTCCTTTGTACTGTAAATTCACAGCCCTGGAGCTTTTCCCAGGAAACGTAGGACACAAAGCGCAGGGTACACCCTTGATGAGGTGATAACTCATACCAGGGTACTAACATACACATTTAGTGTTACACCCTGGGCGATTTGGAAATGCAAGTTAATTTAACTTTTATGTCTTTGGACTGTGGGAGGAATCTGGAGTACCCGAGAGAAACACACCAAGCACCGTGAGAACAAGCAACCTTCACACACACACAAGATTCAAACCCTGGCGGTTCGAGGTGACACTGATAACCACTAAGCTTCTAAATTTTGTCTTATATCTTTTAATGTCTCCTCAATCAAAAACTTGTCTAGGTAATGGGAACAGATGGCACAGAATTCTTTTTTGCAAGCTTCAGCAATGGCATGTGAGCCAGCTGAACTTGTCTTCATCTGTTAACAGGCCCAAGTGACACCTTGTTTCCATGACTCCCATAACTTGAAGTGCAGTCGGTAAGATCTCAGTGCCCACTGAATTTTCTGTTATCTTCTTAAGGACCAGAAGCAAATGTGCTACAGTGCTGGAAATACAGCATCATATGTTTCTGCTGTCTTTTATTCAGGGCTTTATGTTGAACACGCAAGGTTTCAGTCCTAATGAAGCCATTGGTCTCTCAACCAAGGCATTGATATCAAGCCTCATACACTTGGCTTATGGCCACTAGCTGCTCCTTTGTTCTATACTTCAATGCAGTAAAGGCACTCACTCTTCTTCTACTTCTTCTTCTTCTTCCGTGGAGCTAATAGGCTGTTTTGTATTTGTCTCTTGTTGTTACTGCAGCGGCAACATGGCAAAGAGGAATACATTTTTCTTTATAGCAGGGTTTCCAGCGATGTCTAATGCACATTCCACTCCACAGTGGCAAAAAAAAAAAAAAAACAAGGATCAAAGGATGGATGAATGGTCAGCATGATTTCCACAAGCGCATCACACTTAACATTTATTCTGCATTGAGGTCAGGGTTCTCTAAGTGGCAACTGGAGATGCTCTGGTCTCAAGCAATGTGGTCATTGCTGGTGTTAATCAATTAACTCTTTCAGTGTCTTGTTGTGATGAAACAAAACACATTTTTTCTGAAATCCCAAAAAGTTAAAGGAAGTTAAACATTTTTGATAAGCAGTTTATGATTTTTCTAGTTACTTAATTTAAATATATTAGGTTCACATAGCTGCCAGTGAAACTCCCTACCGTGAGCATTTGGTGCTTTCCGATGAAACATGCTGCAAATCAAACTGCCCTGGTGGTCTGGAATGAAAAGAACTAAATCATCTTTCCTTATATTCTCTTTCTTTTTCCCCCTCCCTTCATACTGTATACTCTGTAATTGCTTTCAGTAAATGTCATAAAGTGCACTTGAAATGCTCAAGTACAAACAACAAAGTAGAAAGTAGAAAACAACAAAAAAGCAACGTCCTCTTCTTTTTCTTTTAGTCTACACATATCTATCTATGTAGGAGTTCTAGTGCTTCTAACAAAGATATATAAGAGGGCACATAAGATGACATCTTGCTTGAAGTGCTTAATCATAGAAACAAGCTGCACTGTGAAGCAACTTCAAAAGACTGAGCAGAAAAGTGTATAGTTCTACACTATAATATATACTAGATGTGCGGAATTTAATTGCATACTCATGAGCGCGTTTCAAAAAGTGTACAGCGCCTTCTGTTGAATTTTGAAATAAACATAAATTTTTACGTGTTACCATGAAGTATCAAGGCGGAATCAAGGCATGTTTATTAAGTAGATTTCAATTGCACACACACAAGCACGTATTAAAAATGTACAGCGCCATCTGTTGATGATGAACTAATGATTTTTTTTAAGGTGGATTTTTTATGATATAAGGGTGTTTTCTATTCATATTTCAAAGTAGCATATCGTCTCTTCCAGTGGGCCAATTGCGATGAAACAAAGCCTATATGTTACCTCAAGCTCAGCCAAATGCGTCTGTGAAAACCCCATTAAAATTAATTCAGTAGTTTTTACGTGATGCGTGCACAAACAAACAGACAGACAAAAACTCCAGAAACCATCTTGATGTGTTTTATTACTCATCTTACGTCCTCCAAAATCATTTTTTCCCCAAATATCTTCAATGTATAGAAATGCCGACTTTACGGTTTAATTATATGTATAGATTCAGGAATTTGTAATAAATTATACACATTTTGGACAGATAAAATGTATAATCAATGTATATAGTTAAATTTATATTCTCAAGTCTGAACATGTTAAATATTTATTTATTCAATTACAGTATGATCATGAATATATTGAGAAAGTAGCTATTTACAGGTGATTTATCTAATTTCACATGGATAGTATTCATGCAGTAGTGAAACGCTGGGATAAGTGCATTGGTGTAGCAGGTGATTTGATATTTGAGAAATAAAGGTAGTCTTTGCTCTCATACCTGTGTTCTGTATATTTAAAAGTCCCACTTTGACTTGAACACCCCTCATATTTATTTATTTTATTAACCTTTCTTACCCAGAAATATACATAAATGTATGTCGCTGTATTCATTCTTATTATTTAGCGCTTAATGTTTTGACTTCACAGTCACTTACCGAATATCAGCCCTGGCACCACATTTAAGAAACACTTTATGTAAATGTACTTGGTGCATATATTTAACTATGAACAAGAGAAACCAGAAAATATATTCTGGCAAACATAAGTTTAGACACACTTCACTTGCGTGTTGTGGTTAATCTAACGGAACACATCTTCCCTATATCAGACATTAGTCATGCTGTTACTAACTCGACAACAGATGCATACAACAGTAATCATAGCAGGCAGCATTAAATAATAAATAAATAAATAAATAAATCGACAATGCTGCAGCACACCAAATGCTGAGACTTCACAAAAGAATACTTTAATGATTGCTGATGTAAAGCGTATGTTGTTGCTTTACTCGTTCAATTATGGATTCTTGTGCCTACGCTATAAAAGAATAAAAGCCTATGATTGCAGTAAAAAAGAAAATCTGACATGTTACTAACTAGCACACAGAAAATGCAGGTTTATTTTTGTCTTCCACCTTCTTTAAGTTTTCAGAGATGGATAAAAAAAGTACAACCACTCTGAAGAAAAATAATAATAATAAAAAAAATGTAGAAGGTGAAAATATTGTAAATGTAGTAAAAGATAGGAAGTGTTTCCTATTTTAAGATTCTTATAAATCAAATGTATGATTTCTTTATATTTTTGCTAATTTCAAGATTACAAGTATTTTAAATTTATTGGCAGATAATTTAGCTATTTTCCTAGAAGTACAAGGAAAAATGTCAAATTAACAAAATGAATCTAAGGAATCTATCTAAAAACCCTTAAAATAAGACTACAACTAATAAAATATAAGATTATTTAGCTTACTTCTAGTCAACCTTTAGTACATTTTTTGCAAAAAATTCTTGTTTTCTGTACTATAAATGAAAGAAAGGCTGTGTCTGTAACAGAATTGAATGAAACTTTGGCAGTATTTAGGTATTTCTCTGAAGTTTAAACCTGCACCATAAATGAAATCAAAATGTTAAGTAGAAGTGAAATTATGAGCAGTTATGTGCTAGATTATGTCACAGCACCCAGTGCTGTTTTTACTAATTAAGCGCTTTTTCCCCTCAAAGTGGGCGTGGCTATATGCATCACTCAGCAGAGCCAATCAACATGATAGTTTACAGCGTATACACAGACTATGTGGTAATGCACCTGCAAGCTGCCAAAATTCTCAAGAAACAGAAATGAAAGTACGACACATGGCTTACAAAGGTGGAAAGTATGAAAGACTATGAAAACTGAATCTTCAAAGATCAATGGCATGAGGGCATGTAAAATACCTGAACTTAGAGCCCAGTGTAATGCGTTAAAATGCCCATCAGAATGTGTTGGCTACCATATTGCTATAAAATTATCTATTAAAACATAATTTTATTATGCAAAACTGGCTGAACAGAATTTGATGATACTTTTGCAGTACTTACTGTAGATATCTGCCTGAAGTTTGACCTGCACCATAAGTGAAATCAAAATGTTGAGTAAAAGCGATGTTATGAACAGTTATGTGCCGGATTTAATAATCTACTTTGAATTAAGCTACTAATAAGCTAAACAAACACCTGCACCAAAAGATATCTTTGTATTAATTAAACAGAGTATCTTATACCATGAAAAGACAAAATATTGTCGAAAGAAGAACAACTTAGCAAAGGCGTAAACAAGGCGTAAAATACCCAACCTATTTCTTTGTATTAATAAGTTAGACAGAGTTCTGATGTACAGAAAGATAGACAGAAATGTATGTGGGCTTTAACCTGAAATAATAATATCACTGATTACATTAAGATGATCATCTTATTTTTAGCTTTAACCTTTTAACTATTTCTAAAAACTCTTTTTACATCAATGACAAGTACGTACTAAGACTAGTTAAAATTATTCTATTCTATCTATTCTCACTTGCAAATGTGTAATTTTTGCAGTAAAAACATTCCAAGCTTGACAAAAAAGTTTTAAAGATATCTATCATATTTTTGGTAACATTTTTGAAGTACTGTCAAACAAGCAATGCCTTTATTTTACTTGTATTTTAGCTTCTGTTAAATTTTTAACTGTATTAAAGTGCTTGTGTTATACACTGAGCACAGAAACAAATGGAGCAGAATGAATATTAAAACATTCTGTCTGCTCTTATGACCCAACTCCAACATAAGTTTCATAAACTAGATGGAAAAAAAGTTCAATTCATTTCTTAGGCTTTTTGTAAGGCTAATGAAAAAAGTCAATAAATAATAAATAACTAAAATTAATAAATAAATTCAATAATAAGGTCAACCAAGGTTAAAATGTATCAATTGAGTTAACAAATTCTGCATTTTATTTACCTCACTATATAATGTGACATTACCCTTTTTTTAGCACAACCTAGGCAACATGATAAACTGAATTTTATTTCATATTAACCAACTATACAAACATAACTTAATTTTAAAAATGAGTCACATAGGCTAAGAAATAGCACATATTTGTATGATCACTTGTTTTTATGGTTGTTTCATAATTCATGTTCATGTTTAATAATAATAATAATAATAATAATAATAATAACAACAATAATAATAATAACAATGATTAGGTCTGTTGATATTAACAAATAATTTTATCACCAAGTTTGAACTTAATGGCTTCCCATGATCACAATGCGGTTACCTGGCTGTGTTGAGTATAAAGCATTCCCCATCGATACACACTGGAAAGACTTGTGCACTATAAAAAATATATATATATATAACATTCTAAACTTTAATTTTAATCGGTCATTGACCCATTTTTTTTTCACGAGAGGGAACTGTCCGCTACTTGTTAATCGATCGCGGATGGTATCATTTTCCCGGACAGATTTTTTTTAAAAAAGGATATAACAAATATACTTGGGTGGTCGGGCGATATACTTGGGTGGCCTGCCTAAAACTGTTCTATGTGTGGGAAACACTGCTGTTATGTCTAGCCATAAGCTGATTAATGTAAAAACTACTATTAAAAAAAATATATATATATATATACATATTAAATTGAATTGAGTTATCATATAATAAACCTGATGTATAAGTTAGATCAGTTTTTAGTCTGGTCCTGAACTGACTATTAAATGACATAAGCGAACAGATCATGATGATATCGCTTGCAATGACTTTAACACCTGTTCAGTCCATTGGCAGCATAAATTGAATTTGTGTCACTCTTGAGCTTTCTGCTTGCTTAAGTACACAAAGGAAGAATGGACCTCAAGCAAATCCTACTGGAGCCATTCTTAGACTGTATTCAGGTACGACGTCCTGTTTTCTTTGCCTTTCTTGTAATGAAACACACGTATCCATTCAGTTCTGCTATTTCACACCTCGATGTAACTTTCAAAAGAATATTGACATAGCTGATCCATTATACGTATAACAAAAAGGACGATACAGCTATGTCTATGCCATTATGCTGGAAATATACATATATCCACACAAAATGGCAAGCATTCTTTGCTGCACTATTTGCTAGAACATTCTAAGTTAGAAGTTAATTAAGCATGACAGCATGTACCTGAGTCCTGGAGGAAAGGAACAAAAACACGTCTGCTTGAGTGTCTAACGACTGTCTCACAGAATAATGCAGTGAATGGATACGACACAAAGAATTCATCCAAACAACAGGACAATATTGCAGATATTCAGTGCCGCAACTTTTCCCTGACAAATAATGAGCATGAATAAACCTGCCATCTTATCGTGAAAGGAAAACTTCTGCAGCTCGAATGTCTCATGCGTTTTATTGTGTAAAATAAAAGATACAAGATGATACATTTTGATATTTTTAATTGAGCACAGAGGATGTCACCCACAGAACCCAACCCAGAGAAAAAAAATCAAAACCCATGTATCAACATATTTAAATGAAAGTCTACAAAATATTACAATTGATTTTGGTTATGTTGGTCGTGTTCTGCACAAAAACATGAACACATGGCATCCATTGCACATGCCCTGCCGCTTTGTCTATCCCATAACACCATGGTCTATCCCGTAAGGTCTAGCGGTCCGGATTCCTGGTTTTTACCCAGGTGGACCGGGCTTGACTCCCGGTATGGGAACGTTGCTTTTAGGCCAATGGTGGTTCAAGTGGTTAAGATTGTGGCGAACTGGGTTACTGATCAGAAGGTTAGGAGTTCTTGCCCCAGTACCTTCAAGTTGCCACTGTTGAGCCCTTTGAGCAAAGCCCTTAACCCTTTCTGCTCCATGGGCGCTGTAAGCTGGCTGACCCTAGCTTCCTAACTGGGATATGTAAAAAAAAAAAAAAAACATTTTACTGTGCAATAAGGCACAAGTGACAAATAATGAAATCATCATCATAAAAACCCTGCATGGCTCAGGTGCTGCATATTTTAACGTTGCAGTGTTAAAGTGAAACAACAGATGCATGCGACCATATTTCTTCTAGTTAGTCATCATTCAAACAGAATAAATGAGGGCAGTGAGGAAAAAGTGGAAAATCAAGATATTATAAATTGTAGGAAAGGGAAGTCAACTAATGTGGATTATTGAAAAAGAAGAATCATTATTGATACAAAAGATGGGGAGAAGTGAAAAAAAGTACTAAGTACTACTAAAAGTAAAAAGATACCGGATATAAAGTGTTATCTACGATACAGTAGAGCATATATAATGGTACAACATGTGTGATTGAGAATCTTTCTCTGTGTTTCCCTCTCATGTACACGTTTCTTTCTTAATCAAGTTTCTGGCCTTTGAATGTTCTTAAAATGCAACATAATTAAACTTCATGCATATATTTTAAAGCCACTGCAAATAATTACACGTTTTTGGATAATACTACTGACTGTCCTCACTCACTCTTTAATCCTCCGGCGGGTTTGTAACTTTGCTGCAGATTTATTTTATTATATTGCTGATCTGTTTAGAACTGTTATGACTGTTATGAACAATTATTATCTCTTCTTCTTTTGCGTTTGATTGATGCCTTCACGCAGCTTTAAATGAATGTTAATTTCAACGGGATTATGAGAGTATTATTTCGCTTCGCTTGGAGAGAAAAAAAAAAGTGTCTGAATGAATTTGATAGAATTTTACTAAAACAGACAGAATCTCAATGTCAGAACCAGAATTGTGCATTTATTTAATGTTTTAATTCAATTTAATTAATTGATTCTTTTTTGTGTGTGTACTGAGCAAGCAATCATGAAGGCCTGACCCATGGACCCCATAATAGACCTATGACAGTAAGGGGATTTGAACTCACAACCTTATGCTCAGAATCTTAACCACTGAAATGAACCAAAATTCAT
>JAOVVB010000004.1:21510789-21543891 GCA_028570985.1 Heterobranchus longifilis | reverse complement strand
AAACATTTTGTGTGACAAACATGCAAAAGAATAAGAAATCAGGAAGGGGGCAAATAGTTTTTCACACCACTGTACATGGATACACACTGCATATGAAAAACATTTACAATTTTAACAGTTAACAATCGAGCAAATTTGGATAAAAACAAGCAAAAAGAACAATAAAGAATGTCGTTAACATCAGTTTATTTATTTATTTATTTGCAAATTCCTCCTCTTAGCTTTTAGTAGTAAATCACCAATTTCTCAAAATGTTTCAAAGTTTGAACTCGTATTCACAAGAGAATGTAGTTTGCATTCTCATCGTCATCACATGTTCAAATCAGGTTCCTTTAAAGCAGTTCTTCCTCATTTCAGTAGACGCTGCTTAATTCTTACTCGGAGTTATTGCAAATTTATAAGTAATGGCAATAAGCCAGATCATCTGACATGCTGTTAAAACATGGTCCAGGTTTCACCTTCAGCTTTAATTCAAATCCAAATAATTTTCCATCCATGATTAATTTAGCAGGAAAGAAGGTGAAATGTATTCCTTTGACTTCTTTGGCAGGGTCAGTGTAAACAGATTGCCTCGTCTCTGTTATTATATTAGCTCAACTACACCGGGGAACAAACTCTGTCGAAGGTGTGACTTTGTGTGAGCAATAAACAACATGCATTTTGTTTCGCAGATAACGATTTGTATAATTGCGTCTCCCCGTAAAGTGTTCGAGGATCTTTACAGGTTTGTATTTTTGGGCATGAATTTAGCTTTTCCTGGGATTGTTTTTCTAAGAATCACCCACACACTTTCAGCAGCTCCAGCTCATGTAGAGCTTTTATGCAGACTTAACAAAAGAAAGTTTTGTCTCAGAAGGGGATTGTTTGCTCTTTTCCTTTGACCCAGGAAGGATAAACACAATCCCTGTTTCGGCTTGTTCTTTGAAATGTCCCTTGAGCTTTTCAGACCTGATTTCTGCACCGTCTGACAGGCTGTTTGTACAAAAATGTTCCTGTTAGCCTCTCTGTGGGAAATCAGTGCAGGAAATTTGGGACTGTTTTATTATCAACCTTTAAAGTGAGGCGACTAATAACAGGAACATGCTTTGGATGGAAACAAACCTAAGACTTTGACCTCGTATGTTTCGCTTGAGCTGGAGCTCCAGTCACCCAATCTTGAGAGAGGGCTTACCCAATGCCCAGATCCACAATGCATGATGTGTGTGAACCTGCTCTCTAAAGCCTGTTGCTCTCATCTCATCGAAAGTTAGTATGATCATTCAGTGACGGCATTGGACACTACATGGCGATGTGTCTTTGCTTGCTTTGTGGATCCATGGTACAGAGTACTAAATGGTATCACCCAGTGGTGGTGTCGCTGTAAGGGGACACAGTCTTTTGAGCACGGTACCGTGTACTCAGGCCCGACTTGGATATTGTAGGAAAGCCAACCGTACCTGACCACGGGAGTACACCACCACCACTGCTGATAAAATAGGAAAGCTCGCTCTTTAAGAAATATCCGAAAAATTAGACATTTTTTTTTGTGCACTTCTTCCCTTTGTATTTATGCACAACTAGGTGTATATTGCCATCTACTGCACCAGAGAGCATAAACACACAAGTGCACTCGAGTACTAAGCAATGCTATTAATTCGAACACTAGCCAGTGGGAAGTGAGGAGCAATCGTACCTGGACATGGTAAAAAAACAATATTTCCAGGTGTAAAAGCATCCAAAGGCATAGAGTCAAAGGGTCATTGGGTGGAGTCAGTTACAGAGATATAGGAAATTAATAATTACCCAGATTTGTTGATTCAACAGCTCTAAAGTATAACATGGACATAAGTACATGCTAATGTTAGCCAAACGCTCTCTCTCTCTCTCTCTCTCTCTCTCTCTCTCTTTCTCTCTATTTTTTATTTTTTTTGCCAGTCTCTGTTTTCTGCATTTCTGACAAGTTAATGAACCACATGCAATCTTGTATTAGCTCCTGCTGGTTTGCTTCAATTATCGATCTACAGGATTCACTTTGTCAAGCCCCGAAGCGTCATACGACATGACATCCTTCTCCATCATGCGGACAAAAAAAGAAAAAAAAAAAAGTAATAATAATCCAAACAGCCAGTCCTCACATGCTGCACTGCTTAGTTGGACCACCAGTCGTTTTCAAGTGTCTGAACGCTGACAGCTAGCATGGATGCCACTGTGCATGAAAATGACCTTCACATGTTGCCTCAGAGCATCTCTGCACGACTTAATTTGATTCCATTAACATCTGACTTGAGCTGACAAAGTGTAGATTGATAGCAAAGCAGCGACCCTGTGTGAGTCTATGTATAAGTAGTAGCATTGGGTGAAAAACATGAGCAATGAAACACAAGGCATTCTGCATGTATTTGTCATGAACATGTATTGCTGTTATTTCCAGTGATGGCTAACAACCATCTCTCTCTCTCTCTCTCTCTCTCTCTCTGTCTCTCTCTCTCTCTCTCTCTCTCTCTGTCTCTCTGTCTCTCTGTCTCTCTCTCTTCTCTTCACATCTTTCACACCCTTGTGGCCACATTTCTTTCCCACTAATCTCAAGCACCTCCAGTCTTCTTTGCAGCACAAGTGTGTGTGTGTGTTTGGAAGATAAGATTTTCAATATAAGACCCAATCATCCTTTATCAGGTCTTATATCAGGGTAGGGGCAGCTTTACCGCGGCATGCGAATGCTGTGCTGTCCAATCAGATATCGCTGTAAGACATTGTGAGCCTCCTTGCAAGACATCTTTATCAACTGCACGAACCAGATTTTATGTCCTCTGCCAAAGACAAGGTGTGCCTTAATTAGAAATATATAAATATATAACCACACAGAGGGTGTTCAAGCTAAACCGGGACTTTTGATTAAATTGAACGAAGCCGAAAAGTGATCACCGTGATGGGACTCTTAGCTGCAGTATATGCATTTTGTTCTTGTGAACATTAAGCGAGTCGAACACCTGATGTTTGAGAATCAACAAATAACTCGTCACCAACTTGCAGAAAAGACTCATCTGTCTGTGGGAACTGTACATATAATCACACACCAACACCACTTGCACTCAGCTCAGCGTTATTGCCACAGTCTGGATTAGTCAAGCCTTATCCACATACAGAGTGCGTGAAAATTAACTAGACAATATTTAATGGCTACTTGTAAATATAATACCCCATGGTGCACCACCCCATTTTGATCTTACTGTGTTTGAAGAAACTGGTTGCTGCCACCAGTGCCTCTGTTGAAATTCAAAGATTTGCTTTCATTCCTTTAAAGACTTTTGCTTTCATGTAATAATGTACATGTCCAAATTTGTTTCAATAAATTTGCATTGGAAATATGGACTTCAATACCAATTTTTAATGCCTAGTAAAATAATAATAATAATAATAATAATCATAATCATAATCATAATCATAATAATAAAATAATAAATATAATAAACCCCAGGGGAGCATGCGGTTATAGAAAAAAAGGTGTAACTGGTCTGTTACTGCCAAGAATCTGATAAATTTTTAATTAATACAATTCTGGCAGGAAAAAAAAGTAACAATTGTTGTCCATTTCTGGTTACATTTGTTGTTGTTCAGTGTCTGGAAAATAACTTTTATTCCTATTATAGACTAGAGAAATAACTATTCCTGTTATACTTATTGTATATGTTATAGAATCTACAATCCATCATCATTCCTGTATGTAGAACCTTATAACACTAAGGTTTCGTGACACTCAAAGAACAAGTGCATTAATATTTCCCTGCTGTCAAAGCTCCTGTTGTATAAAATTAATCAACACCTTCTAATGAATCAAAATCATAAGCTATCCATTTAGATGAGCAGTTTAATTTCTCTTAGTGTTGTTAGTATGCGCTGCCGGGCCGCTTCATTTACGCTCCAGTTTTCCGCATTGTATCAGTACTTAGATACAAGTCTGGATGCGCTGGGATACATCATCAGTGATGTTTCCTGAGATCATCGGGTGTTTCGGGTCTCACAACATCAGACACCCTCTGTCAGGTGACCCAGCCGGGGTTGACCAAGCCCCAACTTGTGTCCCAGCAACGCTAAGCCCACTTTGCGGACTCTTTTGATCCAAATCCACCTCGAGGCTCTTTCTGTAGCTTCTGTAATGGACGCCAGCAATCGTATCATTAACTAAGTGGCATTAATTAATGATCTGGATTGTGCAGCTTAGTATCTTATCGTTTAGAAGAATGTAATTGTTTTTTTTTTACTCAGTAAAAAAAGACCAGCGAGAAAACGACAGAGTGAAAAACATGTAAAAGAGAAAAAATCAGCAATAGGAATCAGTTTGGCATTTTTTATTTTGTTTTGCTGTCGATGATAAAAATAAAGTGAATGAATATTTTGGAGGAATTGAAAGCTGATGATATAGCTTGGAGAGGATGTGAAGGAGGAGATATTCTACCCTTCAGAAGATGGAAGGTCTGTCATTTTACTGTGAATCTACAGGCATTTAAAATGTATAAAATGCTCTCTTTGCCTAGCTTGAGGCTTTTCTCATTAAGATCATTTTTCAGTACAAGAGTTGAAGGTGTTACTTACATACAGTTTCCAAAAAAAACTTCTTTTTTTTTTAGGATTTTGTATCTTTTTAAAAGTGAACATTAAAGATTGAAATAAATCACAGAATTTAAATTTCATCACAAACAATGCATTATGTAGAAAAAACAATGGAAAATCTGAAGGATGTCAATTTTATAATTGTGTCTTACATACTCTGGCGTTTAACTGACGCACATGAGGACATAACAGTCAGTTTAAATTTATTTTTTGGCGATTAAACTTGAACTACAGTACTGTGTAAAAGTCTTGATCCCATTCATTTCTTAATATTTTGTTAACAAAGAACCAGACGTTTTTGTATTTTAAATGCAGTCCCAAGGCATAGTTCTCACAGTTTCCTGAAGGACATTTTAGCTCTTATTTTCAGTTCAGTCCCTGTACCTGAGCACTTTTAGAAGAATGTTTTTTGTTTGTTAAGCCACACAGTGACCAATGAATCATTCAAGAAAAAAAAAATTAAAAAATCTCACTTAAAACCCTTAGGGGCCTGAGGCCTTCTTGAAGACCTGCACTGCAATGACCCAGTGAGAAACAGGTGCAGATGATGACAGATGATCAGGCCGGTTTATTAGTGTACTGGTGATGCTGAGTGGTTGGAACCAGGTTGCTGCTGATGTTGTTACATAAACAACGAATGTTTAAAGTGTTTCTTTAGGCACTTTGCAGCCTGTCACAATATAGCATCTGTTCATATTTATTTCATTTAATGTATATAATTTAATTTAAATAAGTATGAAGAAATGTGTGTGTGGGGGGGTGCAAGACTTTTTTTGCATAGTGCTGTATGTTGAATGGATTTGTCATAAATAAGATAAATGAGAGAGATTTTGAAAAAAAAAATACTTGAACAACACTTTTATCATCATTACAGTCAACTTCAACTCCAAAATAATTTACATAAGGAAGCACTTCTATTCTGAAAACTTTTTTATGGTAAATGATGATCATAAAATGATCCGGTATAATGGATTGTTACCCAATTCAAATGACTTGCATGTTTATCTGAAGATGCCCAAACATTTACATCTCAGCTTCAAAGTGCTGTAGTTATTACTGACTTGTTTAGTAATTTCATCAAACAATTAGCCATAAACATTGGCAATTTCCCTTGTAAACAAAGACTAGCTCAATAAAAACATATTAATTACTCTGCATTACTACAGAATAGCTGAAGTGTTCAGCAACGCTTAATAGTTTGTACCCTCACTAATAACTCCCTACTAACTGCATGCTATTACGGTGCCAGTGAACTAAGAAGAAAAGCCTGATGAGACACAGAAGTAACATGAGAACTTGCTAGAACTTATGAGAATATAGTGTTAATTAGGCTAATGAGACGTAGCTACAGTTTTGTTCCACTGAAGTAAAACGGTCCTTTGGGCTTATTGGTCATTGTGTTGGTTCGCTCTCATTGGAGTCAAGTTTCCATTGTAAGCCGCACGTACAGATCATTAGCCTAATTAATCATTAACTTGAACAACCATGAACAAGGCAAGTGTTTAAGTGCAGTTACACATGATACCAACATCAGTTTGTTATAATAAGTCGAGATATCAATTTAGTGAATATTTTTATTAAGAAAATTAAATGCTAGCTGTTATAATGGTGATTAATAATAATAATGATAATAATAATAATAATAATTGTAATAATAAAACAGTACTAATTATTGAAAGCATGAGAAGACAATTGCTAGTGTTTGATAATGGAAATTATTTATAGTCCTAGCCATGTCGCACTGATGCCATCAGGTAAAAAAGAAAAAATGAACTGTTTGCAACAGTGCCATGAAAGAAATGAAGTATAATCCAGTTAATATCGACCGGTCGCCGAAACGCAATCAGCTGATATCGATTAGGCGCATGCAGATTCCAATCTTCAAGTTTTATTTCTGGGGCTGCGACTCGCTGACTGCATTATCTGGCTGTTATCACAGGGAGGGTGAAACAAATTCAGCTCACTGCATCCAAAGGGTCAAATACTATTAGACGAAGAGTCAATAAAGTAACGTGAGATGGTAAAATGAAATCAAAGCAAATTGGTGACTATTTTGAATGCTGTGAGTTCACCATGCTGTCATCAGTTTTACTTCTTTTATACGCCGGTGGTTCTCTTGCATCAAACGGTATGCAATGGTCGCAGTTATTTCAAGTGTAGCTTTCCTTACGTTACTGGTCCTTTTGCTTTTGTTACCAAGGGGTAACCTCCAGATTTGAAAAACCGGAAAAAAATATGTTTAAGACCTGGTCCAAAGAACTGTTTTGGTCTCAGTTGCTAGATTTTATATTTATTGAACTGTACAGGAGTGAATTTTATGTAATTCTTAAGTATATTAAAATTATGCAATAAAATTATGCAAAATTAGGGCATGGCCAATTTGAGTGATATGCATCAAATTTACAGTATGTACCTTTCTATGTATGTTACAAGCTTTGTTGTTGTATTGTTAGCATCTTCTATACTATACGTTAGCTGCAGTGCTGAATTAGCACCTGCATGTCGTTACCTGTGGTGCAAAATCAATATCCGTGGTTACTAGCCATGGTGCTGAATTAGAGTCTGTGTGTTGCATTGCTTTATTCCTGACCTGAATTCTGTTGACTAGCGAGGGTGTAGGGAATACAAAGTGGAGCACATAGCAAAGAATGCAGGCTGCAAATACATTGTTAGTCTAAAAATATTTTAGATTAGATAACGATTTCTACAGTTAGCTGCTCATTGGGTAAAACAGCAGATGGGGAAATGTCTTTTCATTTGCTCTTGCTTTAGTAGAACATTATTACTTTCACACAGTATTAATGTTATGGTTAATGGAGAGGTGTTCTCTGTAGACTGTGTGCACCCGCTCTCACAGGAATTGTGTCGAACCCCTCCAGCTCTCAGAGGAATTCTGTCCAAGCCCTCCAGCTCTCAGAGGAATTCTGTCCAATCACTGCCACTTTTAAAGGAATTCTGTTCAAATACTTTCAAAGGATTTCTATCCAAGCACTCTTAAAGGATTTTGTGTCCAAGCACAGGCAGAGGTTTTCTGTCTAAGCACTTTTGCAAAAATTCTGTCCAAGCACTCTTGCTATTAAAGGAATTCTTTCCTAGCACAACTGATTTCAGAGGAATTCTGTCTAAGCCTTCCATCATTCACAGGAATTCTGTCCAAGGTCATCCATTTCCAGAGGAAATCCTTATTTCACTGGAATTCTCCCAAAGCGCCATTTTGTTCAAGCACTTCAGATGTCAGAGGAATTCTGTCCAAGCGCACCCACTTTCAGGAAAATGTTGTCCAAGCACTGACGATTTTAGATGAATTCTGTCCAAGCACCCCTGCTCTCAGAGGAATTCTGTCTAGGCTTCTTTTTGTCCAGAGGAATTCTGTCTAGGCTTCTTTTTGTCCAGAGGAATTCTGTCCAAGCACCATCGCTCTAAGAAGAATTCTGTCTGAGCACCATCAGCCACAAAGGAATTCTGTTCATGCATAGGGACACAGTGAGCAACTGTAGCAAGTGAGAAATACAGTATGGAAGGAAACACTGAGTTACTTTATTCACTTTTCCCATGTGTCCCCTATTATTGAAGTTCTGATCCACACCTCTCGTTAAACATTCTGTGTCCCATGCATTGGTTTTAAAGTAAAGTAAAACTACATTTTCTTTTTTATTTTGCACATCTGTTGGACTGACTTAATTACTTTCATCATTAATAAGGTAGCCTAAAGAGCACTGAAGCTGAAAATGTAATTAGCATCATATGCAGGTTTATGTGTTCTGTGCAGCCTGACAAATAAAAATAGTAGCTGTTGCAAATAGTTGTAATTATGGAAAAATATGACTAGTGGATTGCATTTACCGTTTTTCTTGTTAAAAAAAAAAAAAAAAAAAAAAACTCACGTATCACCTTGTGTATTATAATTCTTGAATTAGTGGTGTACATTAAATGTGTGGTTGAGTTGAAAATATCAAACCCAACACCTGGTGGTACATCTCTCACCAGTTAGTACAGGTTCCAGTTGGCTGAGTGACAAGGCACGACGGTTTGCTATATCAAAAGAAAAAGTGCATTGAGAGAAACAGAACTGTTAAGTGGTGTAGAAAATGTTCACATTTGGTAGAGTGCACAAACACATAACTGGCATTGACCTTTGAGAAAATTTGGGTGAAAACTGAAGTAAAAAAAAGTCTTAATTTTAGTGTGGATGTATGTGTGTGTTTGTGTGTGTGTGTGTGTGTGTGTGTGTGTGTGTGTGTGTGTGTGTATGTGTTTGTGCATGCACAGGCTGAGAGAGGAAGTGTACGGTACAGGCATTGGCGAAACCTCAAGGCCTACACCTGTCCTTCCATATGCTTCCTCTCATGCTGTGACCTCGCTGTTCAGCCATATTGTCCCCTCTCTGGCCCAGAATTTATTCACATTTAACCTAAAAGCCGCTGAACGCAGAGTTTGCAGGAACTACGACAAGCAAATTGTTAAAGTCACCTATAAAGGTTAAAGTGTAATTTTATAACCATAAATACATTTTTATCACCATATATACAGTGTCTATATAGTATTTCTGTCATATCTCTCCTTTTACTTTAAGGCCTATTTTAAGCCTATATATACAGTATATATAGCCAAAGTTCAGGACCTTGTTGGAACCCTGTGTGCTCTCAGTACGAGTTTATATGTTTATAAATAATATAGCATAGACAGGAGTCATGACTGCTGAATATGACCAAATAGACTTAAAACAAAAGGAGGGGTATGACAGAAATACGAACCTGATTCCAAAAAAGTTGGGACACTGTTCAAATTGTGAATAAAAACAGAATGCAATGACGTGGAAGTTTCAAATTTCAATATTTTATACAGAATAGAATACAGATAACATATCAAATGTTTAGTGAGACATTTTGAAATATCATGCCAAATATTGGCTTATTTTGGATTTCATGAGAGATACACATTCCAAAAAAGTTGGGACCAGTAGCAATAAGAGGTCGGAAAAGTTAAATGTACGTATAAGAATCAGCTGGAGGACAATTTGCAAGGTATTAGGTCAAAAAGCAACATAATTGGGTATAAAAAGAGCCTCTCAGAGTGGCAGTGTCTCTCAGAAGTCAAGATGGGCAGAGGATCACTAATTCCCCCAATGCTGCGGAGAAAAATATTGGCGCAACATCAGAAAGGAGTTTCTCAAAGAAAGAAAATGCAAAGAATTTTAAGTTATCATCATCTACAGTGCATAATACCATCCAAAGATTTAGAGAATCTGGAACAATCTCTGTGCCTAAGGGTCAAGGCTGGAAGACCATACTAAGTGCCTGTGATCTTCGGGCCCTTAGACGGCACTGCATCACATACGGGAATGCTTCTGTAATGGAAATCGCAAAATCGCAAAAAATGGGCTCAGGAATACTTCCAGAAAACAATCCATTGTGCCATTCGCCGTTGCCAGTTAAAACTCAAGGTCAAAAAAGAAGCCATATCTAAACATGATCCAGAAGCGCAGGTGTTTTCTCTGGGCCAAGGCTCATTTAAATTGGACTGTGGCAAGGTGGAAAACTTTTCTGTGGTCAGACGAATAAAAATTTGAAGTTCTTTTTGGGAACCTGGGACGCCATGTCATCCGGACTAAAGAGGACAAGGACAACACATGTTGTTATCAACGCTCAGTTGAGAAGCCTGCATCTCTGATGGTCTGGGGTTGCATGAGTGCGTGTGGCATGGGCAGCTTACACATCTGGAAAGGCACCATCAATGCTAAAAGGTATATCCAAGTTCTAGAACAACATATGCTCCCATCCAGACGTCGTCTCTTTCAGGGAAGACCATCAGGCTGCGTAGGAGAAGGATCCGGGTACTGAAATGGCCAGCCTGCAGTCCAGATCACTTACCCATAGAAAAAATTTGGCGCATCATAAAGAGGAAGATGCGAAAAAGAAGACCTAAGACAGTTGAACAACTAGAAGCCTGTATTAGACAAGAAATTACATTTGCTCAGTTTAAACATTTGATATGTCATCTACAGTATGTTGTATTCTGAATAAAATATTGAAATTTTAAACTTCCACTTCATTGCATTCTGTTTTTATTCTCAATTTGTACAGTGTCCCAACTTTTTTGGAATCAGGTTTATATATATATATATATATGTATGTATACTCACAGTATTACAAATGATCTGCGGTTTATTTGGTAGCATTCTGTAGTGTGACTGATTATACTCATTACACTTCTGTACAAAGTTAGATGTGCACTTTTCTCCTGCTCCCCTACCGCTGGGCTGGGAGTGTAGAGACCTGAGATGATGTCCAATTACACTGAAAAGAAAATTATATACATATTTTTTTTTTTACCTAAAAGAACATAATTAAATCTTCCCTACAAGCTGCTTCTTCTTTTAACCATCAAATGAAAATCTCTGTATCCTTTTTGATGCAGATTTTTCTGTTTTAAATTCGGACCTGATTGCCTTGGAATGAAGCCAGAGTCAGTTAAATGTAAGTGATGAGACTTCTCTGAGGGAGTTTCCCAGAATCATGATCACTATCTATACCATGGGTCAGGTAACTGGCGCACAAGGTCATCAGGGGAAAAAAAAAAAAATCAATGTTCCATTGTCATGGCAGGCAATTAACACCAGGAATAAAATAATGACTAACAAGACAAACTAGAAAAGCAGAGCACTGCAAACTAAATAGAATAATTAATGAACATGCAATTTCAATACTGTTTTTAGACTGATAAATGTGACAAACTAAATCTTAAGCAGCAACAACAAGGAGCGGAAGCAAAACAGGAAGCAGGAAGCAAAACAGAATCTAAATAGAAAACATCTGTAAAATCAATCAAAGACCAGAACAGAACATACAGGATAAACCCTTAACACCAAATGTGTGCTTTAACTCAGGCCACTTAAAGCAAAACTACACCGGCCTGGATCTGACCCAAACTTTTCCTGAGATCTGTATTAAATACAGCAAACAGATTTGACCGTGGTTATTTCTGCACAATGCTCCCAAACCAGCTCAGAGAGGTTTTGTTGAGTTGGTGAGTTAGACCAACTCCAGCCGGCTCTGTGCCCACAGCAATGCCTGGCTACTGACGTCCTTCACCTGCTCACCTGCTCACCTGCTACATCCCAAAAAGGCATAAATGTCCTGTTATATAAGGGTGAGAAGGTGCATGCGCCGGGGAAAACCCTTCTTATAGGGAAAAAAAAACCCAATTATATTCATATATTTATATTTAATTAAACAAGTCCAGGCTGTGGAATAGGAACCTAAATGAGCTTTTAGATCACACACAACATACCACACCAGCCACAACATGAGACATGCCAAGACAATCAGTACAAGACAAATAGGACAGAAAATCATTGTCCTTAAAAAGTAATAACGAGTATTATCAGGAACAAATGGAAAACAGGTGATAAACACCGGTATAAAGTATAAAGGACCTCCAGCTATAAAACCAGGAATTGATCAAAAATCAACTGAAATATGAATTATGGCAAAAGGTTAAACAGGGAATGTTGGGAAGTAAAGGCTATACAGTAACAATGCCAAAACCTTTGTCCCGAAACACAAAACCAAAAGAAAAAAAATGCACCAGAGCCAAAGCACAGCGCAAGCCACTGTATGAGGTTCAGAAATCCCACAAAGCAAAATAGAAAAAAAAAGCTCTTGATTTGACTCAGTCTGATAGACAGAATATATCCTATATTTTCTAGGAAATCAAAAGAGACTAGTCTAGGGCAATCTAAGAGAACCATCTAAGTAACCATCTAACCAGGATATGAGAGTTAATTTTTATCAGGGAAAAAAACAGAAAAGTTAATCCTATAGTCATGACTAAAAGAAATGTCTATGGCTAGTTATTTTGTATGAATCACTTCGATACACACGTCTCTTCCAATACTTATTTATCTCTTTGTATTTTATTGGATACTTTATTTATTCTATAGGACAGTACAATGTCTCTAACTGCCCCTTCATCCAGACTTTCTGCTCTCATTCAGCCCATTTCTCATTACTCCCCCTCATCTTCCAGCTCGAGTACAGTCTTGTTGTGCTGTTTACAGTCACTTGAGGCAATAAGAATGACTCTGGCTCTTAGAATTTAGATGAAGGGTTTATTCCACGCTTCAATTCTCCCTTTAGTGTAAAGATGGACAAAAGCTCACCAGAGTGACTGAGAAAGAGGTAATTATATGCCATTTTTATTCTAGAGGTTATTTTCAATAAAAATGATAAAATTTAGTCTTTTAAAAAAAATTTTTTTTACAGCATCTGTGCAAGCAATGTGTATCTGCAAGCCAGCTGACTGGCACTGAAAAAGTTTTATTGCTTCTCCATAGGTACTGAGACTTCCTCCAGAAGATATGAAGGATTTGTCATTTTTGGTGGCGAGACACCTCAGCAGCGATAAAGATAGCATTAATAGGATTTCCATTTATATCACTAGTTGTTGCCATGGAGCTATAAATTATGAAAGGAGCACTAGTGAACAAATTACTGAATAGGATAAGGAACAAACAGACAAACAAAAAAGATAAGTAATGGCCAAAACATGGTAATGGTCTCACTTACTGTAGGTGAAAAAGTGAATTTTCAGATAGGATCATACAGGTAGAACATCATTTGTCATCATTCTTAACACTGCTTATCTCTCAATCCATGCTTATTTTTTTTGTAAATATGCATGCACATTTTTATTAGAAAAAAGAAACACATTTGCGAAATACAATTTCATGACCTTTTATGTCCGTAATGTCCGTAACCTTTTTTAAATTCAAATCTTTCAATGATCTTAACTGTCATTCAGATAAAATTTGGCCAATGTGGACTTCACATGAAAAGAAATAAACCTGAAAAAGTGTATTATATTAAAATGAAAAATTGTCAAGATATTGAAACATGAATTTGACATGGTTACAGACACTACAGATTTTTTTTGCTTTTTAAGCTTTTACCAAAAACTTGGAAAAAAAGAATCTTAGAGGTCATATGCTTCTAGAAGCTTACACCAATTTTAGTATCAATACTCATAAAGAAATATAAATTACTTTTTTTGGGGCACATACTTTTTTTTGGGGGGGGATACATAAAATCATCTCTCCAAAACGGCAGAAGTTAACAACTTGAAATTTGTAGGGAAGCGAGATTGGTCACTTCTATGTTGCATAAACTTCAGAAGTAGCTTCTTTTGCACACACATTTTCAGCGTTATATGTATAAAATGATAAATCAAATAAAATCAGGACGTAAGTAAGGAAAGTAAGTACCAGTAAGAAAAGTACCAGTTCAGGTTCTACCTACTGTGTTGTGATCAGTTTTCATCACAAGCTAGTATTTAATTAAACTATGATGCATAATTATAATCAAACCTTTAATAAAATTTCACAATCCTGACTGAATGCCCTTTATTTATTAATGATACTCTCATTTCTCTGTAGGATGGCATTTTGATTCTCCCCAGTTTCCATGCTCCTGTGCTTAAACGACATTAATATAAAAGGTTCAAGCGTAGAGAGCAGCTCTTACTCAAGCATCATAGCACAACTGCATTTAATTAAAGATGTAGTTATTTGATTGCACATGTGAGTTTGAACAGTTTCCTGCAGGTTTTAAGACAATGAAATAATTGAGGTGTGTGTGTGTGTGTGTGTGTGTATGTGTGTGTGTGGGTCTAACTCTTCACTTTCTTGATTGTCGCACACTAATACGTACACAGCCGCGCACACAAATATGAGTGCCTGAATATTTATCTGTATGCTATAGTTTGTGCACGTTTGTGTGTTTGTGCGGATGCACAAGACTGATGGCTCTAGCATCCAACCAATAACGTTTACTGGAACACTCAGAGTCGTTAGCGCAATCCCTCTGTCGCCACTGCGACTGTCAGACTCCAGGCCCTGCTGCTCGGAAACCAAGTGTGTATCAAGTTAACAGCCAATTTGTCAGGAGCTTCTCTTTCTGCTCAAAGCCCTCTTTAATTCATATGTCTGCATTATTGCTCCTTTCCCCCTATTCAGATCCATCACCAGAAAGTTCAACACAATACAGCATGGCGGTCCATGAATAAGACATCACACATCTGTTTTGCCTTATCCCTGCAAATGCAATGGGATTTGGCTGCTTATCAGCAGGTAGCTGATAATATACAGTATAATGGTGTATTTGAAACCCCGAATCAGCTATGGTTTGTGGCTTAACGCGACTCTTTCTCAAAGTCAGATGGTGTATGCAAAGCAATGACACTGACTGATTAAAGTTGGGTACGGTATGAGGAAGGGGTACATAAGGAAAAAAAACTGTCTCATAGGGATGCTCACTATTTCCTGAAACATTCATTCATTATAGACAATTCTGGGGAGTTGGAGCTGCTTACATCAGCCCTACTGTATAAATGAAACTTTTTGTTTTATTGCCTAGTCATGCTCCATTTTCTTCCTTCTCAATAACCAGAAGTCAATAATAATAATAATAATATTAATAATATGCAATGTTACACTGATGCCTTACATGTGTTACCTTATCTGCTTTGTGCTTTTACCACTTTATTCTGTACACAGAGTCACAGTGGGCCTAGAGTCTATCCCAGGAGGCTTAGGGTACGAGGCGGGGTACAACCTAGACAGAATGCCAATCCTTTGCTGGATGCACAAACACACACACACACACACTATGGGCAATTTGGGAGCAATCTACATGTCGTAACCTGAATGTCTTTGGGATGGACTGTGGGAGGAAACCGGAGTACCTGGAGGGAACCCATCAAGCACGGGAAGAACATGCAAACTCGAACCTGGACCCTGTGCTACGACTGTGCTAGCCACTAAGCCACCCTATTCAAACCAACAAACAGTACAAAAGGATACTCAGAAACATCTGCATGTAGTTAAGACAAATCCTTTTTTCATGTTATTGTACAGTATATGGCATTAAACAGCAACCATTAATATAAGCTGCCTATTTATGTATGAGGAGCATCAATCTTGCCAAGCCAGAATATTAGCTATATTATGGCTTCATTACCCATCTCGCACGTATTCCCCATGCTAAATGAGCCACTGTGTCTATCTGAAGTCATGTGAAGCAGCAAGTAGATGGAACTCTTTAGCACTGGATTTAGTCTTTAACAGATTACAATGAACAACTTATTTAAAAAGACTGAACCACAATGACACACTGTCCACACACATACTGTACACACATAGTGAAGATGTTAGGAAGTCATTATTTTTGCAGCTCCTCTTCATTTTGCTGTCATTATAACCCATCAGTCCAGCTTTCGACACAGTAATTATTGTCTATGCAAGGACTTTATTGTTTGCCCAAGGTCCAGAGTTGACATTTTTTTAAATTAGCAGCGTAACTAAAATATGGTTAAATAAGGAATATGGTAAATATGGTCATTTAAGGTCACTTACCAGGACCTGTGACTGATACTTTGATGAACTGAATTGAAGTTTTCTTTAAGTGGAATTCAGTTACCGAATTCAAATTATTGTTATATGAATCAAATCAAATCTAATAACGAGTCTGTTAATGTGCAATTACTGTACAGCAGAGTCACTGATCATTACAAGGGAGACGATATTTAGACTATAAGCACTGGTGTTCCCCCTTTTTGAAATCCTCTTTGTCACAGTTGATGGTCTCCCACTGCGTGGTTTGTCTTCGCTGCTGGTTTCCCCTTCTTTAAACTTCTTCATCCATCTGTGCATGTTGCTGTTTGTCAATGGTGCAATCTCTGTGAATGCTCTGTAGCGCAGTGGGAGACCATCAACTACGACATAGGGGGATTTTCAAAAAGGAATCAAGAGTTGGGTTCAACGATGACACAAACGTATGGCTTGTGAGGGAGACTATGTTGAGTAGTACCTTTGCACAGAGGAAGAGTTACTCTACCAAAATGTACAATTTGATTGCCCACTTTTGCATTACTTTCGGTACAGCCCTCATATTATATACTGGACATACAGGCAGAGGTGGAAGGTGACTTACTTTGTTCCTGTACATATGTAACATAACTTTAGTAGTTTTATTAGAGGATCATTTTTACCTTCACTCTGCTCAACAGTACAGCAAACATGTGTGCTTTTACTTAACTACATTTCTGCATGGTGTTGTCTTACCTAGTGACAGTGGTTTGTAGTATTTGAAGCAGAAATTTATGGGTAATTAAGGGACTATGGGTAATAAAGGGTAATTACATGACTGTTCCTTAATGTAATAATGTAACATGTGTTTGAAATTAGAAACAGAGCGGTTTACAGACAGCGGCAGAAACAGCATATTAACAATCACAAAGCACAGAGAGAGATACTTGATACTTGAAGGTGATTACTTCTAGGGTATTGGTGGCTCATTGGTAGGTTTCTTGCCTGCCCTGCAGAAGACCTGGGTTCGATTCCCACCCAATGCCCAAACCCTGGATGCAGTAACGGTCTCAAACCTAGATAAAATAAGAGGTTTGCATAAGAAAGAGCATCTGTCATAAAACCTGTAAGTTTGTGTTCGGATAGCATAATCCTCTGTGGGACTGCCGGGAGCAGCCGAAAGATCGACAACAACCTGAAGGTGATTTCTTTTGTACTTTTGCTCAAGTACAAGTAAATAGAGAAATTTGAACTGAAGACTAATACTCTAACTTGAGTAATATTTGCCCTTAGGAATCTCTACTTTTATTCAAGTACAGGATTTATGTACTTGCTCGTGTAACATGGGCATTAAAGAAGCGTAAATATTTTTGATGTTTTTTTTTTTTTTTTTTTTAATATGCAGCCTTACCCAATATTAATGAACCTTTGCTTTTGTTTGCTCAAACAGCAGACATACTTAATATGGTCTGCCTTTATAACCTATCCACCTCAAGCTTTGTAATGTTTTGCCTCCTGAAGCACTTTTCTGCTCACCACAGGTACAAGCAGTGGATACTGTAGCTAAGCTACCATACCTTGTACTGTAGATCAAGCCATCTTCTGTGTCAATTCTCCTCTGAATTTTCTCATCACGTAGCTGATTTTTGGAGATCAGCCTTTTCTGAAACACTCAAACCAGCCTGTCTGGTTTAAGTGTTTCAGAATAATACATAATAATAAATATTTTTCTATTTATATATTAATACATAATACATATTTATTACCCTTGTTTCCATTTTACTGATTATTATAAAACTATATTCTAACAAGCTATAAGCATCCAGAACTATAGCCTGGTTTGTAGGATCGTGCTGATCGTGCCGAGTTATATCGGTAAGGCATTATCCAGTTAAAGTCATTCTCGCTATGTCAGCACATTATTTATTTACTTTAGGTTTCAGTGCTGAGGATATGCCTCAGCAGATTTCTCCATGGTTATCTCTAGCTATTTTAACATGAGAGAATTGGCATTTACATCTTTCTGCTTGTTGTTCTTCTCTAGTATGGAAAATCATCAGCTTGGGTGGGAAGTGCAACATACTGCACAATTGATGTGCCACAATAAACACAAACTCCAGAGATAACGCATATACTGTACTCAGACATGCACAAGCACAAATTGTCAGCACGTTGTCTCTTTTTCTATATGTTTTGATATTGATATACATTATACTGAATGCATCTGACACATGTTTCTGTTGGCCGATCGCCCACCTCACCAGCAGGGGTGAGTGTGTTTTTGGTGTTTTTGTGCTTAGTGTTTCCAATGCTTAGTGAATGCTGATAAGTGTGGCTATGTGACTAAGTGCTGACTCCTCAGCCCCTAATGTAGTGCGGAATTACCGCAGAAAAACCCAGAGTACTTCACAGCACACAATTTCCATTATCATTTAATGCTTTCTGGAATATTTACTCAAGCCCCCATTTGCTCAAAAGTCATGCCATCTTCAAGGCCGGTAAAAGATGCATAATGATTTTTTACTTATCAGTTAAGGAATCTGGTCCTCTTTTGTCAGAGCATTTGTATCTTTTGATTATCAGTTTGTTCATTCCTTAATCATCTACAGTGCAGTTTTGTAATGTAATTAAGCAGAAATACTTTGTTGCTGTAATTAAGTGGAATTCCCATGTATCTGTGTTTTAGTTTGTTATTTATATTTCTTTCACACAACTTTTACTTTACTACATTTCCTAAATAAAATGTCTACTTCTACCCTGATGCATTTCCCCTAAGCATGTATGATACTGCACCAGTTAGAGGTGGTGATGTAATGCCCATGTCTTTTGCCAACCACCAGCATAGAACCTCTTGAGAAAGCTCAAGGAACGTTCCCAACGCGGTGTGGCTTATGATCTACTTCAGCTCTGAATGGATTAACTCAATTAAAAACACACCCTGGAGGTTTTTGGAAACCACCTCTTGAGCTTGAGCTTTGTGAAAACGCCCCTTGCGGTCTGCATCAAGCAGCATCTTGTTCAAGTTAAATTAATATTGATTTAGGGGAACCACAATGTCAATGGTTTTTGATGTTAGTTAATTAGATAGTTAGCTACTTATTAATTATTATACGCCTGTTCAGGTATTTAGATAACGTGATTGACATGTACTTGCAAAAGTTTAACCACACCACAGATTTTTTTTCCCCCTTAGAATTATTTCAAACTTTCCACAATATAATCAAAATATATTGGTTGTAATAAAAAATTCAAACTGTTCATGGTTTTCTTTTCTTTCCTTTTTTTAAACTTCCATTACGTAAGTACAGTTAATATCAGAAAAATATTGGATAATTTAAGACATTTAATTTCTACCAAAGTAATTTTCTGGTAAAATCCGTATATACGTTTTCCTTAAGTATGGCTTTCAAGTACTTTACACAAAACTGCTACAGTGTTTAGCTCATGAATGTTAAATCACTGTTATGTTCACTGTTAAGGACTATTCTCATTAAAAAGAAATCTGTTGATTAATTCAAATACAAAGAAATTGTTGAGAGTTGATGTCGAGTGTCAAGCAAAAAAAAAAAAAAGGTTTTGGAAAAAAACGGTCTTTTTCTAGGGCAGTATGATTATACAACATTCATCTTTAATTAAAAAAAAAACTTGATAATTTGGTGTTCAAAATTATACATACAGGGTCAATAATGGGTCAATAATACACATAGACAATTCTGGTTAGATTATTGCACCACTTTTCTTAGCTGAGTGAATTGGTGAGTTAAATTTCCTGCCACATACAAACCTGACATATAATCATGGTCCACAAATTGTAACCTGATCCACTTTGAAGAAGAGAGGCCAGCAAAACAGTCCCAAAGCATGCAGTACCACCACCATGCTTAACACTGGTACAGCGTTCTTGGAGTTAAATACCTTATCTTTACTCCTCCGAACATATCCCTTGTTCAACATTCCTCCAGAAGGCTTTTTCTTTGTCCATGTGGTCATCTGCAATCTTTAATAAAACTTATTAATGGACGGCAGCCCTGGTGCTCTAAATGTAAATCTTTGCCTGTAGACAAGGGCACTGGTGTTCCAGCATCTTTAAAGCTCAATGAAGGCCTTGTTGGGTCCAGGGTTATTCCTAAACCAACCATCAGAAACAGTTTCCTTTCAGTTAAGGGAGACAGTTTCAGTCTTCTTCAAGACCATGTCAAAATGGCTTCCAAAAACCTGTAATTATGTACACTTGTTGGAACTAATCTAGGACATTTCTGACTTGTGTAAATCTGCCATCTTCTTTATGAGACTGAGCTCCATGAACTTTTTGTTTACATTTGTACATTAAAAATTTTTTAGACTAATGTTATTGTTTAAATGTTGTCAGAACATATTTGTAGGATTTTATTTAATTATGGTTTGAAGCCCTCTGTTGCATGTTTTTAGATGCCGCACACATTTGTGAATTTCGTGCTGACTCCTTGTATTGCATTTGTGTTTTTTTTTTAGCTGATTAGATATTCCAGAATATTTAAAAATGTTCCCTACACTGAGCCAATCTTGTTATACCTACATTATGTAAACTAACATGTTTTTGTTTTTTTTTATAAATAAATGTAGGCATTTGGTCAAAAATAAAAATATAATTAAGCTATTTTTGGCAATAGAATGGGAAACCAATCTGCAGTAAAATAGTGGCACAAGAGTAACCGCTACAATATTGGACATAATATTTGTTTTCTTCCTTGGACCTCTTTTGTAGGTGCTGACCATTGCAGACTGGGAACATCCCAACATAGATGCAGTTTTGGAGTTGCTCCGACACAGACATCTCAATTTGAACATTTAAATTTGAACATTTGGCAGACGCCCTTATCCAGAGCGACTTACATTTGATCTAATTTCCCTTTTTTTAACATCTGAACAATTGGGGGTTAAGGGGATGGGAAAAATTGGTGCCAATTGGTGCTAGGGTTTAAACCCACGACCTTTGGAGCCGTAGTCCAATGCCTTAATCGAGCTACCACTGTCAATCAAACCCTTTTATGTTGACACAAAGAAGCTACTAACTGTAATTAATTCATCCATCCATCTAGGAACCTCTGTAGTCCAACAATAGAGGCCATAGTGGAGGCCATAGTGACCATTCTATGACCCATTTTGTATGACCGTCATAGAACCTCTGGTTTCATAAACACTTAAAGACGGTTGAGAGTTCTTTGAGTTCATCAAGTACTGCTTTGCAACAATGAAAATAAATTGAATTGAGTTAGTACAATTTAGACATGGGATTTTTAATATTACTGAATTAATCTAAGTGATTATATGTATAATTTATTATCCTGTATGCATAATTTGGCTGTATTGATATCAAAAAACTCAAAATGAATGAATGATTTCATTATTTTAGGCTTCAAATTTGAAATGAATAGGATTTCACCTATTAAAGATGGGCATTCATTCTGCCCAAGAAAAATAAATAAATAAACGCATGAATAAAATAAAATAAACAGTTCAATCCTTGAAACGGCTCATTGAGACCTTCATACAAGGTTTTATACATTTCATGGAGCTTACAGTGAGGCATTGTAAGCTGCATTCATTTTAATCAGAGAAATACAAGCTAAGATGGAGACTTCTCAAACAAATCAACAATAGAGTTTAATGAAAAGCAATGTCACCTCTTGTTCCCTGATTGCCTCTCTTGTTCCCCTGCTCAGATCACACATAAATTGGCAGCAGAGGCACCTGCACAACATCAAGTGCTGGTCATAATGCACTGGTAATGGGGCAGGAATAAAACTTTAATGAAGCCTAACTTCAAGGCCATCTTTACAAGCTGTTGTGCAAATGGCACATACAGTACATTTGTGTTCCTCAACCTTCCAGTTACATACTGTAGAGAAAGTGAAGCTGATGTCACGCTGTGTTGAACATTGTGTTTATGCACCATTTTATGAAGATCATGCTGCCTTCCTGGTAGTGAAATGGAGGCAGTGTTATAATTTTCTGTCAAAATGCTGCCTTGGTACAGTAGGTCAGTGCTGCTATATCAAGAATTGTCACAGTAGGTCAGACTGTGTGAGTGTGACTGTGCTCTCAAAGTTTTCAGGCTTGTAAATGAGCAGTCTGTCAGTATGTATGTAAAACATAATGATAAAAAATCATTAGCATAATGCCTGACCAAATATAGATGTTGCGATTTGTCAAATTCATGGAAAAAATGTGGTCAGTGATTGGCCGTAATTGGAGATCACTTAAACTCTTGGTGAAATTGCATCTTAAAAAACTTGGTAGTAGAAATCAGAGCTATAATAGTGAACGTAATTGAGTATTTTCATACACAAACAATGTGGTGAGAACTCACAGGATTGGGACTAAACAGCTGTGTGGACATAAAGAAAACTACTTGTTAGTGAGACTAGTAAGAAAAAAAAGAATTCAGTTTGCTAGGGAGCATAAAGATGTCTTATGGTTTGATGAGCCCAGACTGACCCTATTTAGAGTGATGGGCACATCAGGGTAAGAAGGGAAGCACATAAAGCGCAGCCATCATGCATAGTGGCCTTGCAAGACTCTGGAGTCTGTTTAAACTAATGTTATTGTTTAAATGTTGTCAGAACACACTTTTGTAGGGTTTTATTTAATTATGGTTTGAAGCCCTCTATTGCATGTTTTTAGATGCCGCACACATTTGTGAATTTCGTGCTGACTCCTTGTATTGCATTTGTGTTTTTTTAGCTGATTAGATATTCCAAAATATTCCAATTTAAAATGTTCCCTACACTGAGCCAAACTTGTTATACCTACATTATGTAAACTAACATGTTTTTGTTATTTATAAAGAAATGTAGGCATTTGGTCTAAAATAAAAATACAATTAAGCTATTTTTGACAATAGAATGGGAAACCAATCTGCTGTAACATAGTGGCACAAGGGGAACCGCTACAATATTGGACATAATGTTTGTTTTCTTTCTTGGACCTCTTTTGCAGGTGCTGACCACTGCAGACTGGGAACATCCCAACATAGATGCAGTTTTGGAGTTGCTCTGACACAGACATCTCAATTTGGCCCTTATCAAAACCACTCAAAGCCCCATTCTTTCTGCTTCTAACACTCTGACTGGGTCAGAGCAACTTCAAAACTGCAGCTCCTGTAATGTAAATCACTGCCTGCTGCGCATGGGGCACAGCAGGTGAAGCAGCAGGCCATATACAGTACACTGTACATGCTCATTCAACAGCATCTAGCACCCCCTGACTAGTACAGTAAAGATATCATTGTTTATATGTACATTACTCCTGCAAACATATCTCTGGTTAAACATTCCTCCAGAAGACTTTTTCTTTGTTCTTTGTTTCTTTCATCTGCAATCTTTAATTAAACTTGAAGGTTTCGATTTTGAGGCTTGTGCATCTTTTTTTAAATGGCAGCTGTGGTGCTGTCCATGGTGATGTAAATCTTTGACTGTAGACGCTGACACTGGTGTTCCAACATCTTAAAGTGCATGGAAGGCCTGTGTCTTGGTGGTTCCAGGGTTATTCGTGAACCAACCATCAGAACCAATTTCAAATAGCAAGATGTCTGGGTCAGAGCAACTCCAAAACTGCAGCTCTTGTAATGTAAATCACAGCCTGCAGCACAAGGGGCCCAGCAGGCAAATATAACGTATACATGCTCATTCAATAGCATCTAGCTCCCCACTGACTAGTACAGTGAAGAAATCATTGTTCATACATGCAGATTCCAGTCCATGCTCGTCGACTGGCAGATTTGATCTTACACAAACCATTCTAGTTATGTTAAAAATGGCTGGACTTTTTTTTCCCCCGGACCAATCTCCTATATATAAAACTGAAAGTGAGTAGTCAGCTTCTGGCACTGGTATGGCACCTATTTTAAAAGACCTTTGGGTATAGTGGAACAAAAGAACCTTTTTTAGTAAAAAGTGTGAAACATCATAGACACTTTGAAGAGCAGGCTTTTTTGCTTCATCAGCTAGATGCATTTGACAGACTACTGAGTGAGAGAGAGAGAGAGAGACCTAACCACAAAATCAATTGCAGTTTTGCTGCGTCATTGGGCCATTATCGAAAATGAAAATAAGCATGTATGTTCAGGTTTTACTTTGCCTTAACCGCAGTTCTATAATTCCTTTAAATTAGGGATTCCATGTCCTAGCCCTGCCCACTTCCTTGAGATTCTAGGCTGCACCTCCTCTTTCTCGTAAAGGTTTCAATTACATTGTTATGCGTACAACTCCCTCTTTCTCTCACACACTCGCACAACATCCACACCACAGTACAAGCACTAGGACAGCGATTTAGCCTAAGGAGCAGAAGATTTCACCTTGTTTTGTCCTGCAAACATGAAACCTCACAAATCAATGTTTTGATTCTCATTGGGTGAAACAAACAAACCATTTATTCCTACATTGTGTGAAAATCCATTGTTTGTGGTCGAGTGACATTGTAGAAGCACATTTAGTGGTGCATAATTATTATTCACCTAATGGAAATACATAATTCCTCTTTTTTCCCTCTTTTTAATTCCTCTAGACAGACAGACAGAGAGGAAGAGAGAGACTTATTGCACTATTCTGATGTTTCTGCCCAATTTACTCCTTCTCTGCTATTGTTGTATAAATTTCTGTTAATATTTGAGTGTAAATTCCTCAAGCACATTATTTTATTTCCTTAAAATTAACTTATAATTTATAATGCTTAAAAGTGTTTTAGGACCCGTGTAATAAACTCAGAGCGACTCAACTGGTTCTTTTTCTGAAATGGCAAATTCAGGAGGCTAATGCAATTCCAACAGAGGGGATTGGGTCAGTAATAGAACTGCAATTTATCTTGCGTTAGAAGATGGCTCTAAACCTACAAACTACACATTTTATGAAGGATTTTCTTCATTTGTATAAATAATTTAATACTTTAAAGTGTGCCAAAGAAGGCCTTTTGCCGCCTTGCACCAGGGGTAATGAGAAATTAAGTAATGAGAATAAAGTAGAGAAATACAAACCTGGTGAATGAATTTTTGATAATGGTAATAAATTAGAAGCATCTCCAGGCATTGCTGGCTCAGTGATAGTTTCTCGCCTGCCATGCGGAATGACCGGGATGCCTGCCAATGTCCAAACCTGATGCACTGGACACAGTGCTGGTCCCATGCCCGGATAAAATAGGAGGGTTGCATCTTAAAGGGCATCCGGGTCATCCTGTGCCAAGTGGGCGGATCAGATGGACCTCTGTGGTGATCCCTTGACAGAAGCAGCTGAAAGACCAATGACAACAATTAGTAGCATCTATGCTTTGAAATTCATAGCAAACTAATCGTTTACAGTGCATTGCACAACTGAGATAACATCGTCATGGAAATTTAAGTAAACAAGCACTCAGAAGCAGAGAATTATAGAATTATAAATTACAGATTAACATAGGTTTTATTAAAAAAATTTTGGACCAATGCATCAGCCAAAAGACACACAGGTTTATACACCGATCAGCTATGATATTATGACTACCTAATACTGAGCGGGCCCCCCTTTTCCCACTATAACATTCATACATTGTGTGTTCTGTCACAAGCAGCTTCTCATCAATTTGAGCCACAGTAGTACAGGATCAGACTACATGGGCCAGCCTTCAATCCCCATGTGCATAATTGACCCTTGGCCACACATGATGCTGTCGCCAGTTCACCGGTTTTACTTTTGGTATGTCCTGACTACTGCAGACTGGGAACATCCCACAAGAGCTACAGTTTTGGAGCTTAGCCAGGGATTAGCCATTATGATATTATCATAGTACCTGACTGCCAATTCGATTTGTATTTCAATTCTTGCAAGCATCATTGTTTTTTTTTTTTTAGATTTTGTTAAAATTCTTAATAAACTACCACACGAGATGCTATGTTGTGTGAAAGGTTTAGAGCGCACAAACTACAGGATTTTAAGGCAACAGCAACCTTTTACCACTTCAAATGCAAATATACAGTACATAGGCTACATCTCAAATTTATTTAAAAAAAAAAACAACCACTTGATTTTGGGGTCAGCATGGTGATACATGAAGATTCAAAGGACTCAGATGTTCAGAAGATATTTCTGAAGGATTTTTTTTATTTTTTTTATAACCTTTTAAAAGACCTTATAACCTTTTTACACACGAAAAATAAAAAACTGATGATTTTTGCAGCAATAACTTATGACTATGGGTCAAATGGCATAGCCTCAAACAAATCTAAGTTAACAGGCTCCCACACTTACTTAATGCTTCGATTCCTCCCTCTGTGTGCATGGAATTTGCATTTTGTCTTCCAGTTTCCTCCCACAGTCCAAACACATACAGATTATGCTGATTGGCATTCCCAAATTGCCTGTAGTGTGTAAATGAGTGTGTGAATGTGTGTGTTTGTGCCCTGCAATGGATTGGCACCCTGTCCATGTTGTACCCCGCCTCGTGCCCAAAGTCTCCTGGGATAGGCTCCAGGTATAGACGATGAGTGAGTGAGTGAGTGAGTGAGTGAGTAACTGGTATGCAACCAAAGTAGTAGTGTAAGAGTAGGTTTAGACGTGCATTCAAATATGTATGAGATTATATACTGCATCATTAACCAGGATTGACAGGTTTCAGTAAAATTGCTGTACCTCAAAAACTTGGAACAAGCCCAATCATGGGATGCACACACATTACAGTATCTACTCCACAATGCCATCCCTCTTTGCAAGAACAACAATTTGGCCTTCCACGAATTGTTGCCACAAAGTTGGAAGCACACAATTTCATACAATGAATGAATTAAAAAAATGTCAAGGCAACTTGGTGCACTTGATTATTTTTTTTTGTTCACTCCTGGCAAAAACTACCTACAGTTGACTTATGACTAATTATCTTTTGTTTAGATAATATTAATATTAATAAAAGTAAATAAACAAATAACTTTTACATATCCAAACCAAGGAGTGAAATGTTTCATTTGAGACTCGTGACACCATTTAATGGTATGGAGGAACTGAAACATGTGTAAGAAACCACATAGAAAGTCCTGAAGGTGGAACTCGAACCATTAACCACTATGCCCCAGTGCAGACTAAATATGGTCAGTTTTTATTTATTTATTGATTTATTCAGAAAGAAACTAACTGTCCAGGACCTTATTTCAGTGCAAAAAAAAAAAAAAAAAAATATATATATATATATAATTCTTTTTATTCTTTTTTATTATTATTTACTGTATATATATATATATATACAAAGTGGATGGATGGGATTTTAATACAGTATGCAGTAAACACTACAATATGTTCAAACTGAAAACTTTACATGGGGTTTGAATGACAAGTCTAATTTAATGAATAAGTAAATAATAAACAAACAAACAAACAAATATTAATGTTATAAAACAAGCTTTTCCTTTTACAATCCTGGCCTCTTAAATCCCCCTCAGCATGAACAGTGTAGTTCACAGCTGCACTGGTATTTTATAAAGCAAAACAGTTTGTCTGACCAGCATTAAGATTTGAGTGCATCTAAGTGCATGGGTTATTTTGCTAAATTAATGTTTAATGAATATTTTAGGGTCTTCTAACACATATTTTCATAGGACGTCTTTATGTGCTGTTTATACTTTTTTTCTTTACTGGCACCAAGAGGGTTGAAACCTATTCCAGCATGACCGTGTCCTCATGCACAAATCCAGTCTATAAAGAAATGGTGTGAGGAGTTTAATGTAGAACCATAGAACCTACAGCATAGTGATGAGACTGTGTTCTCCATCAATCTCCAAACACTTACTGTTTTTTTTCTATTGAACATGTTTCAATGCTCTTTAGCAAATGAGCTTTCACATATGTAGTGTTCACCTTAGAATTAAGCTTGTTTAGCTGTGGCCTGCCATCAACATCATCAAAGAACAATGAACCATCAGACTGCTTTCTGCTTTGTTCAAAAATTTGCTCTTAAAAATTGTATGCCATGGTGGGATATTTTAAGCCATTCCGTTTTTTTTTTCCTGTTCATGCAATTCTATTGCTGGATTGCAGGGCTTCAAATAAGCAGAGGTGTGAAGTAAATCCATCTGGTGAGTGACAGCTTCATTCATAACAGTGCAATAGTGTCACTCACCAATCACTCAGCGACAAGCCCGTAAGTAAAGACCAGAAAGAACACGGGGTAAAACAGCTTGTGTCCCTAATGGACCTTTGGTGTTAAGAGATCAGTTGTCGACTCTTACCCATCTGACAGGCTTGTGTGTAATGAAACAGGCTGATTTACAGGTTTTACACAGGTATGTAACCAAATACTGCATGAACATATTATTTAGAATTCAGAAAAGGTTTTAAAGACATAAGGTGCACAATTTGTTTGTTGTAAACGTTCTTCCTTTATCCTTAATGATTTGTTTCTGTAAGTTGAACCACAAACTGCCTTATTAATCTCTAACATAATACCAGAGCTCACTATGATATTTCTAAACACTTATTTATATAAATATTATAAACATAATTATTTATAAAGCCTCTGCACCATATAGCCGGAAACATGTGCTATGTAAAGGGCAGCCTCTGTGCCATGGTTGAGATAAAAAACAAAAACAATAAAAGTTTAATTATAATTTACTAAACACAAATTGTACATTAATTAAAAACTGATAATGTTTAATGAAATTTCTCATGATTTTCATCATTTTACTGGAAAAAATAAAATAAAATATTATCAGGTGGCTGTTGTCACTGTAAAGACAGTATGTGCCTGCTTTGGCAAAGATATCTACGGTATGTTTTGAAAGGTAGGTAGTTAGCCTATTTAGTCACATTAGATAATAAGCTGTGGCACAGCTGGCCATTGCTATCTGGCCAGCTGACTGGCATTTGGTCCTTGCAGGCATGGGTGAGCCTTGGGTGCCCGTGATCCTGTCACCAGTTTTCTGGTACATAATTGATAATCAATGTTAATGTGTTTTCTATTAAGATTCTCTAGGGGAATTGGCGAGTTGGCTGGCCAAACCATTTTGTGGTAGTTTTGGCAGTGTGGGCATGTGCTGCTGAAAAAAGAAATTGGCATCTCCATAAAGCTCGCCAGCAGATGGAAGCATAAAGTGCTCTGAAATCTCCTGGTAGATGGCCGTATTGCCTTTGGACTTGATAAAACACAGTGGGCCAACACCAGCAGGTGACATGGCACCCAAAACATCACAGACTGTAGAAGCTGAATTCTGTACCTTCCCACCCATCCCCAGTGTCTGGGACCTTGATTTCCAAATAAAAGGAAAAGCTATTTTGATCTAAAAAAAAGGATTTGGGTCCAGGTCTTTTTTTTTCCTTAACCCAGGTAAGACACTTCTAAAATTGTCGCTGGTTTAGAAGTGGCTTGATGCTAGAAATGCAACAGTTGTAGATCCTTTCCTGAAGACATTGGTCTGTGGTGGCTCTTGATGCACTGACTTCAGCCTCAGATTGACAACGGTCTTAAGGCTGCAGACATCCTGGTATGGATGTAATAATAGAAAATTATTAGAACACTCAGTGCACCACAGCTTGTGGGTTCTCAGCCAACCAAGCATTCATGGCATGTGCTGGAGTCTGATCCATGGAGGTGCCACCTTGCAACCTACGGCACTTACAGTACATAAAGTAACAGCTGCTAACATCTTGGTGCCAGGTACCACAGCACACTTTCGGAGGTCTTATGGACTCATGCCTTGAGGGGTCAGAGCTGTTTTGTTGGCACATATGGAACCTACACAATATTGAGCAAAATGTTTAAAGGTTTTAATGTTATGGCTGATTGGTGCCTGCATTTAGTCCGGAATCAACTGTGTAAGAAATAAAAGATGTGCAAGTTTTATAAGAACTGAGTTCAAGGGTTTACTGTAGATGAGCTTCAGAGGTTTCGCTTTAGGAGTACATTTATACTGATGTGCAATTTGTAGATTCAGTTCAGTGGCAGAACGCCTTACCCACCTCCAGAGAGACAACGCAACAAAGCTCCCTTTATCCAGATCTGTCACTAAGGCCCATGAAACCTTAAAATCCTTTGTCAATTCCTCTGTCTTTTGTCCTCCCAACCATACACATTACTGTGTTTGAAGTGGATGCTTTAAACAGAGAGGTGTTGCTTGACTTAACCAAGACAGGTTTGAGATTTTTGAAGAATTAATTTCACCCTGACCTGACTGATTTGAATTTAGCCTGGCATATGATGCTATCTGATGCTGATGTCATTCCAGACATGCTTCCGACGCCTTCCAAGCGCTCAAAATATATACGAGCTCCATCATGATTTCTATCTGCTGGGGGATTATGGAAAACATTCAACAAACCACAGCAGAAATAGACTTTTTAAAAAATGTTCAGATTTTTCGGACTTGTGAATATCATCTCATCACCCTGATTCGTGTTTTAGGTCTGCCAAGCATTTTGTAAAGTGTTGCACATCAGTGTAAGGTTTACCATTAAATAATGCTTCCAGGCAAATGGACAAGCAGAATGACAAAGAGATTAGCATGGTTATACCACCCTTATTATGATGCAACTTTATCAACATTGTTTTTGGAAGTTGCACTATACTGTCAAAGATTTGTGGTCATGATGAGCATATTTGCTGATATAATAACCTACAGTCTTCTGAGAAGGCTTTTTACTAGATTTTGGAACATAGCTGGAGGATTTTTTGCCCTCTCAGCCCCAAGAGCATGAGTGAGCTCAAGCAGAATTCCAATCCATCTCAAAAGTGATCAAAGGGGGTTGAGAGCTCTGTGCAAGCAAATAGGGATCTTTTGCTGCAGTCTCAGCAAATTATTCTGTTATAAACCTTGTTTTGTTCACAAGGGTTAGTCGTGCTCAAACAGTTTTAGTCTTGATCCCTTAGTTCCAGTAATACCAGATATTGGTCCTACAGCATACAAAAAAACATAGCGTAGTAAACAAACCCAGGCAGTTACACATGAGTGTATTCAGCAAGTCATCAATCACAGGAAGATACACATAAATAGTCATCATTCCCAAGCACCTGACCAAGACTGGCGGTTTAACGGTCCGCGCAGAAATCACTCCAACATCTTTTTGCTTAAAATTGCCAGCCTGATTTCATATTTTATGTTCTTCTGCTTAAACCACAGTCAAGCTCATTTCTTTTTGTGGATGGAGATTTTCACAACCTGACCTGAATTCCACTCCACACTTTCCCGTCACCTGATTTATTCACAGTTCTGTTCTTTAATGGTGTTTCGGGACTTTGTTGTTTCTGTGTTTAAAATAAAAATTGACTCAGTATCTGGTCCTAATTCTACAACAAACAATAAATAAAAACAGTTATGTGCTGTGTTTTTTATTTTCAATGGTTGCCTAAACCTCAAGACGTTTTCATATTTGTCATTTTGGCCATGTTCACATTACCAGCCTGAAAGGATTTTTTTTTTTTTTACCCTAATGTGGCACAGATCTGATTTTCTTAGGACTGCCACAATGCACAAATGTGTGTTTTTTTTTTTAGGTTTTCATATGTGGTTGTAGATTGTATACACATGATATTGCCAAAAGTATTCACTCACCTGCCTTCAAATGCATATGAACTTAAGCAACACCCAACTCTTAATCCATAGTGTTTAATATGATATTGGCTCACCCTTTACCCTGTAACAGCTTTAACTCTTCTAGGAAGGCTTTCCACAAGGTTTAGCAGTGTGTTTATGGGAATTTTTGACAATTCTTTCAGAAGCGCATTTGTAAGGTCAGACAATGATGTTGGACGCGAAGGCCTGGCTCACAGTCTGCGCTGTAATTTATACGAAAGGCGTTTTATTGGGTTGAGGTCAGTCAATTTTTTCCACACCAAACTCGCTCATCCTTGTCTTTATGGACCTTGCTTTGTGCACTGGTGCGCAGTCATGTTGGAACATCCCCAAACTGTTCCCACAAAATTGGGCGTATAAAATCGTCCAAAATGTTTTGGTATCATGAAGCGTTAAGAGTTCCTTTCACTGGAAGTAAGGGGCCGAGCCCAATGACTGAAAAAACAACCCCACACCAGTTTCAACATGACTGTTGCTCTGTGCACCAGTGCACAGGGCAAGGTCCATATAGCGTATATTTTCTATCTGGTCATGTGACTTGAATGAGACGAGGCAGATCGGAGTTCATGTGATTTTTTTTGCAGAGCAGTGTGAGGATTTCATAGCAGTGATAAAATGGCTAAAGCAAGGCCGTCTGGCTTTCATCCTTTTCTGGACCTCAAAATATATAGATCTAGTTGACTAACTTGCTTGGCATTCTCCAGAGCAAAATCCCAAGTGTGTTTGTTGCTAAAATCACACCCATTATTTGAAATTAATGAGTGGTTGCACAAGCTCATGCAGGTTTTAACCCAGCTGGTAAGAGCAAATACGTTTCCATGTTCGAGGACTTATGTGTCCCCATTAGAGTCAGATAAAAAATTCATGAATGTGAATCATGACATGAAAATACAACCTGACCAAAAAATCTGAAGTGAGCAATGTGGCTTGTATTGTGAATGTAGACTTTCTTTTAAAATATTCTTGAATATTTGTCGATTGCCCTATAATATTTGCTACAGCTTGTCTCTACAGCCCTACTTCTCACACTTTGTCTTGCTACAGGTCCTTTTTTTTTTTTTTTCATGTTATGAAAAAGCTTCAGATGTGAAGTGCCTAGAGTAAGGCGGAATAGAAACAGCACAATAAGAACACAGAAAAGATAAAGCAGAATATGGAGCTACTCATAAAGCATAAACATATGATTTATTCAGACTTCCTGAAAAGTATCTCAGTGAATTTCAATTTGCAATTTTGTTGTGTTATGAAACGGCTGTCACAATATGCCTATTTTCATTTTGAATAATTAAATTATTCAAATTCAAGACAAAAAAAAAAAAACACATTTGCTGAAACCTTTTGAAGTATTTTATGTCAACTTCAACTTTCATTCTGTGTACAATGATGCAGTATCTGAAGCACTAACTCTTTTAGTCAAAATACATTGCTGCTAATATTTGTAAAGAATAATTGACTTGCTATAATAAAATTCAGATCATAGTGCCATATATGAACAGATTTTCTCATATTTTTTTTGGTATTCTCATTCATTTTTGGGATTCACTAATGTTTTCTTATTTTTGCTCTTCTCTTAGGGAAAAGAACATTTTAT
>JAOVVB010000004.1:21430075-21454421 GCA_028570985.1 Heterobranchus longifilis | reverse complement strand
CTCTATATATATATATATATATATATATATATATATATATATATATATATATAAATATTATATTAAATATTGCATATTTAATTAATGTAAGCAATGCTGACCAATCACAGCAAAGATCACTCTGGTCAAACTTCAATTAAAAGGCAACTCCAATGTCACATCGACATGGCAACCCCAGACTACCTGATTACTTTACTTTAAGTTCTTTCTTACATGACTTCTGATTTTATTTATCAGGTTCCCATCACCGACACAGCCCTATAAATACAGAATCTGAGCATTCAGTCAATTGTGAAGCATATTCTTACTTGACTTATATACAGTATTCTTTTTGTTTTTATCTTTATTGCTTTTTGATTACATTCTATTTCCTGTCTTGTTAATACCTTGAACTTGTCTGACTATTTATTATAATTCTTTTTTGTTGTTGCCTTTCACCTCCAGTGGTCCGGGTTCAAGTCCCATCTTGTGTCTGTTGCCTCCTATAGTCCAAAGACATGCAGATTAGGTTACTTGGTATTCGCAAATTGTCTGTAGTGTGTGCATGAGCGTGCGAGTGTGTATGTGTCTGATGTGTATGATGGATTGGTCCCCCATCTAGGGTGTACCCCGCATTGTGCCCTAAGTCTCCTGAGATAGGCTCCAGGCCCCCCTGCGACTCAGTACACAGAATAAAGCAAATATAAATATATTTGCATGGAACTGTAACCATACCTACCACCTGACACACAAGTTACAACATCCTCAGTACTATTCACACCGTGCTGTAATACATATTTTTATACATTAAGTGTTGTTATACATGAAATAAATCAGTACATTTAGGGCTGCACCAATACTTAAAAGTACTCATGAAAACACTTTGTAGCGTATAAAAAACTCTTGTGAAAAGCAGCAGTCCTCTTTCCAGAGCAGCTTCCTGTGGTGGCAAACGTTCTGATCAATTGAAAGCACAGGAACTCAAGACACGAAGACTTGAAAAATGTTTTAAAAAAACTCTCCTTACAGAAATCTTAAGCAGAGGGCTGCTCCAAACCCATCCTGAAGGGCCAGAATCCAGCACATTTTGTAGTTCACCCACACTTAAACACACCAACTGAACATGGAAATTAACAGATTCAATGAATCATCAGAGTTTGAACAGAAGAATCAACAAACTGTGCTTGACACCTGCCCTCCAGGTCTGGATTTGAACAGCGCTGATGTTTTTAAAAAAAATCTATTCTATCATTAACCTTAAACCACAACTGAGTAAGCAAGTGGAATTGAGTGTGTCCCCTGCTTTGTTGAAATGGAAATCTGCAGCCACACTGTCCCAATACATATAAGATTGAAGAGCAGAGATGAATCATGTCTGCCATAGGTCATTTCGGAGTAATTTTAGCCAGAAGAATATGAAAATTACACAGCCTATCTATAGTCAATTACCTGCTGCTGTTTTTTAAATGATGTTGAATTATGTATATGTTCAGATGTTGGTTCTTGTATAATCAGTATCTCAAATCATGAACCATAAAACAATGAATTTCAGATAAATCAGGATTTATCAACCAACGGGTCAACTGATGCTGGAGAGGTAATCTTACACAGTTTAAAAAAAATAATATTTTTTTTAACTATTGAGTTTATGCACATATGTTGTGAAGACTTTTGTTTTTGGCTCATGTTTATATAATCGTTTTTATATTAAATGTAGGGAATTCTTCACAACGAAGGTATGGTCAGTGTAACAGACATGCTATTTTTGCTCTCCTTTGGTTAAAGTACTTGTACGGCAGAATTATCTTAATTGTTAATTATAAATTCAGTGTTATCAGTTTTTCTGCAGGCACTTTATTACAGTATATTTATTTGCTTGACTCTTAATATGTTGTATGCAGCAACACAGAAACCATGTTTTTTCAAGTGTCGTGACATCTATTGCTGTGTAATAGTCTGTTTTATATATAAACTGGCTTAGTGTGTTAAAAAATGTGATGGAGTGGGCTTGGAGTAGGATTTTCCATTCTGGCCAAATTTACTCCCATCAAAATTTGGCCAGAAAAGATATTGCTAAATGTATTAGAATTTCATGAAGTACTTTTAATATAATACAAAAGTATACCAGCATAGTATTACTAATATTACTAATATTTTGAAGACTTAACCTGTCAGTCACAAATATAGAATACATTTTATTTCAAGAAAATATTCAAATTAAAGTTCTAAGTATACAAATCAACATACTAGAATTACTTGACTTACAGTTGGAATTAAATGAACTAATTGGAATTAAAAGATTAATCAACACCTTATGACCAATTAGATAAAAAAACAAACAAACAAAAAAAAAAACATCATCAGTCCTGCAGTACAATAGACATTAACCATTTAAATTTAAATTAGAGGCACAGATTTAAGGGCTGGGGAATAACCCATAAGGAAGTACTCCTGCTGTGTCAATGAACTACAAACACCATTAAAAAGCACTTAACATTAAAAGGTGCATTTTACGATAGCTTGTAGAATTAAACTTTTATTCAAATCTGAAAGCAAACAAATCCAAATCGCACTTCAAATCACAGCACAGAAAACAGCCCAAGCTCCCAAATCCAACAGGATGGGGGAGGCGAAGGCGGTGTTTTATCTTATTGTTTATGCAGTGAGAGAAATAAATATTCAGATGCTTTTGTTTTGTTATTTAATATGATGTTTTAAACACACAATGCTTTTAAACCACAATGTGTAACTCCGGCATTATTCATAATTCCCATCACAGATCTCAAAAAAATAAAGACAATAAATACAAGAAGAAATAGCTACTGTTCAACAGATAAGTCCGGTGGTAAAAGATGTATAATTTATAACTACATTAACTCTGCAATTGATGCTGATATCATGAAAATGTCCATTAGTTCAATGAATACCCAATTAATTAAGCACATTTATTTCCACTATGCTAGTGCGACACTTTGCTCACATTAAGGCCATTTGTTCTTATGGTATGGCTCAAGTTAACCAGGTAAAGTAAGGTTCAAAGAATAAAGTAAAAAAAAAAAAAAAAGTCATAATGAATTGGCTCTATAATGCACAGTCATAACTGAGATAAGTTGGTAATTTTGGTTGCTAAACAATGTGAGTGGAATTGTATTCTGGTACACTATTTGAGTATCAAAGCAGTCTAGCTGCTGGTGAGCAGGGCAATGGAAAATGAGAAGTGTGTGAGCTTCTTGCTGGGAAAACAATTCACACCTCTCCACAATACTACTGGTAAAAAGATAAACTGGACTGAAGAAGTAAAGATTTTTTTTTTCATTTATTTTATTTATTAATGTTTTAAAATAAAACCTTGGATACAACTTAATAATAATAATAATAATAATAATAATAATAATAATAATATATTTTTTGAAAATCAACCCTAGGACAAACACTGAAAAAAAAAACTCTTTTTATTATTTCATTTTTTAAAGAAAGGAGATAGTGAATACTATCATATGCATTACTAATCTGTAGTTTAGAGTCTGTCACTTCAATGCCGAACACAAGCACCACAAAATAGGTTGAATTTCCTGGTATTTTGGCCTTTTCTGTTAAAGAAAATATTAAATAGTAGACTATTTTTAGCATCTGTGATACTTAAATTCACCAAAACAAAGGTTGCAAACCATTGGAAAGTGTGAGAAAATAACCATTTTAAAATTCCATTTGCTTCTCTATCAATATTCTCAAATATTAATGTCCATTAATACCATATGGTTATCACCAAAATCTTCTACACTGATTATCCTGTACAGAGACGCAGGAAGCCCAGGCAACTTCGGGCATAATGTGGGGTGCGGGGGGTACACCCTGGACAGGGTGCCAATCCATCGCAGGACACACACACAAACACACACTTCATTCAAGGTGCTAGTTGTCATTATTAAAGAGAGAGTTATAAGATGACCTAAAAGCAGCAGGAACAACTAGAGCGCAGCAATTAATTGACTACACCACAATTATCCCCACAATCATTTCCACACCTGACACAAGACTCCTCTGATAAATAAAAAGAAGCAGTGAACAGTGATGAATACCAAATAAATAAATTAATAAATAAAGTAAAAATAGAGCTCTTTGTTAAGAATTGGCTGTTTGTTATGTTTAGAGAAAGTAGGGTGTGCCTGTGCCCATGCGAGGCTGGATTGGTAACATGGCATACAGGGACTTTCTTATTAATTAATTAATTAATTAGCTTATTTATGTTTATTGATTTCCAAGGGCCATACCATCATGCCAATCACAAGGCACAATCAAAGGTGAAGCAATGAAGCATTTTGCATTATGAAGCATTATGAAGCATTATTATTATTATTATTATTATTATTATTATTATTATTATTACTACTACTGTTGTATGATAAAGGCTTGAATGGGGATTTCTTGAATGGGATAGGAGTAGTTGTTAGGATCTACATATGAATCCCCCAGAATAACAAGCCAAGGATTCTAGACTCTATTTGGAACTAAAATTTAGGTAAGACTGTTTTAATTTCTTTTTCTCAGAAATTAAAAACAGTGTAGAAATCGAATGCAAAAATAACTTTGTAGCATATTTAATGTTACATCTCAGTAAAGTTTTTCAAAAAGTGGAACGCAGTGGAGAAAGGCAACATTTTTCCCCTCCACTGTCCTAAATGAGGGACACTGCGGGACATTGCTGGTGTCCTCTTCCAATCAGATTAGAGCTAATAAAGATTTCATGGGCAAATCCATTGAGAATAAATTATTAAATTTTTTAGCAAGTGGTTTTTAGCATTTGACATAATTAGTATTTAATTAAAAGGTTAAAGGGATAGTTTTTTTTTTTTTTAAGTCCATCTTAAATCAAAACTGAGTTGCATATAAGTACATTACCATAAGTTGCTATAGATTTTCTGTGAAATGTGTCACCAGGAACGTGAGGACTGTACAAGTAATCAGAGCTAATTCCTGATTGAAAGCTGATCTCTGGAATGATGCATTTTTGGATGGAAATAGGGTCATGAAATTTGGCCCCGATTATTTATACTGTACAGTACAGTACTCCCATTCCGGGTAGCAAACGTCACAGTCGGTGTGCAGAGCAGGAAAATCTATAACAACCAAGACCTATGGTAATGTACTTATACTGTACGCAACTCAATTTTGATTTAAGACAAAATTGATCCCTTTAAGCATCATGGTGAGAAGAAGAAAGAGGTCGACACAGGTCATGAAAGGATCATGAATGTTGTTTGAATGGATACAAACGATGGAATGAAATAAAACCCTACAACTGCTTACGATGAATTCTTAATTGTACATGTACCCAGTGTTCAATTTTTTGCTTGCTTTTTTAAGTAGTGTAGACCACCTTTTTTTCCCCTTCCTAATACCACTGATACCTGAACTGACCCTGAAAATAATAAATGTGTGCTTTTCATCCGGAGAATGGATGTTTGAATATCTTTTGAGGTATGACGGAACAATGAGATTTCTTTCCAGTCAATGGCTAATTTCAATACTGATTAAAAGCAGCTTTAAGCATTTAGTTCCCAAACCAAGCTAACCTTCAAACTAACAAATTCTCAAAGGTACTTTTTGAGGGCATTGCTTTCTCTCTCTCTCTCTCTGGTTGTCTTTGACTCCCCTTCACCTATTCCATCCCATGACACAGCTCATCAGCCAAGATGGAGAGGAAAGGGAAGGGTTTCACTTCAGAAATATGCAACATTATAGCCCTCCAGGGACAAAGAAAATGAGATAAAAGCAGAAAGTCTTACAGTGTACAACAGAATAGGTGAGGCAGCAAAAGATGGATAAGGAGGACACAGGAGGACCTAGGTGAAGGACAGGACATGGTTAGGATAAAGCTGGATTATAAAGAGACTAATGAAAAGATTTAAGTGGACATCAGCAAGGAAGGGAAAAATCAAAGAACTAAAGTAGAGATAGAAAATAATAAATCTCTTGGGAAAGAGATGAAAGCAATACAATGCTAGAGGACAAAGAGACTAAACCCCAGCAGGGTACTGTATACCTTGGTAGAGCGAAGTAAAATATTAAACAGTAAACAGAAAAATCTAACATTTCCAACAGTATTCTCACAATACTTGGTTTACTAACTTCCATGGTTCAGGAACTAACAGTTTGTTTAGTGCACCGATTGCCCGTATCCCTTCCCAGACACGCTTGTTTTTTTTTTTGCTTTGGTAATTATCATGCAAATGCATTCTTCATTAGCTAACCAGAATGTCTATTTCTTGTAACAAACCAACAAGTAGATGTTCTGCATGCTGAATCTAACATAACCTGAACCTTTACTGCATATTAACACTGTCCCCGGGGCTATCTGTGGATTTGAATCTAATTCTATCTAATTTATTCCAAAATGGAAAAAAAAAAAAAAAAAAAAAAAAATCAGCTCTGGGCTTTAAAAAAAAAAAAAAAAATTCTACATGAGTTGACATAAAAAGATGTAAGCATGAAAAAATGTCACAGAGACTTAGAGTACAATCAGGCTCTTCTGGGCAAAATAAGCTTTGATCCAGACTCTTGGACGAGCAGGGACTTTTGGAAGAACAGTTCACAGAAGGAGCGGAGAGACATAGACAATGTGTGAAGAACACAATGGGAAAAGGAGAGAGCGCGAGAAAGAGAAAAGGAAATGCTAATAAGAATTAATTTGGTGGATGAGTAGGAGAATTTTGTTGTAATTAAGAACAAAAACAAAGAGGATCATAATAAGAAAAACCATCCATAAGCCATTGTGCCAAGTACTTTTTTTTTTACTTTTTATCTGCTCTGCAGATATATTCAGGAAACCCTCGGAGAGAAGCTGAGGGGGAGAAGGAAAAATTGATGGACGATATCATATTTTAAAGCGAGCAAGGTCGTGTCCTTCACTAAAGCATGTCAGTGTGCGTTTGAAGGGTCCATCACATGTCAAGCCCTCTGAGCAGACTGACTCCCAAGCTGCGAGAACACCAGTACACACCAAAGGAGATCAGTCAGCTCACCATATCGATGACATCCACACACATCCAAACACAAAAGACAAGGTTGGATTTTGTAATGAAACCAGGGACACTAAGTGAATATCTCACCTCTAAATAACATGCACAGTACACACACGCATACAGTACCAGGCACACACAATCCCAGTGGGATGAATTCTCTTCAGAATCAGAATCCTTTATTGATCTCTCCAAGGAAATTTTTATGTTGCAGTTGCTCAGAGTACAATCTAAAGTAAAATATTAAAGTCACAGTAAAATATAAGTCATAAGATTATTGCACTGAAAAAGTATTGCACATAAATTGACCGAAAAATTGACATTCTATAAACGTGGCAATGTGAATCTGATTTGATACTCAAAGTGTCTTTATACAGTTATTTATCTTACTTTCCATATTCCAAATATGTTTGCTCATATTTGAAGGAAGCAGAATGAAAAACAATTCTTGCCGAGAGTGTGTGATCACATAGTCATGCGGTCAGACTTCATTTAGACTTCAGTCTTAGCTGAAGAAAATTCTTCTATACACCTTTTAAACCCATCCACCCATAACTAACCTTAAAAATGAAAACCGACTTTAAAAGATCAAGAAAAATAAAAAAAGGCTCAGAGGGAAATAAAGTAGCTGAGAAGAAAGGATTTGCATCATCATGAGTTTAAATAAGAGTATATACTGTATGTACTGTATGTGCACTGGCTACGAATGGAGTGTGATGTGTATTGACATGGTGCCATTTACCAGTAGTAGAATTGTCTTGATTAAAAAGACCCATACATTTTTGTTTAAGCTTTTGAATTAGGTATAATGATGTCGTAACTTTAACATGTATGAAGAACTAGTTGTTGAAATGTGTGTGTGTGTGTGTATGTGTGTGTGATTTCAGGAGGGCAGATCTCTGGCTTATGGAACAGTATTCTCTTACTAGAGGCTTCATTATAACCAGAATGGAAATGGGCATCTAAATGAGATGCAACCACAGTTATTGCATACTGATACACAGCTGAACAGCAAAAGTCATAAGGTCAGGACAGGCGGATGGTTCTTTGTACAAATGCCAAATGGATGCTTTATTTGTGAAGGAAATAATAAGGTACAGTAAAACCCTTCACAGAAAATTTTATACATTACCCTTATGCACACACACACACACACACACACTATACTGTATATATGTAATGTATAATACAAAGCAATACTATCATATACAGTGACTTTTAAAGGCATTCAGTGAAGCATGAAGGAAGCAGAATGCACAGAATGACAGAGACTAAAGAGCAAGTCTCAGTTTAGCTCCCCTTGCAATAATAATTTGCAGGACAGTTGACTCCAGTTGGACCTGTCTAAGAAAACCTGGTCATATAGAGAATCTGTTCAATATAAAATGAGAACAAGGCAATGTGTTTGGGTGTTGATTTTTTTTTACATTTATATTTGTTAACTGTCACATCAAGTCAGGTCTTAAATCACACTTTAGATTACTGTACAATAAGCTCCATTTTCATCCCATTTTTTTTTTTTTTTACTGTAGCATGCCAGGTTTCTGGTATATAACCAAAAGTGCAATTTTGTTTACAAGGAGGGACAGGAAAACTCTGTTGAAATCTTATTTTTAGAATGTTTAAATGAGGATTATGTAAGGTAGTAAAAAAAAAAAAGAGATCCCTTCGGCCTCATTTTGACACCCTCAGTCAATTTTTTTTTATAACAAAAAAAATGGTACCTTGGCGTATGAATGCCTCGTTTTGAGCATTTATACCTTAAGAAAAAAATTTTTGCAAGAAATTGGCCTTGGCATGCAAAGCATTTTCAGCATACGAGTGACTGAGCCAGTCACCCTACATCCGGTTGCGCGTACTTCCGGTAGCCGATCAAAACAAGCCAGCAAAGCAAGTTAAAGTTTTTTTGTTGTTGTTTTGGCATTTTGTGCAAGATTTAGTGAAGCCATAGCACCAAGAATTTAATTACAGTAGTAAGAAGAAAAGGGAACCACTTTCAGTTTTGTTTAAAAGCGATCGATGCCAAGAGGAATCATGAATTAAACTTAAGTAAGGTTTAATTTCAATGTATTTCATATTTAACTTCATTTACATGTCTTTTCTAAATGCTTTGATATGATTTTTTCAAAATTTTTTGATATGATACCTGAATTGATATGACGGGTTACATCACATGTATGACATTCAGCACATGCTCCAGAGAAATACATCCAATGTGCTTTGCAGTTTCTATCAACAATATCCTCATCCAATAATCCAATAATCATCCCGATATAGCTACACTCAGCCAGGGAATATCTTATATTAACACTATATTTAGTTTTAGGGTTATTCACATTGAGGGGGTGTGGAGAGCTTGGTACAAAAAAAGAGAAAAGAACACAAGACAATAATAATGTAGTGCAATAATTGGTGAAAAGTTAGGTCTTTAGTGAAACAGCCAGTGATGCAGGGAAGTTAATTTCACTGCCTACAGTAGATGCAGGAAAGAGAAGAGATAATGTGTAATATGTGCCTCCCTTCTGGCTTATTAGGCAAGTACTGTACATTCCAGTATCGAGAAGCTTTGGTCATTTTAATCCAGAGAGGCCACACAGGTGCTTGTTCAGTCCCTTGTAATTTGAAGACTGGCCTACTAACACTACTAAATTTCCCAGGATGCACTGGCCATCCTCTGCAACTAATCAACAATGCACACATTGACATCTAAAAACCTCTAAATGTTCACCCACATGCTCTCCTTCCACTGGTTTCCTACGGCTGCCTTAATCGGCAACTGGTACTGTAATGTGTGGTGAGAAGGACAGTAGTTTATCTGTGGTAGTCCCAAGGTTGCATGGAGTGATAGATGGTGAGATTTCAGATTTGTTCAAAGAGATCACAAAAGGTTGACACACAGATCCATCACCAGGTATGTATAGCAGCTCAAATGGGCTGTAATTAAGTTTCAACTGTTCAGCTTTAATTCATGATGAAATGTCAGATTAAAAAAGAAATGCTGAGATGGCCATGACTCAGACAGAATAGCAAATGAATTATGCAGAACAGGTCGTGAATTGTACTTGGATTTTTGCAGTAACAGGGCATAGCATAGACTGAGGCCTGGCATTGGAGGATGTCTTGTTGACTCCTGCAGAGTGCTGGGCTGTGGAGATCGTGAACTTCACCTCCACGGGGCACTGACCAGGTAGCGTGGCTGAGGCTTTGAACAGAGCTGAGCTGTCAGCCTTTTGTATGGAGCCATGGTATGGAGGGCCTTCCTAGCAGCCACATCTTCTTCGTCCTCTGCGCCATTGGTCTTTTATCGAAGAGCATTGCAGGGAGCATGACAGCTGTGCTGATATTCAGTACAATAACAGGACCTTGAGTGTGAAATTGCTTTTATACAACCGTTCTATTGTTTATGAATTTTTTGTTTATTTAACCAGTTATCTTGCTTTTCCAACACACATCCTTCTGCAACTGGCAAAACTAACTAACCGCAACTAGATAAGCTGGAGACAGACAGTTAGTGACTGACAGTTTATGTAGTTTAGTGACTGACAGTTTATGTAGTTTTTAATTCTTACCGGTACTATGTAGCCTAAAGGTGAGGAGAACAAACCATTGAGGTGGTGGACAGACCCGAGAAACTTACATTTACAGTACTTCATATTTTCACTTATTAGAATTCCACTTTTATAACTTTATCCATTGTGTTTTCTGGTTTTGAATGTGGGTTTTGGCAGGCAACCTGAACAGGCAGTACTGCAGTCCACGGCGACCTACGGTACAGTACTTTAATACATAAACTATACAGTACAAGTTGTCTGCGTTATAAGATGACTTTAAATGCCTTGAGCAACCCTACAAATCACATGCCCATTGACATAAAACATTAAGGTGAGGAAAAAGCTCTTTATTTTGGGTACACCCAAGGTCTCCTATTTGTGAGATGATAAAAAGAGAAAAAGTAAATTCATGGGTGGACTGTGGCTGAAGCTATCATTAAATTGTTTGCTAAAGTATACCTGGTGCAAAAGAAAAACCTTTACTTCATCACCAGATTTTGCAAATTTGAATCCTATCATAGCCATGCATGACTGGGAAAAAAAAATTGGGCAGAAATTGGCTATGATCTCATAAAGTGAGGTCTGGCATACTCTCACAGTGATAAGCCTATCTGTGAGCTCATTTCTTTAGAAGAGGGAAGATAGCCCCTTCTGTCAAGTGTGTAACCACCCTGAGGTTGCATGAGTTTGAAAACATGCCTCAGAGAAAGAACGGAAAGCATTTGCCTACCCTGGTTGTTGCCTGGAGTATAGCTGTCTGATGGGTGGGAATTGGCCATGAGTAAAAAAAAAAAAATGCAATTACTTGAAATAAACCATCTGGTAAAGGGGTTCTCATAGGGTTCCATACATAATACACATAACATACTGTATATGACACCTGAATTTCAAAGGTGGCCCTGGCATGTGGTGAAAGCTGCTAAATACTGTAAAGATCCTGACGAGCATTGGCTTTGCCTATGTTTTAAATGACCAGCAATTTAAGCAATTACACATTTTAGTTTTAGAGAATTATTTTAAATACCAAATACACTGCCATGCTGACATTCAACCAGCCAATGCGTTCTTTTACTACTGCAGCAAGATTTAAGGTGGTGCATTCTGAGATTCTTTTCTTCTTGATGTGATTGTAAAGCATGGGATTTTTGACCATATCCTTCCTGCCAGCTCAAACCACAGCAGACGGTCTTCTCTGAAATCTCTCACCTGCCTGCAGATTCAGAGGCTCTGCTTGTCAACAGGCAAGCCGGGGAACTGCTTGGGGCTCCAGGCCAGTAGGGGGTCCCCAAGGGCTGACAAACTTATTCATTATTTATAAGATAATGTTGATGAATGCTGACTGGAGAGGCCCCCCTGCATTTTTTTTTTCGCCTAGGGCTCCAACACACTTTAGAATCACCTCTGTGCAGGTTAAATGTTTCTTAGCGCGGTCGATGTAACGCACAGTAACCTCAGACCTTTTCATTGTTTAGGTTCTAAGCTGTCTGTTACGCACTGGTCACCTAAAAAAAAATGTTTAAAAATGAGCTGCTACTAACACTGCACATTCCTTATTCATTCTCACTCTCTTTTTTCATTTCAAGTGAAGCAATACCGAATAGATAGTCGACCAAAGCTGTTTTTTATTACTGGTGATACTGGTAGTGTTTTGTAGCCATATGATTACTGACCTTAAGTCATCTGTTGGCCAAAACTAAATATTTGTCCCTAATCAGAGCATTGATATGGATCATATTTTGGAAGACTGTGTTCTAACAGCCACATTTCTCATTATATTTGGGCAATGCAAATGACAATTAAACCATACCAGTGTTTAGAAGTACACATTCAATTAAATGATCTTTGTTCAACTTTATTTCAGTGGCATATCTAATGTAATCTATTTAATGTTTTAATTTTGCAGAAATGTAATGATGGAAAAAGGCATGTTTTTTTTTTTTTTTCTTCTTCTGTAGCTGTCTCCAATATTATTCCTCCAAATCTTTGTGTGCCTGTAGTGTGGTGACTGTGAGTGAAGGCAATGAGACTAGAAGGCTGTAATGTGCATGGTTTATAGCAGTACTAAAATTGCCATGGTCTGTCTGCTCAGAAAACCAAGGTCAGGGTGTTTATGGTCATGAAGCATCATAAACCACTGACTGGCAGCATTTGGTCGACTCTGACATGTTTGTCGAGGCACCATCCATCCCTGAGGAGAAAATTAAATACTGCTATTAGTATCATTGCCTCAAATAGAGGAGCAATCTTCGATTAGGAGAATAGAAGAGACCAGAACAGAGGAAGATAACAGGGAAAGAAACAAGGAAAGAAAGGGACAGAACAGAAAAGAACAAATGCGTAGATTAAAAACAAAATATATACTGTGCGGTACTGTGCGCAAAGAGGGCAGTAAGCCGAGTTTCATTGTAAATCGTAGTCTGCACAAGGTGGTTTACTGACTAATTCAGCTTCATCCAACGAAGATGGAACAAACTAATCAGTTTTAATAAGCTGGTGCAGCCTGGGTTTGGAATAAAATTCGGTTGGTTTTACAACTCTGTCCAATTACAGAATTATACAGCCTTTCCTTATTAATTCACTCCAGGCTAAAGAGAACACAACAGTAACTGGAAAGGTCATAATACTGTAAGTCTAGAGAACCAAATTGTGAAATCTGAATGACACAAACACTGTCACTTACTGTCAATTGTTGTTTTTGTTATAATATTTAATATTTTAATCAATTTAAAAAAAGAAAGCTAAGGCACATACTGTACTTTAAGTAGGTATTTTCTGATATTTTCTGTATCAAAAATATGTCATATTAAGGAACTATTGTACTATATTAAAACAAATTAGAATGTACAATAGCTACACTTCAAATAGTAATGCATCATTGATTCAAGAACGTCATTATAATCCTGATTAGTTGTAAATGTGCTAAAAGCCCAAGCTATACTTTCATTAAACATGGTGCATTTTTATTACTTTTATGTAAATAATAACATACATATGGACAAAAAGAACTGTTACACATATACATTTCTTGCAAAAATTATTTCTGTCAAATAACAATTAGCAATTAGAAAGAATGATTTCTGGACAGAAATCTGTGTCCATCAGAATGTACAATGTGCCAGATATTCCAAATTCAGATGATGTTGACAATGACGTGGAGTCAACATCGGCCCATGATACAGCCACGTTGTTCGTCCAGGAAGTTCAGCTGCAGCCAAATGTCATTGAATAGTGCAACATTTACCGCGATTAACCCTGGAATACCAGTAGCAGTAGTGGCAGCGTTTTATGTACGATTTCTCAAATGACACCGCCATCGAAGTAGTCTGTCATGTGTTGACATTTTCAATCTTGGCCTTCCATACCTAGGCCAATCAGCATTGGAACCATTTCTTTGGAGTCTGTTCCATAGAATGGAAATGGTATTCCTGGCAACTCCAAACATTCTGGCGGTATCTGCCTGCATTGCACTAAGCTTAAGCATTGCGATGCTCTTTCTCTGCTAGCATTATCTAAATGGAGATAGTGTGAAGACAAAATGCACAATCAGAATGTTTTTCTTAATTTTGCGACCAAGCAATGTTCGCTGGACATAATCACATGGTAAATTTCATGTGTGTGCATGGCACCTGTTAAGAAGATGAGATTTAGGGCATCCATGATAAAGTAATGTTCTACTAAACATAATGAAAATTGTATTTACCAGTGGTCTTAATGTGACACTTCTTTTTTGGCTGCTCCCGTTAGGGGTTGCCACAGTGGACCCTTAGTCTCCATTTAGCTCTGTCCACCACATCTTCCTTTATAACTCCAACCTCCTCCATGTCCTCTCTCACCACATCCATAAACCTTCTCTTGGACCTTCCACTTCTCCTCAATCTCTAACATTTTCCTCCCCCCTCATTCTTCCTCTGCACATGTCCAAACCATCTTAAACTGGCCTCATTAACTTTGTCCCCAAACCAGCCGACATGCACTGTCCCCCTAATATACTAATTCTAGCGAATTGCACCATCTTCAGCTCTGCTTCCTGTCTTTTGGTCAGTGGCAACGTCTCCAAACTGTCTCACTACCATCCTGTAAACCTTCCCTTTCATCTTTGCTGATACCTTTCTGTCATAGATCACTCCTGCTACTCTTCTCCACCATTTTTCACCTTGCCTGCACTCTCATCTTCACTTCTCTACTACACTCCCCATTGCTTTGGACAGTTGACCTTTAATACTGTATTTAAACTCCTCTACCTTCCTAGCTCTAATCCTTGCAACTATACCTTTCCCCCAGCCCCTCTCTCTCATTAACTATATACACATGTTCTACATCTTGCTCCTATTGATCTTCAGGTCTTTTTTCTCCACCTCGAATCATCTGAACCTGCTCCCTACTCTTGCTGTTGATCACAATATCATCTGCAAACAACATAGTCCATGGAGATTCTTGTCTAACCTCATCTGTCAATCTGTCCATCACCACTGCAAACAGGAAGGGCCTAAAAGGGCCTGGTGTTTGACCTTATATATATATATATATATATATATATTTTTTTTTTGTTTATGCCAAGCTGTCTGCAAAATATGCATTTGCATTTTGTCCCTGTCCAAATGCATTCTCTCTGATTGCAGAATGCCTTGTTTATTGTTTACCCTCAATTTTACTCTTACTTTACATGTTATCCTCAACAAATGATTGCATGAAAATATATCAGGACTTTCTGACAGATTACAGATATAATGGTTCTATCAGTTATGGCGAAGCCCCCTGTTGCTGAAGCAGCAAAAGTATCCCTGCAGAATCACATTTTCATCACTATGTTTGACAGTTGTTATTAGGTTTTCACATTTTTGCTGTTTGTAGAGCATGGATGAATTTTTATATTTCCATAATCTTCTGTGGACTGGGTATATATACTGCATGTATTTCTGATGTGCGCACACACACACACACACACACACACACTCACACACACACACCATTATGTCATTTCTATGCTTTAATAAAATGAATATATATATATTTTTTATAAATCTATAAAATCTTTCTACCTATTATTTTTTTCTTTCTTTAAAAGTGAAAAAGAAGCAAAAACCTAATAAGCAATAAAAAGACACTATTTTGTCTTTCTTTAGAGAAATTAAAGTGGGAAAAATAAAGGAAACCTGTCCAGTGGAGTACTTTCAGCTGGTTTAATTACAAAAGAAAACCTTTTTACAAACGGGGTGGTCATATAAAAGAAAACCTTATTAAATATATATATTTTAAAATCATACAATTTTCCACACAACACAACACCACAATGTTTAGTTTGATGCTGCGCACACACACACAAGTTGCATACATGGGACACAGGAAAAAGGTGTAACAGAAGCTACATGTATGTGTATATTCAAACCAGGACTTGTGATTACCTTTCTCTCGAATAAAGGCATAAAACCGATTGACATTTACAGACGCATGTGATGTACTTCACGTATTCTGGTATTTTGTACAATTAAAAGTGTTTCAAATGTAATCAAAATTTTTATTTATTCTTTTTTTTTTTTTTACATGAGAAAAGACCTATTACGAGCAAACAAGACTACAGTATCATGTGATCTTTCTGCTTTATCCCCATTGCCCTTCTAGAAACCTCACCTAATAAGCAGACAATGTGTCAATAGACGTGTCACCCTGTAACGTCCCTTTAGAGGGAGATTAAAGTGAAAAATGGAGGAAATTTAAGATCACATTTTATGACTGGTTTAAACAACAGAGGCCTGTGTGCATGCGGGTATATTTGGAATTCCTGTAAATTTCAATAGGCTTAAAGCATTCATTTACATTGTCAAGTGTTTATCCAAAAGGGCTTTTTGGGTGTCAAATCATTGTGGCCACATTTAAGTGTCAATGTTATAAATGTCAAAACACCAGAAGTATTAGTTGGCTTTTAAAAGTTGAAATTACTGTAATAAAAATGACATTGAATGAATGCTGATTACATGGCACTTGGATAACGTTAAAAAAATGACCCCAATGTAGTGTTGCAAATATGACTTCATTGCAGCATCTCTGAAATGATCCTTCTGACAATGCATTTAAATACTGTCCCAGCAAAGGCAGACACTGGGTCTGGCTACTATTTCTAAATATATTTTATTTACAATATAATATAGAGAACATTAATGTTTAAACTAAACAATTTTGCACTTTTTTCTACTACATGAGCTCATTTCAAATTTGATGCCTGCTACCGGTCTCCAATCTGTGAAAGAGTGCGTTAAAAGATTGTGGAATAATCAAATAACAAAAGTCCTCAACATCGAATTGCAATTGTTTTGCAAATCTCATCATCATCGGTGCATAACATCAAAACATTCTGACAAACTGGAGAAATCTCTGTGTTTAAGGGACATGGCCACAGACCTTTGTTGGATGCCCATGGTCTTCGTGCCTTCACATGACACTGCATCACTCATCGGCATGATTGCTAACATTACTAAACTTTTGTCATAATTGCAGACATTACTGAATGGGCCCAGGAATACTTCCAGAAACCACAGTTGGCAAACACAACCTGCTGTGACATCTGCAGATGCCAACTAAAGCTCTATCACACAAAAAGAAAGCCATACTGTACGCTATGTGAACATGGTCCAAAAGTGCTGTCATGTCCTGTGGACCAAGACTTATTTAAAATGGACTGTTTCAAAGTGGAAAAGTGTTCTATGGTCAGATGAGTTGAAATTTCACATTGTTTGAATGCCGTGTCCTTCAGGCTAAAGAGGAAGGAGAATTTCCAGTGTGTTATCAGCATTCAGTTTAATGCCCATACATCTTCAAATCATTTTGGAAAGAAGATGAGATGGTCCACCATGATAAACATGCCCCATGTCAACTTTTTTTGAGGCATCAAATAGGAAAAGAGCTCATTTTGGGCATAAAATTGTAAAATTTCTTGGTTTAAACATTTATGTTCTATATATGTTTTAACAAATCCAACTTATTCTGCTATTTTAAAATGACAAACATAATGGCCTTGTATGTTGTCAAAATTACCACCTTATACCTAACTTTGCATTTACATACGCGGACAGCAAATACATATAATTGTATTTGTTTTGTTCCATATTTTTAGCATTTATGAAATGTAGGATTTGGAAGCTTTTCAAAATATTTTGCCAGAGTTTTTGGCTACTCCTGCTTAAATAAACTGAAGTAACATCATTAGGATTGTGGACCTCCTTGTTCAGACCTGCTTTTTTATTTCAGTGCACAACATTTCTATGAAGTTCAGGTCAGGGCTTTGTGAAAGCCACTACAATAATTTCAATTCGATTTTAAACCTTTTTGTAACAACTTTGGATGAAGGTAATTGTCCTGATGAAAGGCCCAGTTGTGACAAAGTTTTAAATGCACCATATACACTGCCCGGCCAAAAAAAGTTGTACACTCTAAGATTTCATTCAATGCCAATAGCTCTGGAATAGGGTCAATCTGAACTCATCAGACCATATGACCTTTTTCCATTGCTCCAATGTCCAATCTTTATGCTCCCTAGCAAATTCAAGCTTTTTTTCTGATTAGTCTCACTAACAAGTGGTTTTCTTATAGTCATACAGCTATTCAGTTCCAATCCAGTGAGTTCTCATCACTTTGTGTTGGTTTGGAAACGCTCTTACATTCACGAGTAAGAATAGCTATGGGTTTTACTGTTGGTATTTTAACATGTAACTTCACCAAATGTTTAAATGAGGTCCATTCATGTTTTTCCCCACCATAGTTCTCCTTCCAGGTGATAAGGGTCCTCAACTGAGTTCCCGCAATTCCAAATATCCTTAGATGTTTTCTTTGCTTGATGCAGCTCAATAAATCAATCCTTCTGAAATGGTGACTTTTTTGGGCCAAGCAGTAATTTTGGGTTATTACAAATCAGGATGTCGTCCAAATAGATGAAGGTAAAATGGTAAGTGGTCCCACTGGTAAATGCTCTATAGCGGACGCAAAATACCTGAAATACAAAGCCTACTGTAAATATACTCCTTTATGGATTTGTGCTAAAGCAGGGACAGAACAATCATGTGCCAAAGAAGGGCGCATTGTCTCTACCTTATGTTTTGAAAAGTTATTCTTAAGATACCTGGGGCAAATGGTCTGGAGTAGCCGGAGTTGGGATTTAAATTCCTTTGAGGAAGCTCTGGGAACATCACAATCCCTAGAACAAGATAGACCAAGTGGATCAGTCAATGCAAGGTTATGTTCCTGAAGCCACAGGAATCCTTGTATCAGCTGGAGCTCTTTTACCTGGGTTATATAAAAAGATGGCCATTCTAAATGGTCACCTAGCCTTAAGATGTCTGGTGCAGTTTGCCTGATTATGGGTCTAGACCATAGCAGTCATTCATCCAGCGTGGATACTGGGATGATATATGGAGGTGTTTTCACCAGTAAGCCTAGACTTCTCACCAAGGCCTCGTCAGTAAGATCAGTGACATCTAAGTGCTTTATGCTGTAATAAAGTAACCATTCTGCCAATCTCCCTCCCTGTCAGAAGAGAGGTCGTATAGCCTATTTTAGACCTTTTGCTGAGGAACTGGCATGGCTGCATTTAGAAAGCCGGTAAACACTGGATAAAAAAAAAGCTGCACTTGCCTATTTCCAATGCATAATGCTAAGGATCCCGTTATCTTGTCTTATCCAGGAGAGGCAGTAAGCAATTCATAGATTTTACTCCTAGTTTTGATTCAAGTCTCGGTTCATAAAGAGTCAGCACAGTCATTCAACAGCATCATTGCAAGTTGGAGCAAGATAGATAACCAACTAGAGAGAGAAACAAAGAGGAACAGTTGCTTTAAAGAATTCTCTCTTGAGAGTGGTTACTTCATGTTTTACCTGGTCATCATACTTGGTCCCTATAATCTTATTTGATTTTTGTTTCCTGCAGACGTCTTTAGCCTCCATGGTGGAGGCTGTGTTGACTTGGCAAAAGAAAAAGATGTGAGCCTTAGTCATCATTTAACAGTTACTTAACAGTGAATGCATGATGCTATGATTAAAGTATGCTTCTTATCACCACTTGTAAGTTAATGTATCCCTTCCCCAGGTCCAGAAAAAGAAAAAAAAAAATGTTGCATCTCGGAGTAGAATTTTTAATTTTTCTCTATTGAGAGACATAGTAAGAGACGCATTTAATCGGCTGAGTCACTATCACCATGGAAAAGAAAGAAAAAAAATTTCAATTATACATACAACCAGCAACCAACATTTGATTTATGAAATGTGATATATGAATTTGTCAAAAAAGTCACTGCTCATACTTTTTTTATTTCTTTTCCATTTAAACAGGTCATTTCTGTGTGTGTGTGTGTGTAAATCACTCTATGGGCTATATGTCACGGTGACACTGAGCCTTCTGTTGGACCCCTATCTGTGCACCCAGGAGCGCAGTTATATCCTCTCAAATGTGAATGATAATTCTTCTCTGTGACAACCCTGTCAGTGCTCTTTTGATGTCCTGAAGGCAGGAGGTGGGATTTGGCCTGTCTGCGGGTGACTGACGGCATTGTTGTGCATGTTCACTCTGTTCTCTTCTCATTTTCGGCTTCCTCTCATTGGTCTTAGCCAATCCCTGCTGTGTACTGACATAAACGCATCTAAAGGGATCTACTTGACTATGTGGGGGGGTATATGTCATTGTTGTATATTTCAACTTAACTGTTTACATGGATGCTGGTCTGGTAAGGTGTGCATATACTGTACGTACATGCTCAAATAATTCAAATGAAATAAAATGTTTTTGAGGGACAAAAAAAAAAAACAATGTTTTTTGACGTTTTTGGCATAGTGGTTAACAAGTTTGAAGAAAAGACAGATGAGAGAGAGTTTTTTTTTTTCACAGAGTTTATCAATCAGGCATGGGAGCAAAATCTCCTCATGGAAAATTATCGCCTCACCTAATGTTACTTCCTTTTGGGCCGAACTTGTAAGAATATATTAATTCCTATCAAATTATCGGACCAAATGCTTACAAGTCTATTATTGTTCTACTTAAGATATTCTCAAAGGTTTACACAACCCTTTTATTCCGATTAGGGCAGTCTGTTCTGTTTGAGGCTGTTATTCTGTAGAGTTATTATTAGAACTATTATTATTAGAACATTAAGGAATATGTAATTAATTACTTTCTATTGACATTTGGGCTTGAGATATATATTTTGGATTCTATATATATTGAGAAATATAAGATACAGACTAGAATGTCAGTTTTCATTGACTAATCAATGATTCCCTCGCACCCCCCCCATAGACAGCTCTCTGGTCTTTATGTAGGTTTATCATATTTAACCAATCCAATATTTGGAATTGCTTAAAACAATCAGCCTATTGTTCCAATAATTTTGTGAAGTGCTCTTCGATACATCTTAGCTCACACCATCTGGGTTAAAATACATCATGATTTTGTCATGTCAGTGGCCACTCATTTATTTCAAACAATGAATGCAATTTTAGCAAAAAATATTAATTTTGCTCTGGAGGACGGCAAGCAGTTAGTTGGCTGTACAGTGTTTGTTGAGGTCCAGAAGAAGGAAAAAAATCCAGATGCCTCGTTGTAGCTGTTTTAGCACTGTTATGTGTCTTATGCACCTACAGAGGCAAAAAGTTGCATGAATTCAGATGTGCTGGAATTGGATATATAGCCAAACTAGGATCATATATCAAAGTGACTAAAAAGTGATCTGATCTAAAAACATCACATTTGTGCATGAAGACGTTCCTAAAAAATCTGATCTACGTTCAGTACACTTGGGGTGAAACATTTTTTATTGATTTTCTTTAGGATGGTAATTTGAACGTAGCCTTTAAACTGTAATCGTTATATGTGTGTGAGCGAGTGGATGCTCTTAAACCATTGTACTGATTTTTTTTTTGTCTTGTTTCTTCAGACTTCCCTCAGCTCTGAGTCTGATGGCGTACCTCAAGTGACATTTGTTCTACTTATTCAATGTGAATTTATTCAGGATAATGATGATGCATTTTTCACAGCCTGTTTTAGTGAAGGGAATGAGAGAACATTCAATAACAGTGACATATGTGCATTGCATGCATGTGTATGTGTGCGTGTGTGTGTGTGGGGGTTATTGCAGGAACATGGTGGTTGCCAAACTGATGGGGTGATTCACCATAAATTAGCAATTGTAATATTGCACATTTGGGAAACAACAGGTTGCTCTCACTCTGTTTGTCTTTTGCATACACATATCCTTCCTTCCCTTCACTTCCTGTTCTTTATCATTGTCCCAATTATTTGGCACCTGAGTTTTCAGTCTGTCTCCATATTTAACTAGGTCATGTCAGGTCATACATTAATCCGTTCATACCTCGGATGTAAAAACAGACACTTTCTACGTTGCCTGTGTTTTTTTTTTCTCATTGTCCACAGTGATAAATTACAATGCATTTGTGCATAAATTTCTCTGATCCTTATATCATATGTACTGGATACGTTTGTAATTAATCTTGTATTAATAAATAATCTGGTATAGTACATTGCATACGATAGATTTCATGTCAACGTGAAAGCAAAATACCAAAAAAAAAAGTTTCATCCTCACAACCCATCAACCTTTTTCTTTCGTGGGAACCCGTATAACAAATATGTGTAATCCTTATTTGACTTTTGCCTCTGACATTTTTCTCATGTCACGGTCACCTTGGTTGCTTTGCTTTTAAAACTTTATGAGATATTGTGATGTCTAGCAGCACCTTTTAGCTTTTTAGCACCCTGTTTGAATCGTTTTTATGTAACTGCAGGTTACCCTTCAGTTTTCTTGATACCATGCTGAGATCAAAATAGAAAAAAAGAAAAAAGAAGGTGGAAAACAGAAGACCATGCTGAGTTACTAAACTAAAAGTTTGAAGCAAAAAAGGTTGATTTTATTTTTTCTTTTTGCCCAAATGATGTCATCAAGATTGGATTAAAATTGAAAGACTCTGTAATTCAAGGGGTTTAAGAAAAAAAAAAAAAAACATTTAGGAATTTCAGACAATTTTCAGGTAAACCAAATTGACAAAGTAAAGCAATTATAAATATATGATATGCAGCCGTTAACACTGTTGTCACAAACCTCCAGGGTTGGGGGCTTCAAATCTTCCTTTGAATACATTTCCCCCCATGCTTAGTTGGTTTCCTTTGGGAATTTTGGTCACCTACCACAGTCCAATGCCATGCAATATAGGCTGATTGGTGCTGCCAGATTACCTGTATTTTACAATATCAGCAACCTGGTTCCACTGACAGCTATATACAGTATGCCCATGCCATAACAGCACATCCACTTGACATTTGAAACATACCTCTCTTTTTATCCACTGTCTCTCTATCTACTGTACAGTGTGATGGTGGGCCTATGGATAGCAGCTTTTACCATTTTCATGCTCCGTATTTGACCAAAAAAGAAAACACACCAAGAAAACCCTTCAGCACCTTGGCCAGCTCCATGGATAGTTTAGGAGGAGCCTCAACTTGCATGGGATGGCAGCACATCGCTCTCTACTAACTCACTGTCACTGGATGCCTATAAAAAAAAAACAGCCACATATCAGTGCTGTACTCTCTGCACCTTCCACCCTGACTCTCACCTCCCCTTTCACTCTTTTGTTTAAATAAAAGAGTCTTTTCCCCCCCTCAAACTCTGTCTCCTGGTGTCTGTGTTCGGCTTGCCCTGTTGAATGTTTTATGTGAGATTGAATTAAAGAAACGGGGACAAATGTTTTACTGTGACAGGCTAAAAAGAGCAATTAAAAAATTGATTGTTTATGTGACAACATCAACAATCAGCAACCTCATTTCCACTCTCATCTGTTACAACCATTCAGCATTCAGTTTGAATTATTTTTAATGCTTGAATGGTGCATTAAAAAAATAAGAGCCAGAAAAAGAAAAAAAAAATCCTTTAGGAAGATTGGAGAACTATTCAAGAATTTAAAAAAAAAAAATCTCTTTGGAAGCAATATCTGAAACGAGGGCTGGTGCACAGTACTGTGTATATATGAGGTTTTCCACAAAAGTATTAACATATTTAATTTTTTTTTTTTTTTTTTAAACTATACATATTTAATCTTGTACATTGCATACATTCTTAAGCATTTATTGTTGTTCTTAAATGATTCCAGTGTAATTCTTCACAGAAAATAACATCTTTATTATAATGAAATGCATAAAGAATCTATTTTATCTGCACTTGCAGCAACCCTGTAAGTGCATCAAAGTTTTAAAGTTAATGGTAAAATTTCTGGACTGTAACAAACCAAAAAAGGAAAGTCACTTCTTCTCCTTTTGGCTAACTTTAGAAGTCGCCACAGCAGATCAATCAATCCACATATTTGACACATATTGAAGTTTTTTTTTTTTTAAACAATGGATGCTTTTTCTGATACAACCCTCCCTATTTTATATGGGCTTGTTGCCGGCACATAGAATGCGCTGAGAGATCCCCCTCAGGGAATTAAACCGCAGTATTCCTGGGAGAAAGGCAGCAATACTCCTACTGAACTGACGGGGCAAACCCAAAAAGTAAAGTAAATCTGACAAATCATTATTAAACAGTTAGTGTTGTCAGTTGTAGTTTCTATAGCAGGCCCTTTTTATGGGAAATATGTTGTCTTGAAAGTTGAAAAGGTAAGGTTTTGACAATTGCTATCTGTTGTTATAATCTGAGAATGAAAAATTACTATTTTTTTCCAGAGTTACTAGAGCATATTGGTAGCATTAATATAAAAAGATAAGCATACTCTCCATCTGTTTCATGTGTGTGTGTGTGTGTATAT
>JAOVVB010000004.1:21410858-21422547 GCA_028570985.1 Heterobranchus longifilis | reverse complement strand
AATTTAATCAATTAAATAAAATAAATCAAATAATTTAATTTAAATTAAAATTTAAATAAATAAATAAAATTGTCCTGCTCAAGCAAGTAAAACAACTACTGTAAAGATGACCAGGTCATCCTTTAAATGGAGTTCCCCCTCCCTAACGGCACAGGCATTTTCCAAGATTCAAATTATAAATTAGTGGCTCGATAAGCATTAAGAATCATTTTCACACATGAATAAGCCTCCACATTGTGTGCCGCAATCAAAGCGAAATGTGGTCGAATTAATTCTAAGCATGTGCAACTGAAAAAGTTTGAACTGGGGTCAACACAAATTTACCATAATCATTACCAGTTACTCTATGGTACAGTATAGTACAGGCTATGACAATTTCAACACATTAAATTATCATTTAAAAACATATCAAAGAGCATTAAAAATAATTTCCGACTTGTTATTTATTGCTGTGGAAACTATTCTTAACTGGATTTTTTGAATATTTGAGATGGTCAAAAATGGTTTTTTTTTTTGTTTTTTTTAGACGCTACGTAAGGTGTGTTTTAAATTTCTTGCTGTTCACAAGTATATCATCTTAGTACACGAAATATGTTTTCCAGTAAGGAGTTTGTAGCACAAGCACATACATTATGGGGTTTGTGTGGAAAATGCTTTCGAGTGGCAATTACCAATCCCATACACAGTAACTGGCTTTAACTATCCTCAGCATTAACCTGACTCTTTTTTTTTAATAACAAATGGAGACAAACCATTAAATTTATCGGAAATGTCATGTGTTATGTCCGACATGTACAAATGGTTAACAATATATAAAGAATGTGTCTGTTAATGTTCCAGCTGAACTATAACTCAGAGCCTGGATCCTGGCTGCTTGAATTTTCTTCTGCTTAACATATTTTTCAAACATGTTATTTTAGTGTCTGCATTTTTCAATAAACCACCCTAGAATGTCCCTTTGGTGATGTACACTTTCCTAGCCAATGAGAAATCAACAACAGGAAATGGCTGGAAAAAAAATGTTCAGGACATTGTTCTGAAAGAAGGGGATTTCCAGTAGCAACCAATTTATTGAATGTATATTTATGAGTTTTGATTTATGATGAGTTGTCATGAGACGTCAGTGTTCAGTAATATACAACTTAAAACACCACTAAGAGATAAAGAAGGCTAGGTTTGCCGGTAGTGGTTTGTCCCTTCCCCACCCATCTTTAGCTTAAAAAACACAGAGATCAGCAATGCTTTTTTACATTTTTTTTTTATGTCATTAGATGAGTAAAATTGGGTATCATCAGGAAATATATCCAGTTCTACCTCAACCCGCCTTTAGGCCCTAGGGCTGAGAGGTTTTGTAGCACCAGTGAATTGCAAGCCAGAAAACACAACAATACTTACATTAGTAACTGATGACCAAATCACTTAAGCCTACTTGAGCAAAAACACAAAAGTCAGTCTAAATACTTATAATTAAAAACACACAGTGACTTATAAAGCCGAGAGACTACTTATGACTAAATGATTATAAAGCTAAGATGCGTGAAAGTTTCATTCCACTCCGTATTACCAAAAGAAAATCTGTCTGCAGATACACTAATAATTACAGCATAAAAACAACTAATGAAAGGTCTCAGTGAGCCCTGTGAATCACACACACACACACACACACACACACACACACACACACACACACACACACATACCTCAGGTAACGATCCATCTGTCTGATTGTAAACTAGATCAATTAAAAGCCACAAACATGAATATCAAATGATGGTCAATATATTTGACAAATCACAATTTTTTTTTTATCATTGGCTCTTGACGGGCCCCTGATCTTCATCAGGCCTGAGGCTTTAGCCCACAATACATTTGTTGCTACTCAAAGCCAATAAAAGCTACAGATATCAATACGATTCTCACTGTGTGAATGGATACTTTATTGATCCAAATTGAGGAAATTCCAGAGAACTGACCAGAAGTTACTAGTGCAATGATAAAAAAAGATATATAAATAAATACATATATAAATCAATCACAAGTGTTTTTTTTTTTTTAGGGAAAATATCTAATAAGTGAAAGTAAGTAAATTGCAATTTAAATTGCAATTTTGCACAACAGTGCAAATAGTAATTATGCAAAGAACAAAGTGAAAATGAGTAATTGTGCAAAAAAAAAAAATTAAGTGTGCAAAGAACAGAATAAAAGCGACAAAACTAAGTTTGTGCCTAATGGCTAAATATATAATAGTAAGAGACCATAAAGCTAGCAAATGAGAGTTATGCACATAACTAACTAACTAACCCAGACACACAGACATGTTTAGGGACAGCTGTAAATAAACTTACTGCTTCACACAGAAAAAATATTATATGGCGACCCTTGAGTGGAGCTGAGCCCTGAGCCAGAGCTTTCCAACTTTTTATTTATTTTATTTTATTTTTTACAATTTTGCCTGTAGTCACACAACAGGGACCCATGTTAGTGTCCAAAATGATCAAAAAGCTAATTTTGCATAATTGGTCACCTTTTAAGGTTCCCTCATCCCAATCCTGTTGCCAAGGCACTACTGCACTGTAATCATCTGATGAGCACAAGGTAAAGGCAGAGAATGTCAAACGATGAACACCTCCTAATTATAAAGGTGGCAAAGACCGCCACCCAAATCTAATGTCACTGTATTAGATTTATACAGTGTGTAGTACGGTGGCCTGAATAACAATTCTAATTACCTGCATTAAAAGATTTGTTAGTCTATTTGACTAGCACATGCGCTTCTATAACCACTAGCAGCAGTGTTGGACTGAGAATAAGAGGGAGATTTGGTGGCTTACCAAATGGGCAAACTGAAGAGCAGCAGCTAATAAATATTCCACCGCATCAGCTACTGATCCTTGTATTTACTATTTAAATAATGCAGTTGTCCCTGGCCTTTGTGCAGAAACTCTCCTTCTGTAGGGGTCTCTATGAACGTCCAGGTGCTCATGCATCATTATGTGTTATTTTCCTGTGACATGTATCGGGGCTGCAAAACCAGTGCCATCAATTGATAAGTAAGAAGCTAAATAAATTAATTAGTTCCTATTTGGGGCCAAATTTGTACCCATGAAGAAAGACTGAGCTGATTTTTTTTTTGCTTTTTGATATTATGTAGACCCTGGCTTCTCAAAACACTGATGCTCATGACCTAGCTGTACATCATGTTGAACTATCATTTTGCATATCCTGTAGAAATCATAATGATGCTGCCTTTGATAATTGCTTTAATTATGTTGCCTAACCTTAATTACACCATTAATGTACAACATTTCCGGGTAGAACAGAGTGATATTATACCTATATAAATAGTTTTGCACTGTATATTTTGTATATACCATTAATTATTTATAAATGTACCTTTACAATAAATAAATAAATAAATATATAAATAAATAAATAATATTACAGAGGAATATTTAAATGCCTGTAAAGAAAGAAACATATTACATAACAGACAAAAAAAAAAAAAAAAAAAAACTAATGTAGGCCCCTGGGATTTGCCTGAAAACAGAAAGGAGAAAGTGTGACAAAGTTACCAGGAGAACTCATATTCTAAAGCACATTCAGTAAACACTTTACTTTAAAGTTACTGTGCAAATGTCTTGGGAACATACAACGCCATAATAAATTTGGCATTTTAAAAACATTTATACAGAAAATAAACTTCTATAAAGGTCACTAAAGAGTAATATAAAATAAACACAGTCAATATTTGGTATGAAAACTCTTTGCTTGAAAATAATCAGTAGAGTTGGATACAGATTTGTGCAGTTATAAGTAAAACAGCTGTTAAGTTTTACTGAGTGTGCTGGAGAATATGCCAGAGTTCGTCTGGTAACTTTGTCACACTCGCCCCTTCCTACTTTCATGCAAAAAACAGGAGACTGCATTAGGGTTTTTTTTTTTTGTTTGTTTGTTTCCACCACCCGATCCGCACAACAACACGGCACGAGTTTTGTGCTGGACACCCTTCCTGATGCAACTCTCCCATTTTTATGGGACCGGCGGCACTGCAGCCTGACAACTACTATTACTAGAACTAACTACTACTACGTAGAACTATTCCTCAGGGCTACTTTAAAAAATACAGAAAGTCCGATTCTTTGGAAGCAAAATATAAAAAAAAATAATGAGGGATGGCTCAAGATGTTTTCACCTTATATATTTATATTCAGTAAATGTACACTTTAAAAAAAAAAAAAATTATACAATATACAAGAAATACAATAACCTTAATAAAACGGCACTGACGAAATTATCCACTCCTGTCAAAATAAAGGCCATAAAGGCCAAACTTCCTACCTGACCCACTGTTCGTTCCAGGTGAACTACCGAGTTAATGCAATCCTCCTGTCAGAGCCTGCTGTGACTGATGTTTTTCATTATTAGTGTCTTCTCACAAGGCCAGATAAATAGCAGGCATTATCACATCCAAGCCAAGCATGAGACTAATCAGAATGTATTTTGGCTTTAATTTCATGAGGTAAAATATTATTCTCAATTTACGTCTCATTTTGTCATATTAACCAGGCACTATCGCTAAAATGGATTGTCTTCAATTAAGGTGGAATAATACAAATGTTTAGTAAAATGAGTAACAGAAGGACAAAACACATTAGAGGATATTACACTCTTAATATGCCACCTCTGCAACAATTCTTCCTTTTCTGTATAAAATTGGTCAAAAATAGTAGGACGAATCTGTAAAGTGAGCAGAAACACTGTATTTGCAAAGCATGTCGCTGTTTTTTGCTACTACCTGATCTCATACAGTACAATTTCTACCAAGCACCATGATTTTTGTGATTTATATGAATGTGCTTTGCCCTCATCTTAACTGCGAATAACTTTTTCGTCTGTGTAGGCTTGTGCAAACTCAAAAACAGCTTGCCTAGGCAGCAGATTCATTTTAACAAGCTTCTCTTTAGGAGGATCTATGATAACTCCCAAGGCTTACCTGCAAGCCTTTAGTTTTTCTAATTGAGTAAGCCCAACTCCCACACTTCCTTCCAGGGATAAAAGCAAACACACATCACCCGAATGCTGCACTGGTGTTTAAACAACACACTGTCAAAGGCACCTCTCGCACCTCTCTGGCACTGCACGACTATTTGTGGTGATTTGTTGGACCTCAATTAACGTGCGTCCCACATTGGCAGTTTGACTAACGCTCGCTTAAGAGGGAGATCGGCCTTGCTGTCCCAGCTTCCAAGGATGGTATTTGTCAGCCCAAGGAAGTAAGGGATGACTGAGAAAGAAGGGAATCAATATCCTTCCCAGCGTTTGCTGTCCACCAGCTCCAGCAGAGTCAGAGTACAGGCCATATTATATAAATGATCCTGTGTACGTGCTGTGCGTGTGAAATATAGTAGGCATTTCTCTTTCGAAATGCATTGAATTTACATGATAAATAAAACAACATGCACACAAGTAAATAAGAGAAAAGCAGGATAACAGAGCAAAACAAAAGTGCTAACTGTAAGCAATATGAAACTGTGAAAATCCGTTTCAAAAACGTTAAATAATTATTCTTCCATACCATGTGGTGGTAAATTTGTGCATTAGAATAGATGCATTAATCTGATTCATAATTCATAAGTAATTAAGTCTAGACACATTTTATACAGTAATTCTACTATACTTTTTTTTTTTTTTTTTTTTAAATATACTGTATAACACATTGCTCCATATGTAAATTACCATTTGGAACATTTTCCTTATTGATTGACCCTCTCTGGAAATCCTTATAATTTATTATCTGCAGAAATATGGACAGCTTATTGTTAAACACTCATATTAATTACATTAGTCATAGCGTATAGCGGTAGTTTAAACTGATGTAAATTTAATAATAAGGAATCACAAACAATGGATTAATTTCCTCATGAATGGTTTATGCTGCTAATACCCGTTCCCATGTCTTGCAATTTAATCTCCGTGACACATTGAAATTCAAAGCAAGAGCAGGAGATTCCTCTTATGTGTCCCCGTTTTCTAACAACATCAATTTAAACATTTCCCATGCAATATGTATTGTAGTTGTTAACCACTAATAATGAATTAAGTAGGATCACTTGTTGTTATTTTAAGTTAATTGCAGAAGGAGTTATGACAATACTTTGGAGACTGGCACACAGCATGTGCATGTTAATGCTTCAGGCCTTAATTGTGACTTTGCAGGACTCAGGCAAAAATCTAATTTGTTCCTATGTAATCAATTATTAGGGAAGAACAAATGGGATTTGGCATTTCTGGAATGCCTAGGGGAGGCTGAGTTTATGGTGAGATGAAAGGGGGGCTTTAAATCTTTCCAGTGGGAGCAAACTACAGATGCTTGATAAACCCGTTGGCAGAGTTTAACATTTGTGTTGTTATGCATATGGTATAGAAGACCATAGTGACACGCTTGCCATAAAGTAAAAAAAAAAAAAAAGCAGTGCATCAAAACTTTTTCTGATCATTTTGTACTCTATCACATACAGATCTACAGTATTCATGGTATTCTTTTTATATTATATACAGTAAGTATGTTAAATAGAGAAGAGAATTAGGGCCACCATGAACAATTTATTTTTCAAAAAAACAATTTACTTTTTTTTTCACCTCTGAATTTCGAAAAAAAAAATTAAACAAAACAAAACAAAAAAATCAGAACTTTAATATTTTTTTGGTGGCCTTGAATATCAGTTGGTTTATATTATAGGATTTAATTTTCCACTTGTGTGCACACACAATTAGAATACGTTCAATAAGAGTGTCCCCTGTTGTTAAAGTAAGCTGTGTGTTCTGGTGATTTTTTTTCACCGAGTTGTGCTGCATTGGCTTTTCTGTGGGATCGGATCATAGGGGCTGGCCTTTGCTCCCCACAGAATTAAATGCGCCTTGGGTGCTCATGAGTCTGTCACCAGTTTGTGTTATATAATTGTTCATCACTGTTAATCTTCTTCTTTCGATGCTCCCGTTAGGGTTCACCACATTGGACAATTTGTCTCCATCTTACTCTGTCTACCACATTTTCCCTCGTCACTCCAACCTCCTACATGTCCTCCCTCAGCACTTTCATCAGCTTCCTCATGGGCCTTGCTTTTCTTCTCCAGCACTGGCAGCTTCATCTCTAACATTCTCCTCCCGATATACCCCTCATCCCTCCTCTGCACATGTCCAAACCATCTTAATCTGGCCTCTCTAACTTTGTCCCAAACCATCCTACAGTACCTGCACTGTCCCTCTAACATACTCATTTCTAATCCAGTCCATTTTTGTCATTTCCAAAGCAAACCACAGCATCTACAGCTCTGGAACCTCTACATCTACTTCTTATCTTTTTGTCAGTGGCAACTTCTCCAAACCGTATAACATTGCTGGTCTCACTATTGTCCTGTAAACTTTTCCTTTTATTCTTGCCGATACCTTTCTTTCACAGATCATTCCTACTACTTTTCTCCATCACTGTTAATGATATGGAATATTTATGATATGGCTAACCAGTATATAAAGCCATAACATTATGTTAACCTTCCTAATATTAAGTACTGTAGGTTCTGGAATGACACCTTTCTATGGGAACCAGCCTTAACCTTTTGTTCAATTTGAGCTACAATAGCTCTTCTATTGGATCGGACTACGTAGGCCAGCTTTCACTCCCCACATGAATCCATGAACCTGTCACTGGTTTACTGGTTTTCTGTCCTTGGATCACTTTTGGTAGGTCCTGACCACTGCAGACCAGGAACATCCCACAAGAGCTGCTGTTTTGGAGCTGCTCTGACCCAAGCGTCTATCTATCACAATTTAGCCCTCATCACAGTAGCTACAAATCACAATATCTACAAATCATACAATATCTCGTTACAGTGGCGCCTGGAAGTGGGTGGGATATATTAGGCTATTAGACAGCAAGTGGACATTTTGTCCCTGAAGATGTTGCATTGGAAGTGTAAGGATTTGATCAACTTTGACAAGAGCCAATGTTGATGTATTGATGTACAGTATGTGTGTATATACAGCGTATAAACATGTAAACAATTCCTGTTTATTGAATGCATTAATGCATTTAATCCCCACCTGCTTTCCTGCAAACTTTTTTTTTGCTTAATATATCTACAGCACTGGAATTTGTTATATAATATTCATATATGTTACAACTTTAAAACCACTGACTTTTTTACATCATTGTAATTATGAGATATTAGAATATGTATTGTTAAAGTGTGCTTTCCCACACACATTAACTATGTTTATGGGTTACAGTTGGGTAGCATAAATTTACTTTACATTAAATACACATACATCTGTTATTATTATATTTTGCCAAAAATTTACTAAAAACACAACAATGGCAATAAAACAAAGAAAGAAAAAAAAATTATAAGCAGAAGTAAGAAGCATGTTTTCCTTAAGAGAGAGTAAAATGTAAATTAAATCTTTATTGCTGTGCAGTGATGGTCTTTGTCACATAGTCATCAATAGACATGTCATAAAACAGGTTTTATTGTTATTTCCAGCAAGTGTCAAATTCAGGAGAGACTGCAGATAATCTTTTAAAAGTTTTACTTTTACTCAGTTTTCTAATGAACTGTACTTGGCCAATACCTCTATGTACAGTAGTGCTAAAATATTGCTTTTGTAAGCATCTATGCTGGTTCGTATTAGTTAGCATCAGCCATTAGGTTGACATGATGGGTTATGAAGGGATTTGGAAACTACAGTACACCTAAATGATTGGAGGATTTACATAACTAATCAACTTGTTGAAAATATATGGTTGAAGGAATATTTTGTAATAATCATGCATGATCACCTACATGGAGAAACACTTTTTTTTTTCGCCCACATTTGTAACACCAGGGGTTGAGCTCTCATCTTGTCAAAGCCATGTCTTACTCTCTTTCCCTGGTCTCTGAGATGAGTCCCGTGGCTCCTCGCCCCTATGCCGGAGACAAATCATTAATTATGCAGAGTTGTTTAATTTTTGAGATGCAACCCTCTCAACAAAATCTTTCCATCTGAAAAGGCAAAAAAACTTTGATTCTGAAAAGACCTGCATAGAACCATTGCAGTTGGGGGCTGCCCAACCAGGGTGTCCGGCCAGGAGAAGCATGTGCAAAGGTGGAATGACAAGTGTGTGCACCGTAGGCAAGCAGGACATTGGCACTCTCAGTAGCCCTTCCTATAACCAAAAGACCAGGTCATTCTAGGAAAGGGGGCCTGTGATGACCCAAAGGCCCGATTCCCCTACAAAGTGGTCTTTATTTTACCAGTTATGCTTAAGCGAGGATGGGCTGGAGGCTCTTACTTACACTGTGGTGGCGAGTAATTTTATGAATGAGGAACGTGAAAAACAATTGGGATTATCAGTGACGCCACTAACAGTGACGCCTCCATTCCAGTCACGACGCCAGATGGGTGGCCGCTTTGGGCGGCCATATAACCAATCAAATACAGAACTTATTCTGTTTCAATTTGTTCATTATACAGAAATCATAACTCAAAACATTATTATTTTTTTTAATAACACAGATCCCCGAGTTGCAACTAGTTCTAGGGGATCCAGTGGTTCTTGCAACACAACCCACAGATTGACTGGCTAACCCCAGGGCTCATCTCCCAGTGCTCTCACAGTCACCTAAAGGGTACAAGGGTACCCAGTCCCACTGCTGCAGAATGCTAAGACCTTACTTCCCCATAAAGGATTATTTGACTGTACCATCAATTTGCTCCTTGCCTTTATCAATCTCCACATGGCCGACTGGGACATGTTTCTCCTTTGTTAAGTTTATCATTGATGAACTCTATGTTTGAGTGCCTGCAGAGAGCAAAAGTCTTTTCAAAATTAGACTTGCACAGTGCATATAATCTGATCCACATCAGGAGGGGTGATGAGAGTAAGACTGCTTTTATTATGTCCTTGGGGCAATATGAATATTTGCTCTTGCCTTTTGGCCTGACAAATGCTCCAGCAATTTTCCAGAGATTCATAAATTAAGTGCTATGGGAGGCACTGAATTACTTACCTTCATGTACTTAGATGACATTATGGTTTTAGTTATACCTCTGAGAGGCATATTTAACACAATAACTTATACCAAATAACTTGTACGTTAATCTGAAGGAGTCTGAGTTACCACAACCTCCTTGCTAGCCTTTGTGGTCTCATGGTGCACCTGAGTATGGACCCAACTAAATCAAAAGCGGTCACAGGATGGCCATGGCTCACCTCATTTTGGCCCATCCAATGATTCCTAGGCTTTGAGAACTTCTTCCAGTGTTTCACTTGCAACTTTAGTACAACACACCTCACTGCTGAGAGATTTTGATCTAGACTAAAACCAGCAACAGGGCTGGGAATACTAGCCCAGAGGTCTAATTTATAATGAAGGTGGGTGCCTCAGATGTAAGAAACCATCAAACCATTTCCATGCATCATAGATCCTTGTGTTGGACACTGGAGCATTACATCCAGGAAACCCAATGGATCTTGAATGGGGGTAAATTACATGTACCAGTGGGAGTGCATCCCCAGGTCCTCTCATGGGGCCACACCTTCACATTTTCAGGACAACTACAATTCACTAACCGGTTTTAAAGGTCTTTTACAAACTGCTGTGGGCCACGGATAATCTGCCACTCAGAGTCCAACAGGCAGACAGAAAGGGTTAGTTGAGACCTTGAATGCTAGACATTTGACATCATGCAGCTCATGATCCTAGTCAAAACACCTAATTTTGGTGTTTACACAACATAGCATCCCCATGTTCTATAAAAATCCATACTACATTTCACACTACACAATTAAAACCATTCCTGTCCAGCACTTCAACATCCCACACTTCTGACTAGGAACCCACCACATATTGTGGATGGTTCCTAGCCTTCACGGTGGGACACATCCTCTATTTGCAGTGCTATCAGGGGGCATCCAGTACTTGTTGGATTAGAAGGGATATGGTCCAGGAACACTTGTGAATTCCAACCTGCCATATCCTGGACCCCAAGCTGATCAAGGACTTCCGTAGGAATTACACCATGGGCATTGGAACATGAGGGACCATTCCAAGGGGGTAATGTAACACCATGGATTGGCACTGCCAGTAGCTAGGCAACAGAGCCGAGGAGGCAATCAGACTAAATGTTAAACACCTGTGTGTGCTTCTATACAAGCTTTCTGAAAACCTCACTTGGTGCACAGACATTGATTTCACACCAGGTATGAGAGCAAGCGTTGATGGTATTCTGGTATAGGGACAACTGAGAAAAAAAATCATAGGAGGATTAAGGAGTTTTTGTTTGAGAAATATTTTGGTTATTAGCTCTTGTTATATTGTGCCACAGAACTGCAGAGAGTCTTAGTTCAAATTATTGCCTAAAAGCTCCAACAAACACTTCCATATCAACCAATTTCATCCCCAATAAGGCCTGTGTTGGGTTGTATCTTACACGTTCTTAGGCAATAAGACAGTAGTTCTCAACCTTTTTTTGCAGTGGGCCACACTATGTCCAAGTTTAAGTCTCACGGGCCGCATATTATTTACATATGACGTCATCAACGCTCAATAACCAGATATTATGCATCTAAAATGTATTATTATCATTAGAGAGTATAATTCTACTTACCATTAATGGGACACCTGATGTTGTCGGGAGCCGACCAATT
>JAOVVB010000004.1:21385812-21402293 GCA_028570985.1 Heterobranchus longifilis | reverse complement strand
GTATTTTAGGATTATACAGCACTTTGGTCAACTAAGTTGTGTTAAATGTGCTTTAAAAATGATTCTGACTTCACTTGCTAGTACTTCTTGTATGTCTTGAGTGACAGATGTCTCATCCAATCAGCAATAAGAATTTAATTAGCGAACTATACACCTACCCTTTCCGGGTTGAGTGAATTGCCGTTGTGTTTTCTCATTTGGTATTTTGTTTCTGGATATGTCGTTGTGTTTTCTGATTTGTTATTTTGTTTTCGGTTTTGTTATTTTGTTTTCATTTTGTTATTTTGTTTTTAAATTAGTTCTTTTGTTTTCGGTTTTGTTATTTTGGTTTGCACTTCTCGCCAAGAGCAAAATGGGGTGGTGCACCATCTTGCATGAAAATAAGGTCACCAATGTTTTATAGCCATTAAATATTGCCTAATTTGTTTTCACCCACTTTGTAGAAGCAGCAGAAGCCAAAGCAGTCCAAACGCATTGGACGAAGAACCACTGGGGGTAGGCCATGCTCATATTAATGCCCCAGCTGACCAATACTTAAGCCATGCCACCAGGGGGCCAGTGATACAGAGTGATGGGAGGATTAACAATTGTGTTTTAAAGGTCTGTGTCTCTCTCTCTCTCTCTTTATGTGTAGTCCAGCTGTTGTTCTGCTCTGGTAATTGAATGCCTGATAGCTGTCATTGTAACTGAAAGCAGAAAAGGTTTGTCAGCCCCAGAGAGTGGGTTACGTTCTGTGTTTTCTCTCTCTTTCTCTCTCTCTCTCTGCACAAGATGTTAAGAGAGCCGTTCTGCATATCCCCATTCACAACCCGACAATGTGTACATGTTGCTATCTGTCTCTCTGTCAATATACCTGTCTTAAACAAAAATAGCAACACACACACAGAAATGTGCATGCGCTTTGCCTGTTATGTAGTCACATGCAGACATTTTGACACTGCACACAATAGAATACAGTATTAGCTGCATGTTACCCGTGTCACAGCCTACAGTACATGGTTTATATTTTCAGCAGCAGATGTCCTATTTATATATATTTATATTTTTAACATTCATCATGATTGCTGCTTTGGCTCACTGGATTAATAAAATCGTATTCTTTAACTGAACGTGAGACTGCCTTTTTTTTTGTGCCAACTGGTAAAATCACCTCTCTCTAAGCAAAAGATTGATGCTGGTCTTTGTCCTTGGGAAATATTTATGACTTCATCAGCTATCCTGAAATAAAGAAAAGGGCCACAGAATGTGGACAGTAAAAAAAAAAAATCATTTTTTATTCCAGGATTTGGTACTTCTGTGATTAGTGCAGATTACCAGGTGGTTGCATCAGATACTTGCAGGAGAACATTAGCAGTGAACAAACACAACAGTTTCATTTGAGTGTATGTGTGTGTGTGTGTGTGTGTGTGAGAGAGAGAGAAAAAGAGAGAGATGGGAACAAAGGAAATTGGCCAGCTAATGTGACTTAAGAAAATAAATCTCATTTAAAAAAAAAAAAAAAAAGTTAATGGCAAATAGACAAATATTCCTGCAGAGATTAATATGGTTCAGCTGGCAGCAATTCTTTTAACCCTAACTGATACATTGAGTAGCTCCTCATTTCTTAAAAGAAATAATATCCCGGAAGATGTATCCTGTGGTTGTGGAAAAAAAATGTTACTGTGTTTTAGAATGGTCGAAATATTGTTATGCATCAAGCACAGAAAACAACTAGGAACATTAATGAGGAAGTAGAATTGGATTAAAAGCTGTCCAATGTATTATAAAAACCTGAAACGATAGTGGTGAACCATCAACTTTGTGGAAGAAATCATGAATTGAGATCACTTAAATGCTTCATGGAGTGAAAACCAACAGTAAAAACCATCGCTAGATTTAATTGTGAAAGTAAGAGCATTTCCATACACACTCAATATGATGAGAGCTTATAGTATTGGAACTAAACAGCTGTGTTGGCTTAAGAAAACCACTTGTTCGTGAGACTAAAGGAGGCTTGAATTTGTTAGAGTCCAGACTGAGCCTGATCCAGAGCGATGGACGTCAGGAGTAAGAAGCTAAGTAAATGAAGCGATGCACATCCATCATGCAAAGTGTTCACTGTACAAGCCTCTGGTGACAGTTTTATGATCTGCGGTTACTTCAGTCCAGGCTCAGCAACGTTCTGTGGCAATAAAATAAAGTCAGCTGACGACCTGAATGTTCTAAATAACCAGATTATCACATTGATGGAGTCCTCAACAATGCCAGAATTCATTGGGCTCAAATGGTGGAAGAGTGGGTCTGGAAGCATGACCAATCATTTTCACACAACTGAAAGATATGATGAAGACTTTTCCTGAGTGGTTGACTATACTATTGCACATGTTCGTTGAAACAATTCTACAGCAATTGCAAGCTGTAATCAACGCTAAAGGTCACCAACAAATTTTTTTTTTTTTCGCCAGCCAGTGCAGCTACTGTAAGCATCTTATCTGGGTAGGACGAATTTTCATTCCACACAGATCCACTGACGGTTATTATATGTAGATTAGGGAAACATGCAGTAGGTTATTCCAAGACCAACCGTCTGGGGAAGACAATAGGAGATACAGGTTCAGGTGTGGTGTTTCCTAATTGTAGATGACCTTTGCAGCATCTGATTTATCACTTGCAACCTCATACCAGAGAAAAAAGAGAAAAATATTAAAACCCCATTAAGACCATGTTAACTTTATGATAATCATCATATAATGGTCAGACTAATTAATTAATGAGCTGCAGCAAAATTAATGTGTTATAGCCCATTAGACTCCAGTGGTAAAGATGGCAAAATGAACCTTAATTATTCAAACTATTTTCTAGTCCTAAATGTGATATACAGTAGAAATGAAAGAGGTAGTTAAATGTTAAGTGACCATGCTCAGTGAAATACATGACTTTTAATGCAGTGTGCTTTTAAACTCAAATGCAGATGGTTTTAAAGAGATGGTTTGGATTTTTTTTATTAATTAATTATTTTTTTCTTTTTTTACTTAAATCGGAATTGAGGTGCATATAAATTTTCTTTTTTTTATTTATTTTCTGCTCTGCACATCAACCATGAAGTTTGTCACCTGGTACACAAGCGCTGTGTATAATGTAATCAGATACATCTGTTCCCGTCAAGGGGTCGCCACAGCGGACCATCCGATCTGCACAACTTGGCACAGGTTTTTGAAACAACCCTCCCATTTTATCGAGGCTTGGGACCAGCACTGCATCCAGTGGTTGGAGTTTAAGCATTAACCGGGAATCGAACCCAGGCCTTCCTTATGTCCTGCTATAATATACTTATATTCAGGGTCACGGGGTTGGCATGAGGCTGGGTACACCCTGGACAGGGTGCCAATCCATTGAAGGGCACACACACTACAGGCAACTTGGGAATGACAATTAGCCTAATCTGCAGGTCTTTGGACTGTGGGAGGAAACCCGGAGTACCCGGAGGAAAACCACCAAACAACGGGTAGAACATGCAAACTCCATGCACACAGAGACAGGAATCGAGACTGGCTGGGAATCAAACCTGGACCCTCTACAGTAGGTGCAGGCTGACAGTGCTAACCACTATACCACCATGCCGCCGTCCTTTAATAACCCGTTTTATAATATTTTATACACAAAAAGCTTATTCTGCATAATATTAATTTTACTGTGCAACTGATTTTTGAAATGACTAGGTTACAGTCACCTGGTGGGCCGCTTTACATACAGCGGCCCCCTATGTTTTTCCTCACTGGTCTGTTCTGAAGGTGCATCTTCATCTAATGAAATTACCAAGTCATATAACCTTGGACAAGAATCCTGGATTCAACTGCAAAATCAAACCAGAGCCCTTAATTGTTAGCAAAAAGTCTATTCTCAGAGACATGAGTCTCAGTTTGGTGACTTGCATAGTCTCGAAACAGAAGGCTAACAGGGACCCCAATATTTGGATGAGATCCTATTTCTGGTTCTTAGGAAGACTGAGACACCTTGCCACATTTAGAAAGGTTTGTGATGTCCTTCAGAGTGCTGTGGTATGCTGACATAAGAGACATGCTGTGTAGCAGTCGGTGGAGAATGGTATTTTTGAAAATCAGACAAAGACCCAGAGTCTATGCCCAGCACTCACCTAAAAGGTACAACATTCTGCTATTATCTGGATCTGTAACTGTGTTGACTGCTCCATGCCATGTATTTGGATTTAAATACAAACTTTTGTTTCATTTTTTTCTTTTCTTTTTATTATTAACCTTACAGTTAGAAATGCCTGCAGAATCTGTGAATCCCGACTATAGCGGTTAACAATTATCAATTAGTTCACAATTTGTATAATCATAGACTATTACAGTATATTGTATTGTGTAAGAACTAAGTGCATGTATAAGTATTATACATAGTGTTAAGCAACCTTAGGGGAAAGAGAGTATAAGCATAAGGAGAAGGGGGCATGTGTAGCCTCTGGGGTTGCTTTCTATACAACAGTTAATCTAAGAATGCAAGTACCCTTTTGTAACCCTGTATACTGCTAAGACCGATTATATTAGGCTTCAAGGCACAAGGCTGTATAATAGATTATTTCATTTCATTGCAATGACAATAATGCATCATATACAGTACAAATAATAGTGTCTTTTGATTTATTTTTATTTTTTTTAACCCTATTGCAAAAACACATTGGGCTAGAGAGAGGACAAAGGGTATGCATTTTGGAAGGCGTACCAAAGAAAGCATTTGTGTTTTGGCTTCAGAGCAATAAGCCATTTCCAGACATTGCTAAAGTTGAAGTAAAACAGAGAAAAGTGCTTAGGTCATTGTCAACTTGTCTGGGAGAGAAATCTCACAGGCACTGATGTATAGCTCATGCCGTTCATTTTCATGTGCTTCAAAAAGGGGTTTCCTACAGGGTGCATGAACAATTGTACCTTTGTAAAACTCAGAAGCAAAAGAACATACCTAAAAAAAAAAAATCCTTTCTCTAACATACCAAGAAGGTTGAGGCATGCATGTTTTTTTCTTCTTTTGCTCTAAATTCTCTCGCACCAAGTTCTGATTCTCTCTCTCTTGATGGTCCCACACAAATGCTCATGATCCCCCTGATGCGTTCACACACACAAAAAAAAAAAATTCACTCTCACTCACTCATGGTCTATATTGCTTTATTCTATACCACTTTATTTTGTATAACGGGTCACGGGTGGGCCTGGAGCCTATCCCAGGAGACAGCCTGGATGGGGTGCCAATCCACCGCAGGACACATATACTCACACAGTCATTACGGGGAATTTGGGAACAGCAGTTAGCCTAACCTGCATGTCTTTGGAATGTGGGAGGAAACCAGAGTACAGAGAGGAAACCCACCAAGCACAGGGAGAACATACAACTTCCACGCACACAGACACCACGGCTGTATTTTATCGAACCCTTGACCCTGAAGATGCATGGCGACAGTGCTAAACACTATGCCATCATTCATTATCATCATTCCTTTCATGGCCAGTATATAATCGTGGAAAATCTGTGTGTTTGGTTCATCTCAAGGTTTCTTCATCAGATTTTAGATTCACATTTCTGTAAAGCTGCTTTGTGACAAAGGGCATGTGATAAAAACATCCTACCAATAAAAATGACAATTGAAACCGAGATCTTGAAGGACATGAGTTGTGAGGTCTCGGCTAATGAAACAATGATTTCAGCTCAGCCAGATCTGGCTGACAAGTTGTTAAATCTCCAAGAAAGCAGCAGAGTGTGCTAGTGACAGGGCTTGACTTACTGTATGTGTGAAAAGTGAAGCTTATTACACCCCGTTTGCTCTTGTACACATACATGCTAATTCAAGTATGCCCATGAAATATATTATACTGAAGGTTATAAGGTCATCTACTGAAAAAAAAAAAAAAAGTACTAGATACATCGCCACAATGCAATGATGGCATTGCGCAATCACAATCAGGGCTAGCATGTGGCATAGACGGCGGCGTTGATCTGTTGTAATTTTAAGACATGAAGGTCAGCTGATCTGGAACAGTTCTTGAAAGAACAGTATTGTGTTAAGTGCATTTGCAAAACCCATCAAGCACCATGATGAAACTGGCTCTCATGAAAAACATCCCAGGAAAGTGAGAACAAAACTTCCCTCTGCTGCAGAGGAAAAGTTCATTTCGAGTTACCAGCCTCAGAAATCACCAATTAACAAACAGCACCTCGGATTAGAGCCGTTATGAAGGCTTTACAGAACAGAAGTAGCAGATACATCCCAATATCAACTGTTCAAATGAGATTATTACATATTTTGGACGCCTTTAGCATTGTTTTAAAGCAATGTGTCCAAACTTTTGACTAGTAATGTATAACATTTATGACAGTATCCTGGTACATGTTCCATAGTACAGTACCATACTACTGGTACATAGTATTTGTAATGTCATACCAAATTGTGTACCAGGGTTGAACCATCTACAGTACCTTTGTGTACTATGGTACTGTTAAAACTACCATGGTATTGTATACAGTGGTAAACTTCATAATGGATACACCATGAAAAATGCTTGTAACAGTACAACTCTAAGTAAAGGGTAAAGTTTCAGTTTCTGCTTATTCCTGCTAGGGTGAATGTATATAATAACCATAAGTTGCTGTCTTTGGTTTATGGACAAAATAATGGAGGTGTACCAAATTTGTCTTTTGTACCTACAGGCTTGTACAATAAAAAGAAAGTAATAAAAAAAAAAACACTACTGTGGATACATAGACATCATGCAGCAAGGCAACAAGAAGTGCTAATATATAGCTAAAGCTATATATACAGTAGACCATGAAAGTAAAAGGTGTGTCGAAAATTTTGTATACTGTATACTGTATACACGTGGTGTGTGCGTGCATGCATGTGTGAAAATTGGATGTGGACATGGTGCCCCAATGCAACAACCCACCTAGGGCACCAATAGACCCAGGGCCAGCTATGAGAAGATAGTGACAATATACTGTAATTTTCTAAGCTATCCTATTTCAAATTTAAGTAAATATTTTAAATCGGAATTCAAATAAACTTAATCAATGTAATAATAGCAGTATATATATTTTTGGCCTTACAGCAATCATCAACACACAGAAGACCTTGTCCAGAAGCTGAAACACTGCATTGGAAAGCGGTCCAAAGTCTTGTCAGGATGCTGTACTGTTAGTAGGGGCCAGATGCCACTGGCATCTTGAACGTGTTTGCATGGCAATGCCTTTTAGTCCTTGCTGAGCAACACCATAAGGAGAGGGCCGCAATAACATGGCATGCCCTGTGGGATTTTGGGGAGTGACAGCAGGAAGCAGGGGCATAAGGGTCATGGGGAACATCATCCAGACACTGCCATGCTGTCTGAATACACACACACACACTCGTACACAGATCATGACCTGAATTCCAACGTGCATAATGTGGGATACATACTGTGCAATGTTCTTATATAGAGATCAAATTTAAGGAAACACACATACCTCCAGCAAACCACTAGACTCAAGAAGATATCAGTATTTTAGTTTTTTTTACAATAATAAATGTCTGATCTGAACCTCCTTGGGCCTTTTCAAGTGAGAGCCTGAGTGCAAGAAGCATACTCAAAGGCACTTTCTTTCCTATATTCATGGACTAGTCTATTTAACTTGGGACAAAACTGATTTTTGAAAGTAAGGGAAAAAATAAAAGGAAGGTCACTCGATTTCTATCCCTCCAATATCGCTAAACGACGTCCACATGGAGCTTATGCTTAGCACAGCGGCATCGTCATGTTGGAACAGATCATGTTGTGGCTCTTAGTTCCAGTGAAGGGTATTTGTAATAATACAACATACAAAACCATCTTCTGTGCTTCCCATTTCAGGAAGAACCACAAATGGATGTGATGGTCAGGTGTACACAATTTAATCTGTATAGTTGTCAGGCCAGCAGCGGTGGCAGAATCAGCAAGGTCGCCACCGCGTACAAACATGACGGAGGCAAACTATACTAACTCCCAGCATACACGTTCCACATCGGCAGAGTTCTAAACACATATACATACCTGCAACCAATTACACCTGTGCATAAATAGAACTCAGTTAATGTGAGACTTTGAGATGTATATACTCTTGTGAGATAATCCAGATGTTACCAAGCCTTGTTGTTTTTTTCCTCACTAATTGTGTTTGATGTATGATCGCCTGTGGATTCTGATTTTTCCGTAGTATGGTGTACCCATGACTGAGCCTCTGCCTGGTTTTAACAAAATAAAAGACATCTTACCTACAATTCCATCCTTCTGTACATTGTACCATTATAAATAGCGTTGATGCAATGAAGTTATCCTGGATGTGATATTTCAATTGAAATTTATTTGAGATTTAATTTAAATCAAGTTTAAATTTCAATTCAAATGACCACAGCAATAATGTCGAATGCTTTAGTAGCAATCTTCCAAATGTTTTTCCGAGACTGTTTTTTTTTTTTTCAGGAGAAATTCCCCAAGCCTGACACCTCCTCTGTTTCTTCTGAAACGAAACAAAATGTCAACAGCAGAACAACAGCAAGGAAAAGTACCCCTTCTAGCAACACACCGTCTTCTCTTTTCTCAATCTTGAAAGACGTACAAGTCTGACACGAACGTGTTTTTGCATTTCATTTTTAGGTCCATAAAAAAAAAACAAATGCTGGCACTTTTCGCGAGTGTGTCCCTAACACAAACTTTTTAAAAGGATCCGACTGCGGTGTTTATCTTTAGCTTCCCGGAATGAGAAAATGATTCATATCATATCAAATACTATTACTAACAACAAAGTGCTATGATAATTACTTTAGTTCTGAATGGACTGTTGGGGCTGCCAAATGTTTCTGTCACAACATTAGAAAAATTTTTAGGCTGCCTCTCTAAAGCATTTAGGTATTAGAGTTTAAAAACAAATCCTGAGTGGCACAGCGGTAAACGCTCACAACTATCATCCAGGCTTGATCGAAGGGCTCTCTCGAGGCTCCCGGTCATGTTACAGCCGTCCGTAACTGGGAGCCTCGAGAGAGCAGAGTGGAATTGGTGTCTTTGGGGTGGAACCAGGGTGGGCACTCACACTCTCACATCAGTTATAGTGACACTTGCCAATCATGGGACCTCAGAGTGTGTTTTGCCACTCCTTAACAATGTGAGTTCGAAAGATGATGTGGTTTGTGGCGTCATCTGCACCGGTGGAAGCATGTGTTAGCCTACGCCCTCCTTGGGTTGTAGACAAAATCGGGTATATATAAGTTATTAGCCACTTTTCACCATTTAAGGCCTTGTCACGGTTGAACTATTAAAAATATCTTCAAAATTTTGCATTCTGTTTGAGATCTTATGGTAAATCCCCTAGGGGGATTGGATCACATTCCATTAGGTGCAATTTGCAAACAACCCAAAATAACTGACTTCCTGTTGAGTTGGGCCCATGACATGCAAAATGAAAGTTGAAAGAGATCTAAATGTGTACCGGGTTTTACTTGTATAAGTGTGTACGAGCTATGCACCAAAAACTCCTGTAAAGGCAGGGGCCATGCCCAGGGGCCCAGTCACTCAGAAGTCCTAATGGCCACAGATTCCAACCTGTGTGCTGACTTTTATGACTTTTTAATCATGTTAAGATCTCCGAAATGCCCTGCAAAGATACTATGATGTCATAGTAGGGCCCTAATTTTTTTTTTACAGTAACAAGTACAGTCAACAAGTGTTTATCATCATTATGGCTAAAGGATAGAACTATTCCAAATTCCTGTTAACTCAATTTCTTTTCCTGTATTTTTTTTCCTGTCTCTGTTATGGCACTAAATCAATAGTGTCAGCACAGCTAAACGTGTTTGCCCATCTAGTTTTTGTTTGACTGGTAGCAGACTATTGATTAAGTCTAATAAGGGCTACAATAAGAGGTTGTGCTAATCTTTAATGGTTACGCAAAGTCACTAAACCGACAACTCGGTTTTAGACACACATCCCCAACTCCCTACACTTCTTCTCCCTCCAGACACACGCAGAGTGCATGATTACATGTGTGTTAGCGTGCGTTTGAAAATAGAACCCGGCAATCAATTACCTCTCTAATTTGTATGCAAATTAAGCAGGTTATTACTTTTTGTTAATATTAAAATATTTCCATGTCGGATGTGATTAATGCCGTAAACCCACACCCCCACCGTGCTCCCCCTCTCCCCCCTCCCCTCTCAGATCTCAGATGGCATTCTCTATATGGCATGAGGAGCTGGCATGCAAATAGACCCAATCACACAGGTGGCTTGGCCCATTTTATTTCCCACAATTACTCGTTTCTGTTTGATTTGGAGAGCACTGCTTCCGGGCAGCGAGACACCAAAGCGTTAATTTAAGATTCGCTTGAAATCGCTGCCTTTCTCCTACTAATATCATGTTACAGTCTCCTTACAGATGTTGCCAGTAGGCGTTTTTGGCCGGTACATTGCAGTCTAACAACTGAAAACATCTGCTTGTTGACACAAGATTTTGTGAGCAAAGCATGACATTATCATCTAATTTGTCTTAGTTGTTGCAGTTTATTCCAGTTTCATCAAAGCTAATCAAGCGTGATCTTTCTGAGCTATTAAATTAAGCTGCAGGTTTTATCCCAGTGGTATACGTAGGAGCTAATTCTGCCATGTCAAGCTTTGTTTACTTCGCAAACAGATGTAACATTGTCATAAAAACACGCACACATACACACTCTAGAATTGGTGAAACAGTATTTTTAAATTCTTGCTAGCACTACTACCACAACCTTCATTGCTTTATATTGCTTACTTCTTCTCAGCTTCATGCAACCTTAAAAACAAAAGGGGGTCAACAGTGTAATACCCATATGGAGTAGAAAGAAATTAAAACCACTTGGCATTGTGTATAGGTACAGTAATTAGGATTTTTAGGATTCTAATTGTTAACGTGCAACCTTAACCAGACTTATGTGAAAATTGAGAAAAACCTGAGAAAAAAGGAGGATGCACAGTCGTGTACAGTTTACAGATCCCTGTTTGGATCCCTGTTTGTCACCACACACACAGCTTGTCTTTTGGAGCTGCTGTCTGTATTGCTTGAATAAAACAGAATATCATGAACCATCACAACTTATCCTGCTACGCATTTTATTGGAAAAATTCGGCAACAAACATCTACCTGCCAAAACCACCACAGCACTAGATATCAGGCTCAACGGAAGCTCGCGCTAGCATTAACTAGCAGTAATAAACGAGCAAAAAACTAAACAGACGGGTTCCGGGGCAATTTGGACTCAGGAGCAGTCAAAAGCAGTCCATGTGTTGTTTAGGATGATACAACATTATCAGGTGTGTTTTCTTGCTGAAAGTGCTTCCGGAACTCATTTTACGCGCAAGTTTTGGCAGGCAGCTGCTCTCCTACAGAACAATACAGACCCAAGCAAGCAAAGCTAACTGGCTAAAATCAATTGCTTAAACTTAGTTAAACTATATTAGTTTAGTGTATAATGGAAATGTGTTCTCTCCATTCTCTTTTTCTTGTTTGTTCTTCCTCTTTACTTACTTGGGACTCTCTGGTGATAGTTTAAAATTCTCTCTCAATACAAGTCACACACAAATTGCATGTGTAATGAATGTTTTGACGTTGTTTAGACAGGACGTTAAGTGTCTCACAGCAGGACAGCTATTATAGTTATTTACATGATACATGATAAGATTGGGTGTTATTGATGCTTCAATGATCCAAGACAAAGAATACTGTAATATGAGATGCAGGTAGGTCTTCTGGAATAAAAAAAAAACAAAAGGATAGAATTTTCTTTTTTTTTTTTTTTTTTTTTACATTACTTCTGGTGTAACTGTTTTATCCTGGTCATGGTGTCCTAGGAGCACTGACTGCAAAGTTAAAATACACCATGGATGGCAGCATAGACCATCGCACACATTTATTTACAAGTTCATTAGCAACTTTGGGAGGCGAGGGTGGGGGGGGGGGGGTAGCTTGATGGTTTGGTGGATAAGAGCTAAGGATCTAGGTTGTTGGTTTGGGGATCCGATGATCCAGGCACAAGTCCCGCCATTGGTCCCAAGCCTGAATAAAAAGGGAGGGTTGAGTCAGGAAAGGCATCCAGTGTAAAAACCTGTGCCAAGTTGTTATGCGGACTGATGGTCGGCTGTGGCGACCCCTCGATGGGAGCAGCCGCAAGACTAACAACAACTTTAGCACCTTGGGAAAATTTAGAATAAGCAATCAGACACTGGGAGAACATGCACAGACACAGGTTAATATAGTATGTAAAAGATCAGGGATGCATTATATATTAACAAAATTAGACTATTATATAAGACATGGATATTTAAACTAAGCCAGTTCAGTTGAATTGGCCAAAATAATCACAGATCTCCAAGTCTTTACAGAGCTCAGTCAATGTTTTTCAGATCACAAGGAATTTTTAATTTATGTATCATTTGTTCATGATTTTTATATAAAACCAAAAGGAAAAAAAAAAAGAGGGAAAATTTCTTGATTTGTGAATATTTGTTTTCAAACCCAAAATGAATAACTGCTTGGATTTCGGGCTGAAATCAAAAATGGAAAAATCAGATAACAAGTGCCCCCCCCCCATTTAAAGTGGCGTGACCCGGACGTTTTTATGTTTTGTCATGTACTGTGTTCAATTTTATCTTCAGAGCATGGTGATTTTTGGGTGCTTTAAGGATCACTAAACTTTCAATGGCTGAGAAACTGCATATAAGCCAACATGAAAGCCGCAGCACTGGGATTTTAGGGGAGAGACTTTTCCACAATTAGAACGGGTATACCAACAGCTTTACTACAAAATGAATACAATAATTTTTTGTTAATTAAGTTTTAGCTTTGCTTCTAACATATTACTCACATTTCGGTCTTTTGTTTGATGTAAATTACGGTGAAGAGTTAGTTAAGAATAACTAATATAAAAAAAATTGATTTTAGCAAAAATGAAACTTAAAGTTTAACCCATCGACTTTTTCGAATATGTTATTTCCCCCTGTCTTAAATGGGGATCTGCTTTGCAAAATTCAGATAGATATTTAGCTGGATAGCCAATGTTTATGTACAAACAAAAAAAAAATAAGAAAAAAAAATCCTGTTTTTACATTTTTGTATTGGCCTGGGCTGCTGCTGCTCCTTTGTGTTTCCTGGTGATTGGTATCCACTTAGTTGCATCACTGCCACCTTTCGGGCTTGATCTCCATCATCTTCCTTTTACTTTAAATCCTCTTTACTAGACCTGTTGCCTTTACAAAATTCATCAAATACGTTTTTCCTTGTCCTCTTTCTCCATTTTCTTTTCACAATTTACTTATCCATTGCAACTTATCATTGTTCCAATTAGATTTTTACGCTATTGTGAACTCATACAAGAACGTCCCCTGCCCTGGCTTGTTACTCTTTTCTTGTAGTAAAAGATTTTATCAAGCAAACGAGTGTGGTAATATTATCAAACAAGTTAGAACCATGGCAGCATGCTTCTATAATCACAAAGCTTACTGTTATGCAAATCAGAGATCAAAGACAATTCTTCAATCAGTCATGACGCATAACCAGATTGGTGGAGCATATCACTGTGCACAGCTCATCTCAATTGATTCCCCTTGCATTAGCTTTGCGCAAATGGGAATGTTTGGGAAAAGAATGACACTCGAAGGGTAGTGATGGATGCATCAGGGTAAAGCGCACAGAATAATGCATAATGCTCACATGCTGGGGTTGCTTCAGTTGCTCAGTTTTAGGCTCAGCAATGTTATGTGGCAATAAAATGATCAGCTGATGATCTGAATGTACTAAATGACCAGGTTATTGCAACTATTGAGTTTTTCTTCTTTGACAGCACAAGCATATACCTGGACCCAAATTTTGAAAGGGTGGTAAAAAGAATCATTTTCACACATGAATCACCCAGAACATTGCAAACCATAATCAAATCTACAGGCAATCAAAGAAATAATACTGTATATATTTTTCAGAAATAATGCATATGTAAATACTGTTATTATATCTACTGTCAGTATAAATAATAAGGTAAAACTTATATCATGCTGTCATTCCTATTAATGGTCATATCAAGGAACATTCAGATTTGCTATTTCTGTTGCTTACAAATCATGTTTCATGCATTTATTTAGCAAAAATGATTTACTTAGCTCAGCTATGGTTTCACGCTTCACTTATTTCGCACATATATTATGAAAGACATAATGGATTGACAGCTGTTGATTTAGCTGGCTGGTTAAAGCCTATCACTGTTGGAAAATGATTAAGAACCATATGATTCAGTCAACTATAACAGATGTTTGTAAAGTTATTTCTATATTTAAAGATGCCTTTAACAAGATAAAACTTAGTTTTGTCTGATGACAACACATTGTAGGAATTTAACAAGTGCAGGATTAGAGCTCTTTATAAATTACTACACTTCAGTCATCTATGAATGACCGTTGCTTTCAGATCTGAAATTCTTTTGCTGGTTACTATGATAATTCTGTATAAACCAAAATAATATTTAAACATTTGTCCTTGAGATATCTTGATGGCTGCAGGATAAAGATGGATTAACAGACAAAAAAAATCCCCCCCCAACACACACACACAGCAATACAGCATGAGCTGAGTGGTGAATGAGACATGCCTTATGGCCAGTTGTTAAAGATCAGGTGATGTGTTGGTGCAAGTTTGGCGCTGCCAGTTTGAGGTTGGCACTGCTAAAGCCCCTCACCACAATGGACACAGCATCCAGGAGATGATTCTAGTACTTAATATGCAGACGACACTACAGTCATCTGCCTCATCCAGAATGGTGACAAGTGTGCATACTGTATAGACTGTATAGGTTGAGCAGCTGGCTGTATGGTGCAGTCACAACAACCTGGAGCTGAACATGCTTAAAACAGTGAGGATGATTGTGGACTTCAGCACTTTACCCATTCACCATCATGAACAGCGCTGCGACAACAGCAGAGTCATTCCAGTTCCTGGGCATTACCATCTCTCAGGACATGAAGTGGGACAATTACTGTACATTGACTCCATTGTTGAAAAGGCCAAGCAGAGGTTGTATTTCCTTTGCCTGCTGAGGAAGTTCAACCTGCCACAGGAGCTCCTCACACAGTTATACCCAGCAATCAATGAATCTGTCCTGTAAACTTGGTTGGATGGTTTGGGCTGCTGAAAGGATTATCATTGCTCTCCTGCTCACCTTTAAAGAACTGTATATATAAAATGAAAAAAACGTCTTTGGACCCCTCACATCCAAGCCATCTTCTTCTTGAACTTTTGCCGTCTGGTCAGCGGCTACAGAGTTTTTCCCCTAAGCAGCCTACCTCATGAACAACTAAATGTTCTCCCCATAGGCAATAAAATTTTTTTTTTTTTTTAAATGATATGCAATATTATGTGCAATTAGGGCAATACTGTGCAATACAACTGGTATCTATTTGATGTTACCCCACATCTTATTCCTTTTTTTTCATGTTGTGTGTGTTGTCATCATCTCTGGAAGCTTCTGTCACCAAAACAAATTCCTTGTACTGTATGTGCAAATTCAGTTCTAAAAACCTTGAATAGGTTTTTAGAATTAACTGATTTATATGAATGAATTGTAAATCAATAAAAAATTTGTGTTTCTATTGGGTTTGGTTATGGCCATGCTGAAAAAATAAAGTTGTTAAAGTTAGCAAAAATGCAGAAAATAAACAACATGGTTGAAGAAGTTGTAACGGTGGTTGACTCCAACGGCACAATTTTGTAATTATGTAGGGCTTTTTCACACCCAAGACCCAAGGTCACTTTAAAATAAAAAAGCCTTCAAAAGATTGTTTGGATCTTGTTTGGACTGCGTTGGCATAGCTGCTCATGGTCACACAGAAGACTTAAACAGGTTGTCCATAATAAGAACAAAAGACACAGTAGTCATAGCAAGCGAGCAGACAAGATTGCGTCTGGAGCGTCTCCACAGCTGGCTGATGCAAGATGTTTTAAGGGAAGTATAAAGTATGCAATCCAAAGTATTAAGTAATTTCACTTAGCTATACTATATACTCTGTTTGCTTTTTTTATTTATTTCTTTTTTTTCTTTTAGTCATCTAAAATGTGACTGGCACTACAGAGGCTCAGTTTAAGGGCTTATTTAATGCTGTACATAAAAGCAGATTTTTTCATGCTTACATTGTTTTCTTCAATTTAGTTTCAAAGCAGTCTTCTTGAAGGTCAGACATAAACACATTCATTAGATAGGGTGGTATAAGGACAGAATAATTGAATAATAAGAACTACAGGCACATACATGCACTCAAACATAGGTCTCAGCTACTGCACATGACAAGAAAGTTGACATTTTATTAAACAAAATGCTTCCATGTGTAATTGATTCCTCGGGCTCCCAGGACCACTCATTTATAATTTGATTCATGGATTATTGCTGTGCCATCATAGTAAAAAAAAAATCTGTGGCCT
>JAOVVB010000004.1:21332643-21348248 GCA_028570985.1 Heterobranchus longifilis | reverse complement strand
ATTATTTTGAGCAATATATATATATATATATATATATATACATACACACACATTATACACACACACACGCATATACACACTATTAATTGTTTTTAACACTCAAATTACAGCAATTAAAATGACATGATTATGGTTAAAAATCCAAAGAGGATTTATTGCTAGGGCCAGATGGCAAGAGATTCAGTCATGAAGACTGATCAACTGGTGAATGGTGAACTGGTAACATCTGTATTTAGATCTTAGAAGAGATATCAGTATTTTATGTTAGAAATTGCGGTTGAAAGCATATATTTTTTAGACTTTGATTGCTGTGTATTAGTGTAATGTTTATAGAAAAGATTAGAGCAACTGTTGTTTAGGTGACTCATAACATCAGAGTAGGATGTCACCAGACTGTCAGCAAGAACAATGACTACATTTATTATTATAGTCATTTCCACATAACGGATTATAAAGGCATGAATTATGCAGCTTTACAGGGCTAATCCATATTGAATAAACCATTTACATACATGTCTAATTTGGGCTTTAATGTCAAAAAGAACAAGGAGATGTATTTACTCCATCAGCAAAATGTTAAATTCTCTTCCAACCTTTAATAGAAAGGATCAAATTTCATTTTATGCTGCATTAGTGTAGCGTCACATTATATAGAGAGATATAGCTAGTTTTTACTGACAATCCAAAGTCCTGGTTTGATTTGAACACCCCTAATATAAATCTAACACATCATGGAACTCTAGCTTTCCTCTGCTGTTGTAGAGTAAGTAGGTTTTGTTCACTTAGTGCAGGGGTGTCCAATCTTGTCCAGAAACGGCCAGTGTGGGTGCAAGAAGCCACTGGTTCAAGAAGCCACACCTTCAATAGACTATCAGGTGTGGCATCTATTTGGCTGGAATGAAAGCCTGCACCCACAGTGTAGAGACTACTAAGAGTGCAGTGTCAAACACGTCCTGCTAATTTAAGAACTTAGAAAAATTAAATAACTACAGATATGTAAAAATAAATATTTTACAGAGATTGGCTTGAAATTTTAAATGCTTTGCATGATGATTTTGACATTAAATATCATTGCTTCAGGTAATAACTGTGACCCGACAGGTGAAACCGAAAAATGTTTATCACGTCAGGTAAGTATTTCCTATCGCATCAGTGTGATCAAAACTGTACATCATTTTCCATCCTGTACAATTTTGCAGTTCATCCATCATCAAGTCTCCGGCAGGGTACATTTTAAGCCCTGATGACCCTGAAGGTTTTGTAATATGATGTGAACTTCCCATGCTTCTGTGACCAACCCCCTCATTGCACTTCCTGATCCCTTATATGGTAACACTTCCTATAACCCGTGTTCAGAGGAATATACATCCAAATAGCTCATGTCTGCTCAAACCCCTTTGTTTAACCGGAAAATGCTAATGTGTTTTCCATTGTCCGTCTCCGAGTCTCTCTATGACTTACAACCTTAATGACTGGCTTAAATATGCTCTGATGCTGATAATAAACAAGACACTCCCCTTTTCTGGTTTGGGATACCAGCGGGTATAAGCGGATCGAGGTGCGGCGAACACATCAAATAATAATTCTTTTAATTCATCATAAAACCTAATTTGGGCAAGTTTCTTAAACCTAACAAATTTGCAATATTGCATCATCAACATAGCAATGTCGCTCATTAGGTCACTAGCACAGTCTGAATAAATAAATATTGGAACAAGATTGTTTTTGTGTCATTTGGCCTCTGTACACAACCACGCTTAATTATGGTGTTGACAACTCAGGAATTACACATTTTCATACACACCCACATTTTTGGTGGCTCATCCAACAGTGGACAAACGGCTGGCAAAGCAGATGCATGGCCAGGTGTGGCCTGTTCCCTCGTTACTCCATGACTAATCAAGCAGATAAAAGGCCTGGAGGTGTTTGATTGTTACATTTGCATTTGGTAGCTGTTCACTTAAACTCTGAACATAAGGCCCGAAGAGGTGTCTGTGCAAGTGAAGGAGTCCATCATTAGGCTGACAAAATAAAATCAATCAGAGAGATAGCACAAAAATTGCAAGTGACCAATATAACAGTTTGTAGCAATAAAACATTACTTAAATTACTGGACATCAACCGTTATGCTCCTCTATTAAAAGGACAAAAAACAAACACACAAATACAAAGAACACTAAGTGGTGCAGATAACCAATATGATTTCTTTTGATCCAATTTCAGAGCATCTTGGCTAGGAGAATAGGAATGAAAAATAATAGGAAGAAAACAGGTTAAAAGTGTCACAATGAAAAAAATAAAATAAAAAAAAAATTGGCATTTTAAAAATTGCTTGTTATAGTGTATGATGGGTCTAAAATCTAGTTAAACCTTTTCACCTTCAGGGTTATGAAATTGTTGTCTGTGTGATTCCAGTGCAGCTGTGTTTAAATTTTAAAAAGAGTTTAATTTAACCTTAGTGCTATGCTAACATTAAGGCATTGTTTTAATGTACTGCACAAAGTGCCTTGAATTAGGCAGTTATAGGTCACGTCCAACTGGAGTTACTTGGGGTTACACACCTTGCTCCAGGGAAAGAAACGGCAATAACAGGATCTCATCAGCCAGAACTGAACTCATGACCTCGTTTGGTTCGTGGCCTGTGGCTATGTTCACTGACTCCTATCCAGCTATGGCCACTATTTCTTCTATATTACATTCTGGATTATGAATATGAATAACAATGAATGAAGTCGGATCTCTATATACTGGCACTTGCAACTTGGCTACAAAAATACCTATAATAAGACAAGAGATTATATCTGTAGGATGTTATCGGTTACACATAAGGATTCCTCTAGGGTCAGATGAAGGCAGTTGCCGAACTTTAATTAATGCAATCACATTGAAAGGTCAGAAGTAATCAGCTTTTTTTCCCAAAAAACAAAAGACTGAGAACCTTTGGGGATGTCTTGGGTTGCGGGTGTTAGACATAGAGAGAGAGAGACAGCAAAATAACTTTGAGGGCTAAATACTCAATAAAATCCAAAATGCAACAAAAATGCAACTTAAAAATAAACTTAACGCAAGATCAGTCTAAACTGCATATAAATACAAGCAAAGAAAAAATGTTAACCAACTGACTAATCTAAATGTGGTGGGACATGGTATAGCAGACAGTGTAGCTCTACGGTTATTTTTGTTTAGAGCTTTTATTTTCTTTGTGTTTTTAAATAGATTTTTTTGGGGTTCTTCAAAGATTTATAGGGGTGATTTAATGTGTGAAAATAGATCCCTCGTTTGGGATGAACTGAAGGGATAACCTCCGGCTCTCAACAATGAAGTGGGAAAAATTTATGCAAAGTGCCAAAATGTGCAGTACCTTAAATGTCCACTGGGAGCCTGCTCCAAAAATTAGTCAATCTCCATAGACATGTATGTTCCTTTTGTGACAACTGGGTGATTTTTTCATGTAAATCATCATTTAAAATTGTATCAAGCCATAAAATTATTCATAATTATAGTCAATTTGAGGTGTCAGACTGCCAGCTGTCTGCCATGCTGCACTTTAGCTAGTCAGCTAACTGGAATCATAGTTCACCATACCATAAGAAATGTAGGAGTCGACACAGGATGTACGTGTACGGTATGGATGGAGTTTAATCAAATAAAATAAGTAATTTATCATATGAATTAACTTTAGCCAGAATTTTAGCTAAGCTAAAGCAAAGCTAGCTAGTTTGTGGTAACCCGGGTAACTAGGCATGCTCCAACCAACCGCCAGGTGCTGTTCGCATTTGTTTCCATTTATAAATTTATGGATTAACTGGGGTTTAGGCAGCGTCAGCTACTGCCAAGATGGTGGCCATCAGAGCTCCGACAGTGGAGCTTCAAAACCGCTGTTCAGAAAACTTATGGGTGACGACACAGATTGTTTGTCCAGTTCTTTTTTTTTTTTTTTTTTACAGACTATTAATGAACTCCGTTTCGTGCCCAAATCACAAACATTTGTGTTGAATCAGTGTCAATCAATTAGTCAATTCAGCAATAAATGCATGAATAAATGAATGAATGAATGAACAAACGAATGTCAGTCATTTGCACATCAAGTCAATCATACTGTATCATGTCACCATGTGGGTCATTTAACCTTACCATTGTGGACACTGTGATTCTCAGGGCTCTCAACTGGAGCTTGACTGGTGGGAGGGAAGGAACAGAAGGAAGGATAGAAGGAAGGATCTCAGCAGCAACCTCATTTCCCCTATCGTCTGTTTCAACTACTCAGCATTCAGCATCATCAGTATACTAATCACCAGCCTGATCATCTGCACCTGTTTCAAACTGATTCATGCCCTAAGATAGATGTTTTTTACGCCTGAATAAATAAAAGGTTAGGTTGCTGTGTGGCTTAACATTCCTCTGAAACTATTCGGGTACAGGGCCTGAAATGAAAATAAGGTGCAAAAACCTTGCCAAAAATGAGAAGCAAAAAATGTCCTTCCGGAAGCCTGGATAATTATTCCTCATGACTGCATTAAAAATACAATATAAATGTTATAATTATTTATTTCTGTTGTTCCGAATTGTCTGAAAATTGTTCATATTTTTTGAGCAAAGCACTAAAGGGCAGTTTGCCCAGGGTGCTATAAATGCTAGAATAGAAAATATGAAAGAAGTAGTTAAGGAGGTACAGTAAGTGGATGGGAGCAGACCATGGAGAGCATTAAACACCAAAGAAAAAAAAAAAGGTTGTACTGTATTTGGAGTTAAGTAGGGAGCCTGTTTTGAATAAAGGTTTAAAATTAATAATACCATGCAAAGATTGGGCCTTCAGAAACATGAAGGAGGTGAGATAAGTCTGATCTAAATCCATCACTTAGCATGATTCTGCATTTCAGTGAGATTAGATCCAAACCTAAAGAGCACAGTACCAGAAAGATGTGCATCGCTTTTATAGATATAGCCCTGCCCTCACCCATGTCAGTTGGGATACCGTGACAAAAGCACCAATCAGGTCCAGCAAAGTATGTACAGCAACCGACAGTCAGCTTCAACCAAGTAATTTGTATCACTGGCAAGTGCATTTTCAATACTAAGGTTCAGCTTCGGTTTCACTGAAACACCTTAAACAGGTAATTGAAGGCTTGTAAGTATTCTTAGCTGAGCTGCTACTTGCCTGAAAAAGGCAGGTTATAGAAATACGTCTGTAATTACTGTGCTCTGCAGGGTCATGCCCAAGCTTTTTAGTAACTGGAGTGCTTGGAAGAAGATTCAATGTGGGAAGGATCAGAACTTAATGAAGCTTTGTAAAGTCTTAGTTATTTATGTCACAGGCGTCTCCAGCAGTTTTGCTTTTTCGGTCTTGGTTTTTGCAGAACATGATATTTGTAGGCAAGCATGAGCACTATAAGACCTATTTTCTTACTGAGGTATGGTAATTGGTGACCAGTAGCTTTAACATGGAGGAGCGTATGAGTAAATCAAAGCATGAGACAAAGTCAGCATGCATTTGTGAGGGAATGAGCTGATTTCAAGAGAGGATTTTTTTCATGACCAGGGGCTATGAGGATGAAGTGGGTTCTAGGATTGCAACCTATTCAAGCATGCTCATTAATGTTGTGCTACGCTTTTACAGGAAAAGTAAAAACGCAATTTTAACCCCTCCATTGTAGCCATAGTTAAGTTGTGGTCACCTTAATTTAGAATAATAAATATTCAATATGTGGGCATGAGAAAACTGTCATGTGGGCAATGTAGAAACTTATCTTTTTTAATCTGCATTCCTGTTTTTGTGTGTCCCTGAGCAAATCCACAATACATAAAATTTTAGTTTTTTCACTACATATTTACAAGTTTTCTTAAAATTCGAAAAACAAAGGGCAGTCAAGTCACACTGAGTTTTGATTGTGCAGAATGAGAGAACACTTATAAGAGTAAAAGAAAAAACAAAAAAAGTACATTTACTAGTTGATTTAACATCCAAGGTGGTTGGAGTGCCTGCAACAAATCTGAAACGCTGGCCTCCCAGGAACTCCTATAATGACCCAAACATATTCAACTGGCCTGAAGAGAGGTCAGGACTGTATGACTGTACATGTGATGTGGCGATAACTCCTAGCCGAGTTCCTGTAATGTGCAAGTGATGTCTGTGAATCAAAGTACAGTTACCACAGACAGTAATGTGTCTCTTCCACAAGTTAGTGACAAGTTATTCATCAATTTTTAAGGATCAGGCATTCCACATGCTGAATGTTCACAGGAACGGCTGCACTGGGCTTCAATCCACTTCAGCCAGTATAGCCATTTACAGAAGTACATTTACACTATTGAAAAGTTTTACTGAGAGTACGAATCTCAAGTCTCATAACAGACTCATAATTCAGCTTTATCCTTTTATTTACAAAAAAATGTGGCTTGAGCACCCAGTGTACTATCCAGTGATTTTTTTTTAAACAACAGAGCCATTGTACTGTCACAGTGTAAATATAAAACAATGTCCACTTTTGTTTTGCTTCCATCAACTAATAACTTGCGACAGCTAAAGAAAAAGCTTTAAGAATGACCAATACATCTTAATTAGCCCCTAATCAAATGAAAACCTCATTCATCTGTACACTCATAAGTAGCAAAGAAATCGCTATGTTAGCTAACAGGAGTGGACAGAATGATTTGAGGAATGATTTTCGTGGGGAGATGGGTTGCCATTTTGAATCAAGTGTGACCAAACGGGACATCAGCATTAATATAGACCTACAGAAAGAAATGCAAGAGATGTCCAGACATGTGACCCATTTTGACCTTGACCAACATGTCTTCATTATGCATTGATTAGTGTCTGGCATGTAAGGGAGTCGTCTACCTTTGTTTAAATAAAGAACTACATTGATTGTTATGAAGGCAAATTAAACGAGCCATGTTCATCATGTCCATGTGGATGAGAGAATTTACACAATTAAATGCTTCATGGTTGCACAATTATTGAAAGGACTATTGACTGATGTACAGAAATATTATCTTGTTTGCTTTATGGAACATGGAGGGATATAGAGGGGTTGGTGTGTATAGTAACTTTAAGGTTTGTGTTATTATACTTGTCCTAATTTACTTAATGCATCTTTGTATATTTATTATAACATTCATTATAATATCTTGATAAGGATTGTGATTGCAAATGGAAGCCTTTTATACATTTAATCAGGAGTTTAGCAGTGCAACCAAAGCTTAGCGGGCCACTCTAATTTGTAAAAGTTTTTATGTACTTGTTAAGTTTTTTTTTTTTTCCTTTTCTTGTTTCATGGTTAAATTTGTGTTAGTTGCTTGTTGAATTTTTGTTAGTTGTAGTTGTTTCGTTTGCTTTAAGAACATTTAAACCACTGGACATCAGCCAGGGAAAAGAAATGCCAGTTGGTTCAAGTGTAACAATAAATCCTCTTTAATGGACAACAAAACTTGGTCCTTTGACTTTGATCGGTGTATGGCTTGAAGTTCATATAGAAAAGGAAATTTTCAAGGTCACACCCCTACAAAAATGATATATGAAAGCTGTAACTGTCCTTTTTAAGAGACAATAGGGTTTAATGGAGTGAAATGTGCTGTATGAGAAATGTTAGTAAAAATGTCCATTACAGTGGTCAAGATTCTATACTTTCTACATTAAGAAACTTTCTGTTAAATCATCTACCAACTAAATTCCATAGAACATACCATAAATTTCAAGTTATTAATATATTTCAGAAATTTCATTAAAAAAACTGAAATTATATAGATTCATTATAGGTAAAGTTAAATATTTCAACCCCCTCTTTTTGGTTTAAATTTTGACGAATGTAAGTCAAAAACCAGTAAAATCCCAGTATCATCAAAATATTTTGTTAAATATTTTGAGATCAATCAAAAAAGGATTTACAATACAGACATTCTGAAAGAATGTTTGTTCATGCACTTAGTACTTGGTCAGGCTCGTTTAGCATTAATTACTGCAGCATGAAGGTGGTCAGCCAGAGGCACTGCTGAAGCATTATTGAAAACCGATTCCTTTAATAGCAGCCTTCATCTTGTCTGTATTGTTGGGTCAGGTGTTTCTCACCTTCCTCTTGAAAATTGTACGTAGGTTCTCTATAGGATTCAGATCAGGAGAGTTGGCTGACCAATCAGGTTCAGTAACATCATGGTCCCTAAACTGTAGTTAGTGGCAGTTTTGGCACTGTGGGCAGGTAAGTGCTGTTAAAAAAGGAAATTGGGTGCCTCTATAAAGCTCATCAGCAACCAGATTTCCTGGTAGATGGCTGCGTTGACACTGGGCTTGATTAAACACAGTGGACCAACCTTTCCAGATAAAACACTTCTAATGTTGTCTCTGGTTTAGAAGTGGCTTGATACTAGAAACGCAACAGTTGTAGCACATTTCCTGATGGTCTCTGTGCATGGAGGCTCTTGATGCACTGACTCCAGCCTCATTCCACTGCTTTTGAAGCCCTCCCAAGATCTTGAATAGACTTTGCTTGACGATCTTCTAAAGACTGCAGTTGTCATCCCCGATACTCATGCACTTTTACCTTCCAGTCAACTTTCCATTAATATACTTTTCATACAGCACTCTGCAAACAGCCTGCCCTTTCAGCAATGAACACCCTTGGCTTACCATCCAGGAGAAAGGCGTCGGCAGTCAGCTTCTGGACAACTGTCAAGTAAGCAGTCTCCCCAAAGCATGTAGTGAATTAGATCAAGAGATACACAGTATGAACATTAATTTACCCAAATTCGAAATAAAATTTTTAAATATTTAGTGTTACTGGATTTTTGAGCTGTAAATGTAATCAAAATAAAAAAAAGTCTAATGAATTGAGAATATGGGTTTAATTTTTGTAATTAATTACTAAAAATAAACAAATAAAAAACACTGTACATCATACTGTATATAATGATTATCCACGATACATAATTGATAATCAGTCTGTTTTAGCACAGTACTAAAACACACCCATACAACCATCATTCATACTGTGTAATAAATATGTAAATAGCGCAAAAATGCATTCACATTATACAATATTGATAATATTTCATGTATGTGTATGTTTACTCGTATGACACAAACACAGCAGCCATGCTCAAAGACACTAGGCGATAATGAATTATTTAAAGCGGGACGAATCTATAATCAACAATAGCCAGCAGTCAAATCTTGACAATGCATGGGAGACTTCTCTCCTGTATTTAATATCTTTGCTTGTCAGAGCGCTATGCACAGATGATTAATGCATGTGACAGTCCAATTAGTCAACAGCAAGAAGGAATATGACTTTCTTTTTTTTCCCTTGACTTTATCAGATTAACATCCTGCATAATCTATTTGGCACTATTGATTGCACTCAGTAGTAAAAAACACACAGTATATCGAGAACCACTTTGGAAAAGGAACAGCCACTTGTTCCTTAGACAGTCATACTGCAGCCTGCTGATGTCTATCACCCAGGTAAAAATCTCAGATAAGCCTCAGGGCCTCTCGACATGGAGAGGGGAATGTGACAAGAAAGAAAGGTTTAAGGGAGAATCAGGACTCTTAGTGATAAGGCTCTTACCTCCAGAGGGCAAAATCAAGCAACAATGAGACGGACCCAAGTTGGGATTTCCTATTAGGGCAAAAAGCTTTTTTTTTTTCTTTCTTTTTTTTCTCTTTTTTTTATACCGTCACTCTACAACATCCATCCACTATCTATATTACTTGTCCTGGACAGGGTTATGGGGGGCCTGGAGGCTATCTTAAAGAACTTGGGGCACAAATCTGTTTTCGGGTGCCAACCCATTGCAGGGCACAAGCACACACACACACAGACACACACACACACAGGTATACATTGCAAGCATTTTGAAAACAGCAATCAGCCTACACCACATGTCTTTGGACAGTGAAAGAGAACCGGAGTACGTAAAGACTAGGCCGCTGACGACAGGGGAACACCGGGTCCTGGGGCTTGGTCAGGGGAGGCCAAAAAATGCACCCCAACCTTTATAGTCTACAGGACTAATTTAAACCAAAGAAATATTTCTAAAAAGTCTATATAGTATTTGCGAGTTACATAAAAGCAGAATAAGTGGGGGGGGAGACGTCTCTTGCGGTGTGCAAGTGGAACCCATGTTGTGCGTGTGTATGCCATTGCCAGTCAGCCTGTGAGCCTTCTGGGGTGGTGGTGGTGGTGGTATTTGGAGACCGTTTTGTCTGGCGCTTGAGCAAGACAGACGGCAGACCTGCTCGGAGGTAACCCAGCAAGCATAGGGAGGAGTTGTGCTGAGACAGTGCTAATCACTAAGCCACCATACCATACTCCCAACATGTTCTCTAATAAAAATGAAATAAAGTCATCTGCATAATTAAGTGTCATGAGATTACATCTACTGCAACTGTTGAAGCTGATTGCTGTACATTGTACTCCAGAGTGCAACTCATGACACATATAGCGTTATCCCTCAAAGAACCCGAGTGTGTGTCAACCTTACAGTATCACCTTAATGACCATCACGTAATAATGTCTAGAATGATTCAGCCACCATCATCTATATTTTATAACGGTCATCATAGCTCATGATTATTGCCATTATTACTGCGTATAAGAATGACGGCGGAACAATTGAAATCTATTTGTGCAGGAGATTAGCATGTAATGCAAAGCAGTGGAAAATTCACTTCAACTGAACTTACCAAACACGATTTTATTCAACCTCCCAAAGACCCATTATGGATGGCTCCCAGCTTAGAGACAAATCAGTCATTTGTGACCTATTCATGACCTATTGCTGACATTATAATCCTCTGACTGTTAAAATTCATTAATGATGCCCATGATGCATGCAAAGAGCTGCAATACCAAATAAGTCTGAGAGAGATGAGAAATCATTGCAGGCAAAAGTTCAAAGACAATTAGTGGATGTTAAAAAGAGAAGGTGGCGGCATATGACAGGGGAGGTGAAGGTGAAGCTCAATTGACAGCCTTTTCCTTTTTCAAAATGGCTTCTCAAGCAAAGTGCCCTCATCATCTTTGACTCCTAATCTTCTGGATCTCGGGCATGAAATCCAGCCCTATGCGTATACACTTATTGTATGAACCTGTTGGGCGATACTGCCAGTGTTTAAAGCAGTAAAGAAGACATCCATGGCAAAGATTATAAAGAAAGTACTCTGAAATTCTCTGAAATTACAAAATAGTGGCCGACTGACAGTAATGTGATTCTAACGTTATAGCATTAAGGTAAGTTAAATCACCCACCAGATGCCAGCTTAGCTATCAATTTAATAAGTTAAAATGTGATGTAATGGCCATATAAGAAAAGAAAATCATATATTATATAGAAATGCTGTATAGCAGGTCATCCTAACAACAAGTTATACTGAATATTCTGTACAGTCACAGAACCCCTGAAGCCTTTCCCAGGGGACTTGAGACTCTACGCTCTGGACAGGGTGCCAGTCCATTACAAGGGCACAAGCCTGCACACATTCACAATGCGGGCAATTTGGATGTGCCAATTATCCAACTCTGCATGTTTTTGGATTGAGAAAACCAGAGTCCCTGGAGGAAACCCACCAAGCACATGCGAACTCCACATAGACAGATCTGAAGGCGAGACCCTAGAGGTGTAAGGCCACTACTCTACAATGCTGCCAGTAGATTATAATGGTTCTTAATTACTATACTGTTGCTTTCCAAACAGACCCAGGACTGCACAGACAGGACTCAGTTGAAAGCCTGCTGCCAAGACAAATGTTACTTTATGGTAAATTAAGGTATGGGTATACATCTGTGATGATTCTCAGTCATCCAGGTGAGGTCACCTGCAATTTGTGGTATGACAACTGGACTTCTTTCTTGTTGGGTAGAAACTTTTCACTAGTCGTCCAAGTAGCTTCCTCCAAGCAGATGATTCCCTAAGCTGAGGTATCCGGTTATTTCTGTTTTTGGAAAGACATGCAGGTCAAGAAACTGTCAGGGATTTGCTTGACTGTTTAGATCTCCATGTACAATTTTTTAGCTTGAGACTTGTCTTCACCCATGTGTTCATGCTCATTGTATCCACCTGTTACTTGTTTACCTACTGATTGGTTTGCAGATTTCCTTCATTTGAGTGTAAATTTTCATCGTGGTTCATGTGCATTTCTAAACCTTGTTTCCAATGTTTCTTAGTTCTCTTCTCTAGTAGTTATAGTTTGACTCCCTCGTTTTGTTCTGCACCTGCCTTTGATTACGTGTGTAGATATTTCTGGGTTGACCCAGTCTGCCTGTGAACTATGACCATGTTTATTGAACTTACCCAACTAAAGAGAATGTTGATTTCATGCACTTGTGACCCGCTTCATTCGCCCACACATCACAGAAACCTTGCTGAGTTGTAAAATGTAACAACAGTCTGTTTTAACAATAAATGAAAAGGCTTAGAATTATGCAAGTATGCTCATTAGAATGAATAGACGTATACATGACTAGGAATGGGGATGCTATGGAGGACAGTTATACAATTATCACGTATTTCTGTAAAATTTTATAAAAACGTGGAAAATAAAAGCAATTAAGGTACAAAAACTAATTCTTTGAGCAGGCATCGACCGGGAAAGCTTTTAAACCACTGCGGACTCTTTAAGGCATTTCATTTTGGCTGAACATTGGGCGTGCGCAAAACAATTCCTAGAACACCACAATGTCGTTCCTCATTCTCCGTGACAATTTTTCAAGAGCACTGACAGATCTGTCATGACTTTGTTTATAGCTGATTTTGTCTACAGCCGTTTGTATTTCTCTTCCTGTTTAAAGATATACACACACACCGACACACTCTTCTAACTGGCTAAAACAAATAGAATGCACTAGATATTGTTCTAGATGCTATCTGGACAAGAGAACTAACAAACTTAAGTTACAGCAGCTATAGTAACTAAAAATATTCCAAATATTTTTACAGATATTTTGAGAAAGTTCTCATTAGCTTTTGCATTCTTCTCAGTGTTTGCAGAATTTCATTTCAGCATTCATACATTTCATATACAGTATAATGTTATGTCTGATCGGTGTATAAAAATAAAAAAATACACACATGTAGACTACACTCCCGGGCTGATTAAGTACCACCCCCTTATCAAAGTTGATAAAATCCTTACGCTTACTTTTTTTTCCCCCCTGCTTATAACACATTAACTTCACTGCAAAATGTTCACTTGCTGCCTAATATCTCTTACACTTTCAGACACCATGGTAACAAGATATTGTAACTGTAGCTATCGTAACAAGGGACAAATTGTGATGGATAGACGACTGGTTCAAGGCAACTCCAAAGCAGGAGGTCTGGTGAAACATGTTCAAAAAATGTTTCAAGAAAGGAAAACCGGTGAAGCTGCAACAGGGTAAAGGTGGCTTAGTGGTTAGCCCTTTCTTGCACCACCAGGGTCTGGGTTCGATTCCCACCTTGGGTCTGTGTGCATGGAGTTTGCATGTTCTTCCCCGTGCTTGGTGGGTTTCCACCCATAGTCCAAAGACATGCTGATTAGGGTAATTGGAGTTCCCAAATTCTGGGAAATACTGTAGGCTCCAGACCCCCTCCCTGCAACCCTGTATACAGGATAAAACGGTATAGACAACGTGCGAGTGTAACTGAAGGTATCTAAACACAGTGCATCACTGTTTTGATGACAAAAGGGGCGGACCTATTCAATATTAGGCGGGTGTTATAATGTTATAGCTAATCGCTGTATCGTGATGATTCCCTAAATGTCGCAATGAAACCCATCCTGGAGTGACACCCCATAAGCACCTTTTACGAACTCATTACAAATACATACAGGATATACAACGAAGAGCATTCCGACAGATCATGTGCGTGTTCAATAATTTATTACTACCAACACAAGATTTTAATAATCAGGACTATGTTTCAATCTCAACATCTATCATTTTGTACTGATTTTCTGATAGTCTAATAGTCATAGCAAACCCTGTTTTGAAAATGAGTCTAGTGTTTCAAAAGAAGGTTTATTATGATAGCTCTTCTAAATGATGGTGCGAATGCAAGAGGAATATTATGAATAGGAAAGGAAAAGCTCTCCAACAATATGTTCACAAACGGTAATCAAACTTGCACAATAAAATCTCTAGTGTTGATTTCACACTTTCAGAGTTCACTGGAGTTCACCTGGACAGACAGTATTTAAACACTGTACCATGTTAAATTAACACTCTGGTAGTTAATTCAGCACTGAGAATTCTGCTTTCAGGAGAAAGCACCTAGAACAACAGAAAGACAAATAAGCATCCTCACATGACAGCAGAGCATAAGACCCAAGCACAGACAGGATAGAGGGGGAAGGATTGGAGATGCCTTTCCAGCAAAAGTTTGATCACTTATTGCAGACACAGCCTTCCTGATAACTGCAAAATGTATTCTCACTTCAGTGACACAAAACTTTATTAATATGTATCCTTGAGCATTTTTAGGTGGGTATAAGGTGATACATGCGCATCACGTACGCTATTGAATCAGCCTTAGGGTAGAACTGTTAACCGGCAATTTGAGACCATCCTGCATAGCAAAAACATGTTCTGTATTTGTACATGTCTTCAGCTCTGCTGCACCACACTATGTAGATTATGTCTACATTGTATGCTTACTGGTGTGATATTATGGACCAAATCCATTATTTACAAAGAATCATAACCAGGATACCCTGAACTGATCATCATACCTCAAAATCAGTTTTGACTACCGATTATGTGGACCTGCTCGTCAAAGATGAAGAATGAGTGAACTGTTTACACAGTCCAAAGGCGTCACATGATTGTACAGTACATAGCAGAAAATTTTGCGGAGATGTGTGTTGGTATGGCTGTTGGCAAGTGTGCATTTGCCAGCACAGAAAAGCTAAACTGAGTCAAGTTTATTTATTGACATGGTGTCAGAAGCAGTCTGAAAAGACAAGGACTCATGCTAAATAAATAATACAGAATTTGAAGCCACTGGGGAGCGTCGTGTTTGACAAGCTGGGGGAGTGGGGCTCACTTGAAGGCAGCGATTTCTGCAATATCACATTGTAGCAAAGCTAAACATGCAGGATGGAGAGGTCCAACTCGTACACCACGGGTTATGAGGCCGAAAACATAATCAAGCCGTTCACATTCATGGAGAGAAAAGGTGAGGATAGCTTGGACATAGTTCTGAAGAGGTTTGATGAGGACATCATAACACGCACACACACAAAAAAAAAAAAGTCAGTTCCATCAAAGAATTCAAAGTCCTGACAAGAAGGTTGAGAATTGCACGTGAGTCTTACATGAACCGTCAGAAAGCTGTGATTTCGGGGATTTGAGAAGTGAAAACAGAGATAGACACATTGTAGCAATAAGTCAGAAAAAGAATTCCAAAATAGCTGCAACTTAAAGACCTCATGCTGGACATAGCAGTTTAAATGGAGAGACAAGCTGAGGATGTGGAGCACCTGTTAAGTCAGCAGACAAGGCCTTCATAGAAAATCATAGAAAAAGAAATAGTCCAACATAAACCACTTTCTAAGAGAGGAGAACAGACAGGCCTGGAGAAAGCACCGGTACAAAAGGAACAGTGGGGCAGAACTGAGTGGGGGGTGG
>JAOVVB010000004.1:21302888-21319304 GCA_028570985.1 Heterobranchus longifilis | reverse complement strand
TTGCTTTAATGTCCGCTCTGGATAAAAAAAAAAAAAAAAGATAAAATAATTATGCATTAATCGGTGTTACCCCATCATTAAAAATTAAGTAAGCAAACATACTGGATTAAATTAAGGTCTTGTTTCAGGCCAATTCTTTATTTTCATTGGGTGTTTTGCTTTGATTTGCTCATCCTACAAACAGAAAACTATGCACACTAATCCTCAATGGCTTCAACTTATTTACTAAAGGACTAATGTACAATTAACAGAACCACTACCACACTTGGGCTACCACACAGACATTGTTACTTGTGTAGTTATCACTTCCTTGCAACCATATAATTGTCTGTTCGGATAATTGCATGAACGGTCATTTGTGGACAGTAAGTGTATGCATATTTCTTATCCTGTTTAATGCAATATTTCCATTTCTCTCTCTTATAAAGGCAACAGTTGCTTTAGGTAGTCTGAGGTTGAAGTTTCAGTATCTCCTCAACCTCTTGTGAAGTTCAAATCTTGCTCTTTGTGTAAATGCCAGTCAGTCCTTGGCAGTGTTTTATGTCCAGTCTCGTTATTTAATGCCGGGCACCATGCCAAGCTCGTTAATTCCCCGCCCCTGCCCCCCCCCCCTGCTCTTGGACAAGAGGAAGGAATATTATGATGCAAACGTGGTCTCATTGTGCTGAACCGGGCTCAACAGGACGAAGCCTGCAGTCAAAGTTTAACGTTGCACGATTGAGTTCAAGCCCGAGTCACGGGTCTCTGAACATTTGAGACACATCAATTATTTAAATATGTAGAATAGTTGAAGGTCAAGCCTTTGATGCCGTCTTGAATGACGGCTGGTGAAAACTGACAATTACTCATGCTAACATTGTTAGTGTTATTGATGACTAAAAACAATTGCATCGAGGCTGTGACATGGGCCGATTGATTGGGGAAGAGATTAAGAATTCCGGGAGAGTTGGGTGAAGAAGGTTGAAGTGGAGAAGGGGCCTAGGGTGTGATCCGATTATTGACAATCTTGTCATTGGCCTCACAGTGTTTTCCGTCACATTAAGTGGCAGGATGACATTTCTGAAGGTTAGCCATTGCACATGACTCAAGCAAGCACAGGGATTTATAGCAGTTATTTATCAAATCATACAAGGACTGGAACCTTGATTACAAAGCAGTGCAAAAGTATACACGGTTACACAATTTGTGTTTTGCTTACATAACAGTTCAGTTAATAAAACTACTGTATGAGATAAAATGTGCAAATTTTCAGCCATAATTTCAACATTTATTTTTGGCATTATCTACTCTATATATGCAAATTTGTGCATCTTTGTATTTAAATTTACAACCCATTTTATTCATTATATAGACATGATAGTTTCATTGTCTGTTTTTCTTAACCTGGTGCTCTGCTGTTCATATATACGTATAACATACAAATGAGAAAAACACTTTTGTTCATGCTGCGTCAATATAACTTGTACAATAAGTCTACACATGAACTGTGACCAAGTCCTTTGACGCAGTCTCATTAACTGCAAATGAATAATTATAATAGAAACAACAAGATGAACAAGAATGAACAAGTGTAGCTTCATTTGTGTAAGGGCGATGTGTTCAAGTGAAGACTAAGAATAGACAATCAAAACATAAGTTGGGTGAAATTATTACTGCTATATTGAAAATTAGCAACTAATTTTAAATAATCAGCATTTTAAATAGGGCACCAGTCAAATGGATAAAAAATTCTCTCAGAAAGAGATATGAAAGAGATGAGAAATCAAACTAATTCGCCTATTAGTGGAAAATCTAGGAATTTTGTCAGTGATATAACCCTTACAGTTTGACCTTTCATATGCAACATAAACTATTTCTAGAAAGGTCAACACATCTGGGATGAACCATGTGTCATCCCTTAAGTGAGTTGGGCATCAGATTTCCACAATCCCACATTGCCCTCTTGTTACATCATTGCAATAGTCAGCATTAAACTACAACTCCCAGAATACAACACAACCTATAAACATGGCTACCAAGGACTTCCATCAACAACCATTATTCACGCTTCATTTAAGGACCGTTTGACTCAAAGTAGCTTTGATGATGAGTAGTGAAAGATTTCAACTTAAAAAGAAAGAAGTTCTTTTGAAGAAGACACAATGGACCCTGAACTCAATCAGCTGTATATAAATTTAAGCATCCTCACAACGCTTTCATTTTGCAGAGTACATGCTCTGTGTTATAACAGTTAACATCAAGCCTTCATTTATTGATTGTCCTCCTGTTTTTTTGAAAATCTATTTAATACTTGTGCTTGGCTGCCCATGTCCAGGTTGATTGTTGATTGCCTGACGCTTCCTTCTGAATAATGTATTTTGTTGCTACATTCAATAAAGCTTTGTATACATGCATTTGTACGTACATACTATCATTCTCCAACCAATGGATGCATGAGGTAATGCTGCCATGCATCAGCTGCAAAGGCCCACATCACTCGAGAGCAACATCAGCAGCTTGACCTACTCACCAGACAGATGGTCCAGCTCTGAAAAAAACTTTTTTGCTTTTTCATGTTACAGTGTTTACTCGACTTCAGAAGTAAAGATGACTGGCTTTAGTCATGTCACCTGGTCATAACTAAGCAAAAACGCTTCTTGTAACTCTGGACATACTGTACAACGGAGGGCAGAAAGAGTGGCTCCTCACACTGCAGCAAGGGACACATCGCATCAAAGAACTGCTGAATTTGCCCTCAGCATTTGTACATTGGCAGCAGGTGACATCTGGAAGAAGATTGCACTTACAGCTGCAAAACGCCAAGGGGACAACTTGAGCTAGCATGCCACTATGAGGGTACGTCTCAATGCCACACACTCAACCCACAGGTCCTGCCAAATACAGGTTTTTTTTGTATTAGACTGATGTACAGCTCTCTCACATTATAAAGCTTTATATGGTTTACATGTTGTGTGACAAGAAATTAAGATGACAGTTTTCAGGTTCCTGTTAGTAACTTGTAGTAGTTGTTTCCTTTATTTATTTATTTTTTGGATTTTCCCTTCGATTTTCTTCCTAATTTAGTCGTATCCAATTCCTCCCCGGGGCTCCCACATTAAGGCTACTATGACCATTCAGTCGGGAGGGCCGAAGACTATCACATGTTTCCTCCAAACTATGTGCCCTCGGAGGACAGCGCTATCCACTCCTTCCGCTTGCGTGAGCTCACTGACTGATTGGCTGTAGAGCCGTAATTAATGTGAGAGCACTAAGTGCCTCCCATCCCATGTCCAATCAGCTCTCTCTAGACCCTTGGCTGCGAGAGGCTACAGCATTAAACCAGTGATCCCCGGATGATAGGGCGAGCACTTTACCACTGTAAAGCCATGCTGTTTGTAGACTCTTTGTTCTCTCTCTCTCTCTCTCTCTCTCACTCTCTGTTGAGCCCTACATACTACTTCTGAGATACCAGTTAAATTCTCTCTCCTTCTCTCCAGACCAGCTTGATCCATCCTAAGGCCTTCCTTTTGTTTGGGGGTTTGAAAATCTCTAAGAACTCTAAGGATGGCCCCACATGTACAGTCTGAAGATTGTCACCCAATAAAAACATAAAAACCATAAAGATGGCTGTGGGACTGCAACTGTCATTATTCAGTTAATAACTTTAGTTTTATATAACTTTAGGGTATATCTATTTGGAAATGACTCTGATACTTGTAAGTTGCTCATAAACCAATCAAGCATAACATTACAATGGTCATGGCTTAGCCTTTGGTGCCCATGTATTATATATATAATTGATAATCAATGTTAATGTGTTAATGTTCATATTATGGCAGATCGGTATAAATTTTCCTTTTTACATAAGATTTGCTCTCTCTATAGTATAGAGTAATAGAAGTCTGATGTTACTTGGTTGAGAACTGGTGTTAATGTAACCTGTCTTTCTCCTGGAGTTTGTCCCATCATTACCTTTGGTGTGCTAAAAATACATACATTTAAAATACATCTTATATCTGTAATTTTCAGATTTCTCTAATACTGCTTTGTGAAATTTAATTGAATAAGTTTGTATAAAAAGAAGACACACAAGCATCGGAAGACAGCTCCTGTATCCTTTCCTGTGGATATTATAAGTGGGCTTTCCACAAAATAGCTTCCAGATCCAGCAGAAAGACGACAGATAGAGCTGACACCGAGAGCCAATGGAAAAATCTTGTCATCCCTTACATGGCTGGTGTCCAAGAAACTAAAAAGGATTTTTGGAAAACACCACATACCAGTTCACTTCAAACTCAACCAAACACTAAGACAGAGACTTGTTAACCCCAAAGACTGGACACCAAAACATAGGAAGATAAATATATTATATATTATAGTGCAGTGAATAGTGTTCTGAGCTCTATACTAGAGAGACAAAACAACCTCTTCATGGGAGCATGTACTTTACCAGCACAGAAGGAGCAGAATCAGCAGTTTACCTTCATCTGAAGGTTCAAAGGACAGACACTTGAGGACAATAATTTAAAAATATTAGACAGAGAGAATAGATGCTTTAAGTGAGGTCTGAAGGAGACCATCTACAGTATGTGCTTCTGGAAAATCTATCTCTCAACACAGGTAGAGGTCTTAGGCACAACCTGTCTTCTATTTTTCATGCGACCCTCAAGGCATTTTCACAGGTCCACCAGGAAAGTCACGCCTAAAGATTCCCTCTGCTCTCACATTCTCTGGTTGCTATATTTTAATGATTCTACCTAATCTCTATTACTTGTTCCTCTTAACTACTTCCCCTCTTCCCTAATGACTCTCTCTCCTACTCTCACCTTCTCTATTGTTTGTCTAATGAGCCTATTCAGGCAGGGGCGAATCCTTGACCCTAGAGGATACAAATTTGTGGAATCCTAAAACTTCACTCTGACTAAAGTGAATGAGTAGTGGATGAGTAGTGAAGTGTTGTTTTTATAGGCTAAAAAAAAGACCAATTGACATTTTTTTTTTATTCCAGATAACCCCTCCTAGATGACAGAGATTTTTCACATAAAGTTCATATAAACAAAACAAAGGAATGATTCAGGCCCTGGAAATTAAACTGCCAAAATAAATAATGTCATGTCTGCCATTTTTTATTGTTGATATCAATTAGTGACAATATTGGAACCACCTGTAACTTGTTAAAGGGACCAATGAGTTTATAATGATCCATGACTGCAATTCATAAAGTATTCACACTTATAAATTAGACATTTTCTATGTATGTAAGATTTTTCTTAATATTTATACAAGTCTATAAGCACTTTCTATACTTGCTAGAATTATTAATAACAGTTTTGTTTGTCATGTCATTATCAGTTTTCTGCTTCTTCAGGTTCATCACAGCCGCATGATATAATGACTTAATTTCCTATCACAAACCACCATAACCTCCTTCTATCCAACTGCCTTCTAATTAGGCACACCTGTTTTCAATGTATACCCTAATTAGTTTGGTTATTGTGGCAGCTGGGGCATGGTTGAGTGATGGAGAGGAGACGGGTTGAACTGGCAGGCTCTAAATCATAATAAGTCTCACCTATGTCTTATTAGTTTCCTTCTGTTGTTTCTTTGTGCTTTTATAACTGTGGAACCAGTGACAGAAAGAGAAAGATCTATAGCTGGCAATGCTTAGGAAAAAAAAAAAAATCAAGCATGAACTTGAAACTTGAACATCAGCAGGATAAAAATCCAAACACATAATAGTTCCTGAGTTTCAAAATGGTGAAGATAAATGTGGAACACTGTTGATACAGATTTTTTCCTTGAGCTTTTTTTGAGTGTGCAGCAGCTGCATGGAAATGGTCAGAGAACTAATGGACCCAGATGGAATATCTGCATATCATCAGGCGGAAACTGCAGCAGGCCAGCCAGACACCAAAGGAGTCCTTCTTTGCATACTTGCAGAAGCTGAAGATTTCCTGTTTCTGATGATTGATGGTGGACGAACAGGACGCAGAACAGGTCGTCAAGCTGTGTGTACCAAACCAATTTATCTTTATACTCCTGATAAGAAGCGGAGTGAGTCCAGTGCCACTGGGTCTCTAGACAAAGCTGTTCAGATAGCAGAGGGTGGCCTGATGCAGTGAATGTTCCAGATATCTCTTATTTTTTCTTGTGCACTCTCCCTCTTTCTCTCTTTCCTACACTAGTTTCAGCCCCCCCGAACCAAGATGATGTTGCCCTGAACCTGACACCCAGGACAGTGTCTCTCTAATATTTTTTTCCCATTCTTGATCTATCTCACTACAAAAGGCATATCCAATACCCACCACAACTATTACTATTACAATCAAACCTAAATCTACCAAGATGCCAGATACAATACGAAGAATTGACAAGTGATGAACTTATAAAGTTAAGGTGTGTGTATGGGAATATAATGAATATTCACTGGTGCTCAGGAGCAGTGGTAGCTTAGTGTGTTGAGGCTCTGGGCTACTTATCAGAAGGTTGTGGTTCAAGCATCAGCTCGTCCAAGTTGCTACTTTTGGGCAACTGACCCTGTCTTCTCCATTCGCATGGCTCACCCTGTGCCCTGACTGCAGCATCCTACAGTACTGTATGTTGGGATAAGGAATGAAACACTGTACTGTATGTGTGACAAGTAAAAGCTTAACTTAATAAGTATACATTTATTTATGGGGTGAAAGGGATTGACATGGTGTTTGAAAAAATGTTAGAAATTATAGTGATGAATAGGTATGAGCTGTATGCAGTACTGGTAACAATCGTTATTACTGGGAGGAGGAACAGGGCTCTGCCCCGTTCACCTCAGTGCGGATTCCCCTTGAGTACTTTGCCTTTGACCTGATGCATGAGTCTATTTACTGTAATAGGGAATAGCCAGTAAAGCAAGACACTGAAAAAAAAGAGGTGACCCAGTTCTTGGTATTTTTTAGATTATATACATTTGTAGTCATACCAATAAAGTTTGTTAAAGTAAACTGAATTGGTACTGCAGAGCTGTTCCATGCAGCTCATTATAATTTCATGACTGGGCATTTGAGGTGGAATAAAATTGCTAAAACATTTTGTGGCCTATTTGCATTGGCTAGAGATTTGTAGTAATGTTCATAGGTGGTGTGTGACATGTCTGACACAAATGTCAGCTGGTGACCTGATGCATGAGACAACCAAATCAGACGAATATCTCAAAAGCAGCATAGAACACCGATCCATTTATGAAGGTCCCCTTTAAAAGTATTGGCATCCTTATCAGGATATTACATTTTGTTAGTTTTATTAGACTACACAAAGCAATACAGACTTATTAAGATTTGGGTTTCAAATTTCCACAGAAACAATTGCAGTAGAAGCTCACGTTTATTGTACAAAATTAGACACTGCAGTGCACCAGATACCAATCTTTACATTTATATACAATATTTTCAGTGTGTAAGTGAATGAAGAAAATGTCTAAATTCTGGTATATTGTGGGTGTGTGCATGTGGGGGTGAGGGAGAAATGAGTTGGCCCCACCGATTTCAGTGAATCAGTCCAGGAGCATGATAATAGAAAATGGCTGTCCTGTAAAGCTGTCCTAATGGTGAATAATCCTAATTTCGGAAAATCCTCAACAAAACAGAGTTCACAGTCCAAAAAAGTGGAAAACTTTGATAGAATGGCATCCAGGATTCCCCTCTCAAACTTAGGTTGCAGTCTAAGTAAAGTCAACATTCATGCGTGTGTGTGTGTGTGTGTATATAAAAGTCGTCATACACAATAACTCCTCTCCTCCTTTCCTCATGGATTGGTTTGCCTTATATTGTTTTTTTGTGTCAAAGGCATATAGGACTTACTTTGTCCAACTTACGAACAAATCTGACTTAAGAACATGCTCCTGGAACAGACCTCGTTCGTAAGTAAAGAACAACCTGTACTCAAAAGTTCTGACTCTTCATAACATGGCTCATAACTCCAGCTAGGGACTGGGATTAAACCAAGAACTTCCCAGAAGTTTTTATGGGTTTAGTTAAAATTATTGTACAGGAGCAATTCTAATGATATCTTAGACATCATTTAATGTTGAAAAGTTTATCTAACACAGAAAATTTTAATCAGTCACAAAAACAATAGTTGTGACAGTACAGCAGGGATACAAGCACCCTTTGAGGTCACGCATTGAATCAGAGAGGTCAACTTTATAATAGAGGAAATGGACTTTTATAGAAATATGGTACCTGTACCTCCTGCAAACTATGGTTCAAGTGATGGAGGTCCCCAGGAGGGCAAGCTATCTACAGCCTGTATGGGCAGTGAGTGTATGTGGCAGCAGAGGGATAGTCGAGCATCACGATGGAGAATCATAGATGGAGAGGAGCAAGTAACGTAATGATTCCCATGTGCATTAATGCCATCATTCTACATTCTACAGCGTATTTCTCTGTGATTTCAGTAACTGCCGTAATAAAAGAGAAGGTGGCTTTGCTTGACTTGAACTTTAAAATTGATTGAGTAAAAGCTGAGTTAGTAATGGCCAATCTTTTTTGGGTTGTCCATTCTTTACTAATGGGTTAAAAATGCACTCAAAATAAATGTGAAAGTTCTTGAAATTCCACCTACTTCCTGAGACTTAATCTGTGAACACACACACTGAGTTGTACAATTATGTGTACTCTATATTACTGCTCTGTTGTAACCTGCCTGGCAGCACAGTGGTGGTGTGGTTAGCACTGTCACCTTGCACCTCCAGGTTCCTTGTTCTCCCAGTTTCCTCCGGGTACTCTGGTTACCTCCCACAGTCCGAAGACAGATTAGTCTGACTGGTGTTCCAGAATTGCCCGTAGTGTGTGAATGAGCGTTTAAGTATTTGTATGTGTGTATGCCCTGCGATGGATTGGCCCCCTTCCAGGGTGTACTCTACCTTGTGCCCTAAGTCTACTGGGCTTCAAACCCACCACTACCATGTACACAGACTACAGTGGTACAGAACATGAATAAGTGAGTAAGAATCTAACCTGCCTTGTTTTTGAAGTACTTGTTTTTGTAATTTTTAAATTCTGTGTTCAGCAATGTGATTTTAGGCATGACATCATCAGAAAATAATTTCAATGATAGATCATGGTTTAAATTTATCCCATTTTATCCATATACAACCTGTCATGAAATGTGCATACGATATTATGAAGAAAATGAAAGCTTGGAAGACAATAACAGATCAAAGCCTCTAGTGGGTGTTTAGTTTGTTTAGTGGTTTTCTAGAAAAACTAGAAAACAAGTCACATTTAAATCAAACTTAAATCCACAATAAAGAAATTCGACGTGTGTAATTTAATGTACACTTTTTGGCTGCTACCATTTCTCATAAGGGCTTAAAAAAAGTTGGACAGTGCATGCGACAGTACAAGCGACAGCAGTAGCCACGAGAGACAAATTACACGCAATCCGAGTGACTTGTTGCTCGCTCGTGTAAATGTGGCATAAAGAATTCTCAGGAGGAGTTGTTTCATGCTCCGAGCTACACTGTTCTCTAATCTTGCTTTTGGTTTGTGATCTAGATGCAAGTGCTGACAGAGAGAGAGATGCTCTTTCTGCTCAGCAGGGCACCAAAGATGGAAGTCCTGGAATACTCTATTGCAGACACACCACACAAATTGTTGTTTATTTTTTTGTATGTCTCAAAAATTGCAAAAGTAATAGGAAAGCTTTGATCAAACCCATGGATGTGGGGTGGGGTCTCCGTGGATTTGTTTGGCACATCCCATTGGTGATTGACTGGATTGGAATCTGGGGATTTTGGTGGCCTGTCACCAGGGTCAAGGGTCAATGGCCTTGGGCTCTTTACCTGTCAGGCCATCTGTGCAGCAGACTGTGGTCCATTGGGTGTTCTGGTGCCTTATTTTCATGGACAACATTGACTTTGCTCTGTGAGAGTTGTGCTGCATTGGCCCTACTGTGGGCTCAGACTGGACAGACTAGCATTTCCTCAACACGGGCATAAATGGTGCCCACGATCCTGTCACCAGTTTACTGATTGATAATCAGTGATAATCAATTAATGCTGTGTGTTCATGTTATGGCTGAGCAGTAAATATATTGTGTATCTAAATAGACAGTGCATTCTTGGTCAAAACAGGGAAACCAGTATTTGTTTACTCCTCTTGTTCAGTGAAGAAGATAATTATTAATGCTTTCTGTTGTGTCTGGAAGAGTCTATCTTAGAATTTGTATAAACACAATTTCTGCTCTTAACTCTCTTTTCACTCTTAATTTACATATTTTTATTTCAGTTTTAATGAGATTTAAAAAAACAAACAAATTGCACCTGCTTGTCTAATTTGTCTTCTTTTAGGGAAGTTCACTGCCCATCTAACTGTTAATCAAGTACACTCACTGTCTACTTTATGAGGAACACATGTACACTCGAACAGCCAATCAGGTGGCATCGGAGCAATGCATCAATGCAAACAAACAAAAACAAACACATAAATAAATAACTGACAAAAGCTTCAGGTATTATTCACATCAAACATCAGAATGAAGAAAAAGCTTGATCTCGATAGCTTTGATTGTGGCATAGTTTCTCAGAATACACAAAACACTGACCTTGAGTTGGATGAGACACATTTCCAGGAGATCACATCATGTTCCACTCCTGTCAGCCAAGAACATGTATCTGAGGCTATCATGGGCACAGGTTCAGCAAAACTAGACAACTGAAGATTGGAAAAATATATCATCTGTTTTTTTCCCCAGCCTTCAACTGTCCAGCATGCTGTATACAAAGTTCATTTCGTTTCTGTTAACCAAAGGTTTTGTGAAACATAAAACAGGACTGTGCTTAACATAACTACATTCTTCTATATGGTGGCCATTATGTGCTAAGATTTCTTATTCATTATTCATTATCCAGCTTTGACTTTACGATCAGAACTCTGTTTTTAAAGGTGGCTTTCTTTATAGCAGCTGGCCAAACATCATAAATTGTATTTTTAGTGAAATTTGGCTCTCATAAACAGTGAAATACACACATACACGCACATACACACACAGGTCTACAGACAAACACATATGCACACACCTGGTAATTTAGCTAAAGGCTATACATTTGGGCGCTCCCAAAACAGTACAATTGACAACAGTAGCCACAAGAGACAAATTAAACGCAATCCGAGTGACTGGTTGCGTGCTGGTGTAAATGTGGTGTACAGCATTCTCAAGAGGAATTGTCCCATGCTCAGAGCTGCACTGGTCTCTAATCCCTCTTTTTTTATGTTTTGTCCAGACTGTGACTTGACTGTTTGACTATCAACTCGTGCAACAAGGTCATTAAATTTCTTTTAAGGATTTTGGGAAAAATAAGCAAAAAAGCTGTGTGCATGACAAATATATATGATTCACTTTGCTGTTCGTTACTCAATGATAAGATTCACTATTTTCGTCATTATTCAGCATTAATTATTTTTGGGCATTAATCCTTAAAAGCAAATAATTATTTTAAATGGTATCTTCTTATAGCGAATGTTGTAACCCACAGAATGATATTATTATATGAACCTGGCTCCTATTAACAGTTAAATACATACACACACACACACACATGTGCGACAAACAAATTCACACATCTCTCATAGTTTATGGACGTGGGCATAATGAGCAAAGTGCAGGAGTTTTATTAAAATAAAGAGATGTTTTATTTCTCTGTAGAGTTCCTCAGATGTGTGGACAGATTTATAGCTGTCTGTAGTGTGTATGTGTGGGCAGTTTATTTCTCAGTATAATAGGTTATTTTATCTACTGATGAGTGATGGTTAGAGCTTTTTGTTACAGCAATAACAAGTATCTATGGTTCAACAGCTGGTGGTTAATACCAAAAAGAATGGGGTTTATGTGTATGTGTGTGTGTGCGTGCATGTGTGTGCATGCTTGCATAAACACCTCTGGGGCACAAGCTATTATAGACTAATTTATGCTGTTTATATAGGGCTGTCCTACTGCTGCTGCTGGCCATCTACATAAGGGATGGCAATAAGAAAGGAATATCCCTTTTCTCTCATACTATCCATTATTTATGCAGGTGTATATGCGTGTTGTTTTCCATGTTCTCACCTGCAATAAGTACACACTGAGAGCTTCTGTTACACAGAAAAATAAAAAAGAGAAATGTGTTAGAGAAACACTTCTCCAGGGCTCTAAACCTGGGCTCTGTAGCCTTTAATATAATTCAAATTTTTAGGGGTCTTTCCTAAAGATTGCTGCCATTTGTACAGCAAATTGACACATTCTCCTTTATAAAAATGTAATAGTTCGAGGATATCAGTGGGAGGGTTGAGAATTTGGCAAATATTGCCCTAATTTGGAGGTAATCCTTGAGGCAGGAAGGCAGCATAAATATTCTGCTCCACTAGTACGGCTTCTCTGTCGCTTTGCTTGAAAAGGTCAGACTGCTGGAGGAAAGTTGTGCTATTGTTTATTAAAAATATTTCATTGAGCTTGTCAGGTTCAATGCCAAATATGATTCATGTTTTGAGGAGCTGTTCGTGTGCATCTGTTGATCTGTGTGACATTCGCTGCAGAAGTCACTATCCCTCTGATCCACAGCTGCGAGCTTCTCACTTTGACTTTTTGTAGAAGTTACCTGTTTTTGACTGTTACCTGACATCTACTAGAACTGAGTATGCATAATGTAAAGACTAAATGACTGTCAACATTAACTGACAACATGTTTAGTTAATAACATTTGGGTAATATACAAGAAAGTACCCTAAATCAAAGTTAACATTTTTTGAATATGTGACACCTCATTTCTACATATTTTGCTTCCAAAGAGATTAAAATTTTTGTATTTCTTAATGAAGTCATGGGGAATAGTTCTTCAGGATTCCATAAAGGACTTTCTTGGCTCTCATTTTTGGGAAATTGTTGACTCTCCTTTTCAGTCCAGTCCCTGTACCTGATCAGTTTCACAGGACTTTGTTTGTTAAACCCCACAATGACTTATTAATCATTCAAGCATAAACAAAACATTTAACTTAAGGCATAAACCATTGAGAAACAGGTGCAGATGATGACAGACTTCTGACTTGTGATTACTATACTGGCGATGCTGATTACTGAGTGGCTGGAACGGATAAGAGGGGAAATGAGGTTGCTGCTGATGTAGTTACATAAACAACTATTTAAAAACCTGTATCTTTAGCCATTTTAGAGCCTGTCACAGTAAAACATTGCCATTCCCTTTAATTTAAATTTATTTAACATAATTTTATTTTATATGAAGAAATGGGGTGTCTTGATAAATTTTATTAGCTTTATTACTTTTATTAAATATCTAATCTTATCTAATACTATTTTTCACAAAGACAGTTATGGCCTTAGTGGTAATATATTAATTATATAATAAAAATATTAGGCAACTTGTTTTCAGATAGTTTCACTTACTGAGCTATATTTTTTTGCAATAAAACCAAAATATTTTACATATTAAGTATTAAAAAAAGCTTAATTTTTTATTGTAAAATGTACTGTATATTGTAAATATCTTAAAAGTGTTGTGTTCATTTGAATTTAGCCCCTCTAAATACTTTGTAGAACCACATTTTTCTGAAGTTACAGATGCAAGTCTTTTGGAGATTATCTCTACCAGCTTTGCACATCTAGAAAGTGAAATGTTTGGCCATTCTTCTTTGCAAAATAGTTCTACCTCAGACAGACTGGAAGGAGAACGTCTGTGAACAGCAGTTTTCAAGTCTTGCCACAGATTCTCAATTGGATTTAGGTCTGGACTTCTGCTCTTCCATAAAGGCCAGATTTGTGAAGTGCATGAGTAACAGTTGTCCTGTTGACGGATTCTCCCACCTGAGCTGTGGATCTCTGCAGCTTCTCCAGAGTTACCATGGGCCTCTTGGATGCTTCTCTGATTAATGCTTTCCTTACCCGGCCTGTCAGTTTAGGTGGACGGCTGTGTCTTGTTAGGTTTGCAGTTTTGACAAACTCTTTCCATTTTCAGATGAAGAATTGAACAGTGCTCTGTGAGATGCTTGTGATATTTTTTTATAACCTAACCTTGCTTTAAATTTCAACACACCTTTATTACTGACCTGTCTGGTGTGTTCGTTGGGCTACATGATGCTGTTTGTTCACTAATGTTCCCTAACAAACCTCTGAGGGCTCCACCAGAACAGCTGTATTTATACTCCAATTAAATTACACACAGGTGGACTCTATTTATTACTTTTAGTTAGGGGCATCAGAGTAAAGGGGACTGAATACAAATGCATGCTTGTTCAAAATGTAGATTTTTATTTGTAAAAAAGAAAGTTTTTAAATCATTTTTCATTTTACTTCCACTTCACAGTTATGTGCCACTTTGTGTTGGTCTATCACATAAAATCCCAATAAAATACATTTCTGTTTCTGTTTGTGTTTGTAACATGACAAAATGTTTTTGAGTTCATGGGGTATGAATACTTTTGCACTGTACTGTACAATTCATTTACTTACAGGTATACCGTTGACACTGACCTGCCTTGAATGTGGATTTAATGTGAGATTGTCAGCTCTCTGTTTAAAATCCAAGTAAAACCATGTTTGTAGGCAACTCTTTCAGTGTAAATAATCACTCTCTTCTCAACTAAAACTCAATATGGAAAGACAGCGACGAGGAATGAGAAAAGAAGAGATGAAAGAGAAGTAGTAGTTCTCTGCCTTGCCCTTGTGGGGGAAGTGTATGCAGTAAGTTCTCTCTATGGTATGATAATGTGTGTGTGCATGATAAGAGAGATGTGCTGAACTACATTCTGCTCACTATCGGCCCTCTTCTAACCCTTCTCCCTATCTTGCCAGTGATGTATCGCCCTGGCTTTGCTGTTAGATGGAGGACTGTGGTGCTCATTAAGATTGTGGCAGATAGAGCAAATGGGGAAAAGGGAAATAACACAGATGAAAGGGTGAGAGCAGAGAAAAGATAAAGCATTTGCTTTTTGGAATCGTTCCACCTCATTGTTTTCAACCTTCCTTTTGTTCTTTCTCAAATGCAGTCATTGCTGTCCCAGCCTTCAGTGTCCTTATTGAATCTTATTATGATGATTTCTGTGCTGGTGTTAGGTACACATGCTAAACATACAGTACATGGGTTTGTATATAAAAAGGTCTAAGGATCAGAAATTGGGGTTATTTTCTATCTTAATATAGAAAATAGTAAATGATGTATACTTACTTTTACTATAGTATTAACATAGTGTAGTATAATTATTAGATATGAGGGACTTTTAAGTCGAACTAGGACTTGTGATGAATTTTCTCATTAATGAAGGCATAAAACCGATGTCTTTTATGGAAGACTTCAAGCTCAGTATGGTGATGAGACTCTTAGCTGCAGTAAAACATTTGAATGGTGTTACAAAGAAGGCCGTTTGTCTGTGAATGACAATCCCGGCTGAGATGGCTTGGAGCCCACTGCAGTCATTTCCTGTGAACATTCAGTGATTGGAATGCCTGATCCTTGGAAATCGACAGATAAATTGTTACCAACTTGTGAAAAAGATGCAGCTGTCTTTGGGAGTTATTGATACATCATCCAGTACAGTCCTGATCTCGCTCCAAGCCATTTCCACATGTTCGGTTCTTTAATACATATAAGTAGCATTCACTTTCTCTACATCTCTGCTTCTGATTATGGCTCCAATGTACTGAGAAAACCTACCTTGGTATCTAAGCACTAGGAAATGCTGTGATAAGTGAATTAGTGGGGCAGGGATTATATCTAAAATAAAGGTAGTTTCAATTATACAATTTTAAAGTACTATGTAGGAATTAAACTTTGCCTGCCTACATATGCCAATGTATTAGGTGTGTAACTAAATACAAATAAATGGTTCAGATTGTACATTTTAAAACAATATGAATTTGGAAAAAAAAAAAATGGCAAAGAAGTCAAGTGTTGTGTTATTTTGGAAATCGTGGCAGCTTAAGTTTAAACAGAAGAAGCTACAGCAAAAAATGAACAACTTTGAAGGAGAACAACTTGCTGACGCATGTGGGGAGGGTTGCCAGGTTTCAGCAAGATCCCCTTGGGACGATGACTACATCGCAAAAAATTGCAGAAAAACATTTAAGACTACATTTAAACATTTAAAAAAAAAAGCCCCATACACCCCCCACCCTGACTGTTTTTTTTTTTTTTTAAAGTGTGTTACTTTTTATGAAAAGCTTGATGAAAAACAAGTCGGAAATCAAGTCTTACATTTAATATAAGGCACAAATTTATATTTAACTATATATCGGTTACCTTTGCATCATTTCATTATATTTAAGATCAATCTATGTTACAAAGCAAACTGTAACTATACACTGTTTTAGTGTTCCCTTTCAAAGGCTACACTCAATGCTGCGTGAAAACGCTATGGGAACATCTTGTCATGTTGCCGGTTGTGAAGCATGTGTGTATCAAACACGCCAAAT
>JAOVVB010000004.1:21199309-21214098 GCA_028570985.1 Heterobranchus longifilis | reverse complement strand
AGAAATCAGGAAGGGGGCAAATAGTTTTTCACACCACTGTATATATATATATATATATATATATATATATATATATAAATAAAATATACATAGGTTTTGAACAATAGATACTTTCTGGACCATAGAAACATAATCTTGTTTGTCATTTAGGCTAATTACATATTATTGTATAATAAACATTACAGATACGTTACATCGTATCATCATTTTCTTTTTGCTTTTAATTCTAATACTGATTATTCAAGCGCCTTTATTGTACAATAACCCATAACCTAACCACATTACTGTTATCCTTTTAATTTGAGAATTTTAATAAATGATTAAGTCTAGAACAAGACCAATATGTAAAATAATAATAATTAAAAAAAGGAATTCAGCAGCACAAAGGTCTCACCTCCCTCATCAGTCATGTCTGCTCATTTAAAAAATGAATGCATAATTTACTGAGCTTCAGTATGAATCTAGACATATTCCTCTGATATCTAACCTCGGTCAATTACTTCTCTTTATCAATATCTCCCATCTTTATTGCACTGGCTCATTTGCATTTCATAACCAAATACTAATATTTAGTCTTTGAACAAATGCTTTATGGTAATACACCTAAGGTTCTCAGGGCTATCAATTACTCGGTGTGTGTCTAAATCGAGAAAGTGGGAGCTAATTTTCTGCCCGTTAAGGTGACAGGACATACGATCCTTCACAATCATTACCACTGTGATGTGATTACTTGCTTTCCAAACCCCCAGGCAAGTCTTTTAACCTCTGCAGACCTCAGCTGCACAGTTTCATCATATGACTAAAGCTGATAAAAAATGAAAATTAAGATGTGACCATGGAGGGATCATCTACATCTGGGATCGAATTTACCTGTCCTGAATGTAATATAAAAATACCTCCAGATGACACCAGATTAGGCTCTGATGGAGCAGTTAGACTGGCATGGGAATAGTACATTATATACAAGTAATGTTTACTATGTAAAGATTATTTACCTTACTGGGCAAAGCTAAAGCAAGGTGAATATGTATAAATTTTTATTTATATCATTGTTAAATGCTAATTCTAACATTAAATTGGATTATCCTGTTTATCTCGAATTACAGCAACAACTCTGGTTTATTTCTTCACAAGTCATGATTTTTGTACTGTAGGTGCCTGGGATGAGTTAGACCAGAATTCTTTTAAATCTGGTGCAATAACAACAAAGCAATCTAGACTACATTCCACAGCGAACAGTGGAATCTAAACAGTTGAAATTGATTGTAGCCTGTTAAATTGTCTGTGCACTTTCCACTAAAGTAAAAGCTGTAAATAATAATCAAAATAATAATCCATCCATTTTCTTGTGTAGAGAGTGTATACCAGGAAACCAAAGCAGGGGACACCCTAGATTGGGTGATAACCTATTGGTTAAATACACACACACACACACACACACACACACACACACACACACACACACACACACACACACAAACTCCATGCACCTCAGCCTTAATAGGTTGAAGCATCATTGCTTACCACTAGGCAACCATATTATTATTATTATTATTATTATTATTATTATTATAGCATGGCAAATGGCAATGCAAATTCATTAACTGTGCAGTTGCATCTTAGTCGACTGCAAATTGGTAGGTTGTGGATTTAAACCCCAGTACCCCACTTTTGGTACACCGTCAACCACCAAGCAACCACAATCACCACTGCCAGGTAAACTGAACAACATTGATCACAAGCTATATACCCGCAAACTGATGACAGAATCTTAGGCTCCCAAGGCTCACCCATCAAGGGCAGCCATCCAGTCTGATCCCATAACAAAACCAGTGCAACACGCATCAATGCTGGCCATGATAGAAAGGCACCAGAACACCCAGTGCACCACAGACCACTGCACATAGGCCACAGCAGGCAAAAAGCCCAGGGCTGCCAACCTCCTCATCCAAACTACACAATCAAGATCACGCACCCATGGGATACACCAGGCACACAAGGCTGATCCTCAGATGCTTCATCCCGCATCCCACAAGATTCAAAGGATCCATTGCCAATATTGTGATTTAGAAGCCGTGGATGAATGAGGAGGTCTGCCTTCTGCTCAAAGCTTGCAACACAGCCTTCAGGTTTGGAGACTGTGGGACCTACAGTGTCGCCAGATGCAATCTGACAAGGGGAATCTGCCAAGCCAAACATGAACACAAACAGCCAATTGAGGAACATTTCAACCCTTCTAACCCCGACACATGTGGAAGGTGATTCACTGGCCATTGCTGTCTTCAAACCAAAAGGGGAAACATGCTCAACATGTTCAAAGCAGAGCTATCACTAGGTGAGCAGCCACTCTCACTCTCCACCGCTGAAGTGTGTGACCCGGAGAAGGGTAAACAAACAGAAAGCAGCTGACCCTGATGGCATTCCTGGCCAGGTGTTCAGAGCATGTGCAAAGCAGCTCTCGGAGGTCTTCAATGACATCTTTGATCAGTCATTGGCTCAGGAAACTGTCCCACTTGCTTTAAGTCTGCTTTCATTGTGCCAGTGCCAAAGCACTGCAAAAGCACTCTGTCTTTTGTCCCATCGCACTCATCCCTGTCATTGCAAAGTGCTTTGAAAGATTAGTCCTCACCCATCTTAAACCCTGTCCACTACTCACTCTGGATCCATACAAATTTGCCCTATTGCCCAAATAGGTCAATAAAGGATGACATTTCCACAGGGTCCCATTCTACCGTGTCTCACCTGGACAACCCAGACACTTATGTCAGGATGTTGTTTGTCGATTTTGGCTCTGCATCCAACAGCATTATCAGGTTCATAGATAACACTTTGGTGATAAGCCTGATCAATTAGACAGCTTACAGGGAAGAGATTCAGCTCCTAGTGGCATGGTGTGAGGACAACAAAGTGAAACTCAACACCAAGAAGACAAAGGAGGTCAGTGTGGATTTTAGGCAAGCTTGCAATCACACACAAACTCCCATTCACATTAACTGCTAAGCATGTACCTAGCTTTAAGTTCCTTGAGGTCCACATCTCTGAGGACTTCACCTGCTCTCTGAATGCTTCTTTCCTGATTAGGAAGGCACAAAAGTGCCTCTATTTTCTAAAAAGACTTAAAAAGTCCCACTTGTGCTCCAGGGTACTGGAGAACTTTCACCACTGTCCCATTGAGAACATCATCACAAACTGCATCTCAGTGTGGTACGGCAACTGCACTGCTTCAGACCATTAAAGCCCTCCAAAGGGTGATGAAAACTGTCTGTAGAATCATTGGTATTCCGCTACCAAGCATCGAGGACATTTACAAAATTGCTGTTTGCAAAGGGCGCGAGGCATTATTAAAAGATGCCTCTCACCCCAATCATGAACTATTCACCCTTCTCCCATCGGGCAGGTGCTACAGGTGCCTCAGCACCCACACAAACAGAGTGAAAAATAGCATTTTCCCTGTGGCTGTTACTGCACTGAACAGCTGATCATGGAGTGTTAACCACTACACTACTGCACTGTCACTTTCAGTCTATACTGCACTACTTCATCCAGTATGCATCTTTACACCATCCATAATTTATCATTGCACCGCAGTACATTCCTCCCATATATTGTATTATACAGAAATTCATATACAGTATGTACATATGTCATGTATCATGTTATCTTGTCCCTTCCACTGCACAGTCAAATTTTGCACATTATGCTGTACATTCTACTTATACTCTATCCATAATGTCTACGAATCTAATCTAATCTAATCTAATCCTAGGTTTTAATGTTATGGCTGATCGTCATAAATGAGATAAGGGGGTCTGCAAAATGCCTTACTTGATCATCATCAAGTAAAATGCAACTCTAAAAGTAATAAATGTCAATTGTAGAAAATAAATGTAATAAATGTAATAAATGTCCATTGTATAAAAATGGAGTGCCCAGAGGAAACCCACCAAGCATAGGGAGAATATGCAAACTTCATGTCATGTTGATTAGTAAACTCTCTTCACTACATCATACATTCTGGATTAAGTCAATATAATACAGTCAGCTATAGCAGAATACCACACTACACTACACTACAACAGGTGGAAACACTAAACACTACAAAATTCTCCAGATCATCCAGGCTACTAGGTCCTTTCTAGTGGACTTTTCTGTTTGGCTCACAGCACAGGCTTTCAGTAGGCTTTAGATCAGTAGACATCAGATTGTCCATGTCAAATTGTTCAATTCTGTGGTAATTGATCCACTTTTCTGTATACACTGTATATCTTACTCAAAGAAACAACCATGGCACAGTGGTAGGGTCTCAGTTCAAACAGTCTTTTTTTCCAGGTTAAAATCTCCAGGTGCTTTTTTTGGACTCTATATAATATCTTAATACCTGTATTCCTAGACAGTTCATATAGCCTGAGAAAAACATTAAACATCCCTGCATTATCCCAAATCCACTTTTGATTATGTTATTTTCAGTACACCCATAACACACTGTATGGTAACTACCAAAAATCTAAATTTTTGTCATTACACAATAAAACCTGGTTTCACTGAAAGATCTAGCAGTGCCTAGGGAACTCCATGCTTTTTGTTTGGGGCTGGACTTGTGATTGCATGAAAGTCTGACTTTTTTCTGGAGGGGCTTCCAAAAGTGTTTAGTTTATTTATAGATTTTGAAACTTCGTGAAAAATTCTACCATCTTCTATAAATCAAGAATCAGTCATGATCCTTAGAGACATTGCTGCCTCTCTAACCATCCTACTCACAGTGTGTGGATGAAATCCACATCTGTTGTCTTCTAGACATAAACTGGCTCTCTTTTGTGGTTTTTAATTATTACCCTGCCTTTTGTTTCTACTTAATATGTCTTATGTTTTATTTATAAAGCATAACACATTTTTGTCAATTTTTTATTTGTTAATCTGTCAGTGTATGTATTGGAACTCCTGATCCTTGAAAATCATCTGATAACTTGTCACCAACTTGCGCATCTGTCTGTGGGAACCGTACGCATAATCAATCACTAACATCACTCGTACATTACAGGAACTCGTCTGGGAGTTATTGGCACATCCCCTGTACAGTCCTGACCTCGGTCCAAGCCATTTCCACATGTTTGGGCCATTTAAAGGAGCTCCTGGTAGGCCAGTGTTTCAAATATGAAGCACGTAGTCTGATCATGGTGTACTGAGAAAACTCTCTACCTTGATGGTATTCAAGCACTAGTGAAATGCTGGGATAAGTGCATTAGTTTAGTAGAGAATTATATACAGTAGAAAAATAAAGGAAGGTTTTCTCTCTCATGTCTGTGTTCTATTATTCTGCACAATCAAAAGTTCCCCAGTTTGACTTGAACACCTCTCGTACAACTGCACTTAAGTGCTTCCTGTAGCCATGAATGAGTTTCTTGCACCTCTCTACTGGAATCGTGGACCACCTTTCTTTTTTAAACTGCTCCAGTCTCACAAATTGGAAAGATCCCTTCACCCAACAGTTGTTTTCAGATCTCCCCATACTGTAAGTGTTCCCTGAGATTTAGATCAGAACTCATTGTTGGCCACTTTAGAACAGTCCAATGTACGTTTTGAATCCATTTCTAAGTGCTTTTTGAAGTGTACTATGGGTCATTGTAATGCTTCTTCAGAGTTCATGATACCATGCCGAGATTCAAGGCTGCCAGTGGTAGTGGCAGCAAAGCAACCCTAAAACACCAGTGGTCCAATTCTGTGTTTCACAGTAGGTATTCTGTTTCATTTTTTTCTTTGAAGGTTTATTTTATCCTGTAAACATAAAGATGATTTGCTGTAGTAAAAGGCTTTAATTTGGGCCCGTCAGTGCAAGAAGTATTTTGGCTCAAATCAAGGGTGTTTTCGCCAACGCCAATCTTTTTGAAGTTTGAGAAGTGGGTCCTCCTGGCTCTCCTACCATAGACCCCCCCCTAGAGTGCCAAATTGTGCAAATTGACACTGTTGTAAGTTGTGTCTAAAGGCCAGCTCGGATATGTTTGGCAGTTAATCTGGGTTCTTCTTCTGGGATCGTTCATCAATTTTCCACTTCCATCCACATCCAAGACTACACAGACCTTTGAACTCGTTGATAATGTTGTGTATGGTGGACACAGAAACATCAAAGTCTCTGAAAATGAACTTGTATCTGTGCAATTGTTTATGCTTTTCCATAGTTTTACATCTCATCTCTTCGGGTAATTCTTTACTTTTCTGTATTTTCTCCCTGTTCCATGAGATGTGGTACATGCAGTTACACAAAGCACAAGTAAATTCACCTTTCCTCCATGTGACCTGCACTGTAAAAACAAAAATAAGGCACCGCAACCTAAAAAAGTTGCACAGCTTTTTTTCATTTACTCAACTTTTAGAGAGATTTTCTGGCCAAACAAAATATTTCACATTGCGGCTTAGCTGACACAATGTGTCCCCAGTTCAAAATGTTAAGTTGACTCAACTTGTAATTCAAATATTTAAGTCAGCTCAAGTAGTATTGGTTGTGGGCTCAATTAATTTCATCTATTCAAATAGATAAATAGATGTTGTCCATTGATGCAGTTGGTTCAAGTGATTGTTTTTCTATAAAAACAAGTTGGCCTAACAAAACCACAACAATTACAACACACAAACATTACTTAAAAAAACTGTATTATTCCAAAACTAGTCAAAGTTAAACAGTAATCTGTGCAAAACAGGAGAATACTGGTTCTATTTTGCTTAAAAGTCAATAAAATATTTTTTTCCCCCAATGTGTCAGACACAAAAGATGGCGGCAAGAGTTAGTTTTTTAACATGTGAATCTGAGGGGAGCGTGTCTCTCCAAATCCAATAATAATGGTTTGGATGGCTTCATACAGTAGGTGTATGTCCAGTCCTTTTGGAATTTAATGTTCAGAGCACAGACATGACCAAACAGCACTCATAAAGCATACTGTACCATGCCACCCAGGGCATCAACACCACTGCAACTTCATCTGCTTGTTCCTGCTCCTCCAGTGGCTCCAAAAGGTCATTCGTCCCCCCTCTAACCCAATCATCAAAAGAACAAGTGAAGTCAAAGACAAAAGATAAATAAATTTCATAGCATATATATTTATGATAAAAATTAGTATATGAATAAGGCTATATATCACCAGAGTGTGTAAAAGACTGTTTCTGGAATTCTAATGATGGGTTAAAGCTACGTTTTGTTTCATATTTTTAAAAGGGTTTGATATTTTCAAGGGTTTTACTTTGTCATTCTCAGGATTAACTACATCTCTTCTACATGACCTTTTAAACTAACCGTTGCATTCATGCAAATAAATTAACTGATATAATACTCGTACATGAGCATAAGCCAAACTAACAGCAATTGTTATGATAATATCCATGAACTTACCGTGTACTGGAGCACCACTACGCCTTAACTGTTAAACACTTCTGGGTTGTTCTCGAACTTTCATTAACTAAGCGCTCCCGTAGTCGTGTGTGCATCACATATACGTATAACGTTAACTGTCTAAAATACATGTAAGATAACTGAAACCTTTTTAACAAATAAATAAATCAATACATACCCAGAATAATTAGTCCTTAAAAACTGGCATATTCACCAGTTTGATAACGTGTTAGTCTGGCGGACGGGACTTATAAACTTGATATATTTTTTTTTAGTTCACAACAGTGCCTGTTGTCTCAACAAATACCACTGTAAGGAAATGGGCCAACAGTATAATATTAATTCATTTACCATTTATCTAGTTGGAGTTTTTAAGTGTGGTTGAATTTGTGACTTTTATAACCAGCACCCATCATTTGTCACCCGCAATACTGAGTACAGCAAGATTACTTGATTGAAATGCATTTGTTTTAACAAATTTTTCTTGTTATTGTGTGTGAAATAAGATTAATTTGAGCTGTTTTTTGTGTTGATATCATTTTGTGAAATAACTGGTGCCTCATCTTATATATATATATAAAACAAAAACAGTTTTCAGAAGCAACAGTTTCAATTATTTTTGGCCACAACATTTTTTTTTTCTCTTAGAATTGATTTACTTCAATTACAGGTTCGATTTCTATAATAATTGTAGCATAATATTAAGCAATTTACCCACAACAGCAATTCCCCATAACCATTTTAATGAGGGTGCCAATAATTATGCTGCTGAGTATGTATAATTAAAGTTCACTTTGGATTTAGGGAAAGCGATAATACTCGTTTAATTAACTGTTTTGATGGTTCTCCGAGCAAAAAATGCTGAGAGGAACAACAGGACTGTTAGTTACACTACTGTGTGAAAAGTAGCGAGATAGATGGAGAGAGAGATAGATCGAGAGCAGGGAAGGTCATAAATTATGTCCGAGCTAAACAAGCTCTTGAATAATTCAACGTTGTAATGTGGCTAGGAGAAAGGATGTGAAGAGACTGGCTGGCAGATTATTCAGTGTGAAGAAGGGGAATTAGCCCGGAGCTTCGCGGCTTCGACTGGAGAGACCTGTTGTGAAGAATTAAACCCATGTACCTGAACATCAGGAACTGTGCTGTCAGGCAAAACAGCATAGACGCTTCACGTTTACTTTACTTGTCTATGTTGGGAGAAGCGAGGAGTCTTTGTTCTGTCTGTCTCTTTAGCATAGTATGTGCTAGGAAACCTCATCTGCTATAATAATAACTATATTAGTGCAGAAATTAGGAACATAAGTAAAGCTTGATGAAAGTGCTGTAGTAAATATGATGAGTTAAGTGAATCTCTCTCTCTCTCTCTCTCTCTCTCTCTCACTGTGGGTGGGTTGCAGGCATGTCAAACATCTGGTACTCTGAGTAAAATGTTCTACAGCCTTGTATGCCATTATATATCTGCTCAAGCGTTCTAAAGCAATCCAATAATAACAAGCATAAAGACATAAAAAAAGGGGAAATAAATCAGATGATGAAAAGCCTTTTAATGCTTAATATTCCTAATCAGTGTAATAATTATTCCATGCTTGATTGTCAGGACTGAAAGTCGCATGTGTTCCCATATGCTTTTTACTGAAATATAATTAGGTTAATTAATCTTGTTGCACATCCAGAATGCAACAAAATTAAACAGCCGTGATGACTGTGGCTTGACTTTCCAGTCCATCAGATCTGTGTGGGAGTACAGTACCTGGTGAGCTATTTATTTTCAATTAGAGCTGCTGGATCACAAATCTCATTGGAGGTGCAGGGCTTTATTTCCCCTGGGTCTTGTACGGGCTTGACTCTGCAGGCAGAAACGGGTCAGAGGGTAAAAAACAGAGACTTCTGAGGTGTTTAAAGATAATGAAAATACATACACTGGGTCTTAAAAACACAAGTTGGATTTCAGAATGAAATTTCACACTTTTTTTTTTTTTTTTTACTTAACTTTCAGTGGACTGAAGTGCAAAGATCCAAGAAATGAAAGGAAGAAAAAAAAAACACCAATAGGCTGGTGAAAATATTTCTTTGATATTTGAAATTACTAGAGCTGGGTTAAGAACTCTTCAACACATCATCAAAACCTGGAAGGATAGTGCTTCGTGGAAGAAATGTGCTCAGAAAAAAAAATCATGAATGGAGATCTAGAACACTTAGAACAAGTTGCATGGTTCAAAAACATAGTAAAAGGTAGAAAAGTAGGTTTAAATAGTAAAAGTAAGAGCATTTCCATACACACACAACGTGATGAGAACTCACAGGTTTGGGACTAAACAGCTATCCATAAGAAACTCATCAGATTAAAAAGGCTGGAATTTGCTTGGAAGCATAAGGATTGTATTTTGGAACGATAGATAAAGGTCATGTAATCTGATGGCCCTACCCCAGAGCAATGTGCGTGTCAGGGTAAGAAGGGAAGCGCATGAAGCGATGTACCCATCATGTATAGTGTCCACTGTACAATCTGGGGTGGCTTTAGTTAATCAGGTCTAGACTCAGCAACATTATGTGGCAATAAAATGAAGTCAGCTGACGACCTGAATGTACTGAATGACCAGGTTATCACACCTATGGAGTTTTTCTACCCTGATGGCACGGCCATATTCCAGGAGATTGTGAAAGAGCGGTTCTGGGAGCATGAGGAAGCATTTTCACACATAAACTTGTCAACAAATTGTAATCAAAGCTAAAGGTGATTGAATGAAGGCTTTTTGTCCATCCAGTATTGTTGCTAAAAAAAAAGGCAGAATGAATTATAAAGTAATCAAGTGATTGAATGACTAATTGAATATGTCACATTTTTTGCATAATATACTTAGCTAATATACTTGTGTTGTGTGCTAAACAATTTATGTATATATATAAAATTCCTGTAGGTAAAAAAATGTAAAAATTGTTTAGCCAACACTGACATCAATCAAAATGCATCAAATGTATACCCTGAAAATAACCAGAAAATATGGTTTAGCTGACACTTGCTTGTTTCAGCAGCTCAGAACAGCAGATCTGGTTGCAGAGTACATGTAGTGGCGACAGACCCTCTGATAGTGCCCTGCTGGCTATCACCATGCAAACAGACACTCTGGGATCCGTGTAAGAGGCTTCCCATTGTGCTACATCTGTTATCATTTTAATCCTTCAACACATAGAACCACCTGTCACCAGGATTCTGTCAGCAAGAGGAAAAAACTGCAACTGATTGAAACCTGCCAGAATAGTGATTCATAAATGTATACAATTTGTAAGTGAAATTTTAAAGTGATAAGAGCAAACATAAAAATTTAACATTTACATATTACAGTAATTGCCATCCATATTCCACTGTGACTGGTGAGTTCGCATGAAGGAAGGAAGGATGGGAGAGAGAGAGACAGAAAGAGAGAGAGAGAGAGAGAGAGAGATAAATGCACTTATTTCATTACATCTACCTACATAAACTAAAATGCCAAAAAAAAAAAAAAACCAGACAAAAAAACACCACCACAACAACCTGAAATATAAAGTATGCTTTAACATGAATCTTTTGATCTCCAGGCCTGATTGAAGAGTGCTGTGTATGACATGTGATAGAGTTATAACAGAGGTGAGAATAAGAATCTGCAACGATTTCCCAAGGAATCTGAGACCGGGAGATCGAACATGTTCTATTATAGATTATATATTATATTCTGGTTCAGGAAGAATGTAGGACAGGCACTTTATAGTTTTTGAAGATGATGCCCGCTGTACATCACCCTCAGAAAGAGAATTGTAATGTATTGGACTTAAAAATAAAAACGCATATGAATTCTGATCACTCCAATTTAGATTCTTAACATTTTTTTTTTTCCAACTTAATTTGTGAAAGCATTTTTTTTTTTCATTAGTAGCAATGAATTATATTACGATCTTAAAATAATCACTTTTAAGAGTTAGATATAGTGCATATGATATTACTAACTTTGAGACTTTTTAAGTCAGACCAGGGCTTGTGATAAAATTTCTCATGAACGACGGCGTAACAACAAATTGACATTTACAGAAGACTTCAAGCACACTACAGTGATGAGACCATTATTCACAGTAAAACATCTGAATGATTCAAACATTTTAAAAAAGGCATTATGACTGTACTCAGAGCCCACTGCAATTCTTCCCATGAGCAATCAGCGAGTGTATCACCTGATCCATGAAAATTGATAGATAATTTGCAGAAAAGATGCATCTGTCTGTGGAAACTGTACACAATCAGTTAACACCACTTGTACATTACAGTGACCTAGCTGGGAGTTATTGCCACATCCTGTATAGTCCTGACCTCACCCTGAGCTGTTTCTACATATTTTGAGCCATTAAAGGAGTTCCTGGGAGACCAGTGTTTCAGATGTGAAGCAGGCAGTCTGATCATGGCTCCGGCATACAGAGGAAACTTTCTACCTTGATGATATTCAATCACTAGTGAAACACTGGGATAAGTGCTTTAGTGTAGCAGGAGATTATATCTTCATCAGTACATATAATAAAACTGTAAAGGCAGTGTGTCTCTACATTGAGGATATTTCTGAAAAAATCATTTGGGGGCACCTAAGATGAGTAATAGAACATATCAAGATTTTTTTTTCTGTCTGTTTGTTTGTGGCACGGTGGGTAGTGGTTAGCACTGTCGCCTTGCACCTCCAGGGTCCGGGTTCGATTCCCGGCCAGGATCGATTCCCATCTCTGTGTGCATGGAGTTTGCATGTTCTCCCTGTGCTTGGTGGGTTTCCTCCAGGCACTCCGGTTTCCTCCCACAGTCCAAAGACATGTAGGTTAGGTGATTTAATTGGTGTTCTCAGTGTGTGAGTGTGTGTATGTGTGTGTGTATGTGTACCCTGACGCATACACATGCGATGGATTGGCGCCCTATCCAGGGTGTATCCCGCCTCGTGCCCTAAGTCTCTTGGGATAGGCTCCAGGCCCTCCACGACCCTGAATACAGGATTAAGCGGTAATGATGATGAGTGAGTGAGTGAGTGTTTGTTTGTGCACACATGGTGTATTCACAGGTGTATTTGGCCAAGCTTGAGGTAACACATAGGCTTCATCACAGTCAGTGTCTGGGAAGAGAAGATATGCTAATTAGAAATTTAAAAAGCCTTTATATAATAAAAAAAAATGTAATCGTGAAAAAAAAAAATTATTAGTTCATCTCAAAATTCCAGAAATGACGCAGTACATTTTTAACTATGCGCTTATGAGTGTGCAACTGAAATATACTTAATAAACGCAATCTTACACACTTCATGGTAACATGTAAAATTTTGAGTTCATTCCAAAATTCAACAGATGTACATTTTCTTAAAACGCGCTCATGAGTGTGCAATTAAATTTGCAGGCACATCTAGTAGAGAAATAAAGGGAGTTTTTACTCTCATAACAGCGCAGTCAAAAGTCCTAATTTGACTTCACTCGTATAATTGTGTCTAAGGAAATATTTTTAAAAATCTCTTTTAAACTCTAATTTTAATCTGTTTCTTATTTAACATTGAGGCAGCCACACTTCTACATACTATATGTCATGACCCATTGTGACTAAAGTATTGAACCCTCTGCCCTGCACGGTTTAAAAAAAAAACATTCACAAATCTGTTGTAGCTCATGCAATTCTCATTGGTTTTATAATAATAATAATAATAATAATAATAATAATAATAATAATAATAAAGACCTGCTGCTTAATATTAGTTACTAATATATTAGTTATTAAATAAACTTGAATTTAAATTAATATTAGTCATTACAGTATTACATAAATGCATTCAATAACGTTTACTAGGTATAGTATTTGCATTTTTTTATTTTAATTATTGCATAATTTACATTTTATTTTTTATCAACTGTTTATTATGCTGCTTCAAATGAAGCCATCAATGTATGTATGTATGTATGTGTGTGTGTGTTCACTGAAACTGGACATATGAAGATCAGGGGAAAAAAAAAACATCACTTGGTTCTTCTCCAGGCTTCACCTGTCCCACTTTGAGTCTGTGCCCACTGTAGCCTCCGATCCCAGGTCTTGGCTGACAGGAGTGCAACCCGATGTGTTGTTCTGCTGTTGTAGCCCATCTGCCTCAAGCTTTGACATCTTGTGCACTCTGACATGCTTTTCCGCGCACCACTTTTATCCAGAGTGGTTATTATGATTTAGCACAGCCTCTTTGTCAGCTTGAACCAGTCTGGCCATTTCACTTTCACCTCAATTATCACGAAAGCGTTTCCACTTTTCCTGGATGTAAAAGTCACAGGAGATCAGCAGATTATGAAATATTTATAACAGCTCATCTGGCACTAACAAGCATGACCTGACATGGTCATAGTAAGTCACTGAAATTACATTAATCTGAGAAAATTATGATGTTTAAACCAAACATCATAATCGAATCATCATACAGATCTAAAGCTCTCGATCTGTATCTGCATGATATTATGAACTGTGCTGCTGCCATATGGGATTTGTTGATTGGATAACTGCACTCTTAAAATTGAGCTTTAATTTCAATGTGTATTGTAGTGGCAAAAAAAAATAATTGATGAAATAACCTAGTCATTGATGTTACACAGCTGTTTAGTCCCAAGCCTGTAGGTTCTGGTCACTATGTGTTTGTGGAAATGCTCTTGTCATTGTTTTTACGATGCAACTCCGCCAAGCCTTTACGTGATCTCCATTCATGATTTCTCTTCTGCTTACGGTTCTTCCAGGAAGTTGATGGTTTGCCACTATGCTTCCAGGTTTTAATAATGCATTAGAGGGCTCTTAATTTCAAATCTCCTTAGATATTTTCTTTGCTTGATACAGAACAGTACAGTAATGAAGACCTTCAGTAGTAATGATTATTTTTGGCCAGGCAGTGCATAAAGTATAACCACAGGTTATGGACCTTTTGCCATGTGAACACAATATCTCATCTGTTAATGCTTTCTTGTTGTTGGACATGGACACTCTACACTTTATCTCTTCGTGTCTGGCAATCATACCTGCTGCTACCACCCATCCTTATGCCATTATTATTGCTCATTATAACATCATATTACTGGGCATTGGCTCAGTAGTAGGTTTCTCTCCTGCCATGCGGAAGGCCTGGGTTCAATTCCCACCCAATGCTTAAACCCCAGCCACTGGATGTAGTGACGGTCCCAAGCCGGGAAAAAAATGGGAGGGCCTGATGTGAGGCCAAAGACCAACAACAACAACAATTACATCATGTTCCTACAGGTCTGTAAATAGTTCTTCTTAATACTTTTTGCTGGATTTGATTTGATTTAACTACCTTATACTTTGTTTAGCACCGGTTAAACAAAAATGTCTAATTCTAATTGAGAAAGCCATTTCTTAGATTAAAAGTTTTAT
>JAOVVB010000004.1:21135133-21145649 GCA_028570985.1 Heterobranchus longifilis | reverse complement strand
GCTACAATGGCGCACAACTAGACACCCACTCCCACCTGAATGCTGCCACACACACACCCCCCCACACACATGCGCGTGCACGACTACAAAGTAACCTTTAATACTGCTCTTCTGTTTACCCCGCCCTAGAATTGAGAGTCTAAATGGATGAAATAGGAGATTGGAGATGAAGCCGGATGCCTTGCGAGGCGACCCGGGTGTTGCTCGGGGCTCCTAAATCTGAACTCCGGCGTCCTGACTTCCCAACCTTATAAATCAATCTGCCCTTCGAACAGCCTGATGAAATTATTTGGCTCTGGAGCAAGAAGAACATGACGACACCTTGCTGCAAGTCTGCCCCTCTTGGCAAGCAGAACAACCTCGCCATCAGCAGGATGACACTGACATAATCACATGCTGAAATGCTTATGAGGAATCTCGAGCTCACGTGATGGTCCGGGCGCCGGGAAGAAGCTGAGTTTTCTTATTTAAAAACATCTTTGTTAAGTTAACGCAAATGGCTTTCATTTGTTTCTTTTTTTTTTTTCCACCTAGTCAAAAACCCTCTCACTCACTCTCTCATGCATACAAACACACACACACACACACACACATCACGCATCACACATCACACTCTGCCATATTTTGTGCATGCGGGAATCGTTTACAGCTTTTGGTGTTTTTAAAGGCACCTGGGGAGGAACCATGATGTGGCAGATTTCGGTTGGAAATCTTATAGAAAGTGAGAGTGAGACACACACAGAAAGAAAGATAGAGTAGTGTGTCTGTGTGGTTGCTAAGGAACTGTCTAAATGAGCCAAAATTGTACTGTCTGGTGTCCATCAAAGTGCTATTGCAGGAGCAAGGTAGGAGCTTAAACCATTCTGCTTCTCTTGCTTTCATCTGCAATAAAGTAAAACCTCGACCTGGTACGATGCACAAAAAAACAAAAAAAAAAAGCAAACTAATCCCCTCTAGATGCTTTCATTGTGAAGGAACGGCATCGACAGTTGTTCGCCTGATGGAGTAAGATAATTGTGCTTAATGTATTAGTCATGTGTGATGATCAGGTTAAGAGGGGGAAAAAAACAAGGCTGGATTTTGGATATTCAAACTAATTATGACACATTAAAGCAGACCTGTTATGCAGAATTCACTTCTTAGTCATCTTAGACATTCAGACGTGTCTCCGGGACGAATGCACAAATAAATCTCTTTTCCTTTTCTTTTCTAAAATATTGATTGGCCGAGGCTTATGAAAGCCTTCACTTTCACTATTTTTTCCCCCTCATAGCCCAGTTTGGAAGCTGGGGTCAGACTGCAGGGTCAGCCAGGAGCAGATAGGGTTAAAGGCCATGCTTAGAGGTGCTGGGCCTTGAACCCCAGACCTTCTGATCAGTAATGCAGTCTTAACCATTTGAGCCACCACTGTCCCAGGGGCTTTAAAAAAAACAAAACAATTGGATTTGCCCCCAATGTGACCTCATATAAGAAGATCCCCACCCCCAGCTTGTTGCTCAGCTCCACAGGTCTCTGGAGGATGACAGCTCATTTACATAAAAACTGACAGGGACATTTGTGAAATAAGGGAGATTTAAAAAAGGCATTTTTTAAAGGGGTATTTTAGCCAGAGCATTAACACACACACACACACACACACACACCTTGGGGGAGCACTGAGATAATTGTATTAAAGAAATAGTAAAATACAGTATGGAACCTTTAATGAGAGAAAATCAGTAAATCCTTAGACTAATCCAAGTCCACTAGGTATCATGTTCCACGATGCTTATTTGTTTAATATATTTAGAATTAGATCTACTATAACAAATAAGCCAAAACACAGTATTGATGCTGATTTGATTTTTTATGTTATAAATATGATATAGAAAATGTGTGTGCCAAAGAAGCTACTTCTGTTTAAGTTTAAGTAACATGGAAGTGGCCAATCTTGCTTCCCTAAAAATTTCAAGTTGCTAACTTCAGCCGTTTTGGAGAGATGATTTTATATGTGCTTGATTTTCAACGTTATCCTTTCTCTCTTCGAACAATAGTCAAGTAAAATGTAAATTATTCATATTTCTTTATGAGTATTGATACTAAAATTGATGTATGCTTTTAGAAGCAGATGACCTGTAAAAATTGTTGCTTACATTAAAACATCCCATGCAAAATTAAGGATTTTTTTTTTTCTCAAAAAAGCTGTAGTGTCCGTAACCATGTCAAATTCATGTTGCAATATCTTACCACTTTTGCATTTTAGAATGAAACACTTTTTTTTTTTTAGGTTTATGTCTTTTCATGTGAAATCTAAATCTAAACGTCAGTTAAGATCATTGAAAGATTTAAATTAGATTTAAATGCAAAAAAGTTACAGACACTACATAAAAGGGCATGAAATTGTTTATTTTAGCAAATGTGTTTCTTTTTATTTGATAAAAATACATACATATAAAAATATAAACGTGTATGCATATTTACAAAACAGTTCACTTTTTCACCTAGGTGAGACACTTTTTAACACCAATACCATGTTTTGGCTGTATGTAAAATATACATACATACACACGCATTGCTGGCCACAGTATTAGGTACACCTTGCTAGTATTAGTTGGGTTGGACCCCCTTTTTCCGTTCAGAATTGCCTAAATTCACCAGAAACGTTGCCTGCAAAGCGCGAGGGCCATAATCACAGATACCTTTCACCCTAATCATGGACTATTCACCCGTCTTCCATCGGTCAGGTGCCTCAGCGCCCGCACAAACAGCCTGAAAAATAGCTTTTTCCCTGTGGCTCTACAGCTGATCATAGAATGTTAACCGATAAACTACTGCACTGTCACTTTCTGTTTATACTGCACTTCTTTATCCACTATGCATCTTTGCACCATCCATAACTTTTTACTGTTTATCATGGCACTACTGTACAGAATATTCCACCCATATTTATTCTGTATATACTGTATCACGCAGACATTCATATAAGTATATACTGTATATATATTGTGTTATTTATACATGTTATCATCTTGACTTGTCTCATCCACTGCACAATGTTTTCACAGTTATACTGTATATTACAATACCTGCCATATTTTTATTAGGTATAAGGACACACACCTGTCATTTAACACATTTGTTATGTATTGCAAATAGGTACTTATACTCTTCTGTTTAGAAGCTACATGCATTTTATCGGCTTGACAGTAAAGTTGAATCTAATCTAATCTAATTTTTTCATGGCATAGATTCAACAAGATGCTGGAAACATTATTTCGGTCCATCACACACTTGTTGCAGATCCATGATGGGAATCTCCCTTTCCACCACATCCCAAAGGCGCCCTATTGGACTGGAGATCTGGTCGCTGTGGAGGGCATTAGAGCACATTGTCATGTTCAAAAAAACAGTTTGAGATGATTGTAGCTCCGTGACATGACGTGTCATCATGTGGTCATTAAGGGATGGTCATGGTCTGCAGCAATACTCAGGTAGGCTGCGGCATTTAAACGATGCTCAGCTGGTGCTAAGGGCATGGTACAAAGCGTGCCAAGAAAATCATCCTCCACATCATCACACCTCCACCAGCAGCAGCCTGACCCGTTGATACAGTACAAGGCGGGATGGATCCATGCTGCTTCATCCTGCAAATTCTAACCCTTACATCTCAATTGGAGCATATATAATGCAATAATATACTTACAATATATACACACATAAATGTCAGTTTAGTTTATAAAGCCTATATATTGCAAGTATATATTGTTGTCTCACTATCACTACAACTCACGATTTAAAAACAGGCTCATCCCCTTTTAGACGCAATAATCCCATCATGGACGACATGACCAGAAGAAACAAATCTAGACAATGACTTTTTCTTAAGTAATGTGATCTACTCATTCGTGACCCCCGTACACCTGAAAAATAACCGTCTCCATTTATTTTGTGTCCATGCATGCTCGTTCCCACGTACCAAACCGGTGGCTTCTCCTTCATTTCACGGCTCCCTCCTTGAGAGGAAATTACTGCAATTATTTCATTCAAACAAATGACTCTGCTTTTAAAAGCATCGCTTTTAATCCCTGCTTTTTTTTCCCCCTCCGAAACAATTACACTGCAAGTGCTGGATGTTGAGTCCTTTGAGACATAACACGTTCATTCCCACCTGTTTGACTCCTTAAGGTCTGAGATTATTATTATCATCATCATTATTATTATTATTATTTAGTTGTTCTAATGCTAAGAGGAAAAAATTACAATTATGCAATTACAAGAATGAAGAATATAACGCTTTAGATAATGAAAGAGATGATGTTTAATTGGTTATATGACTGTTGTGTATTAGAATTAGTAATAAAAAATTCCACATTAGGATCATGCTTCCCCCACATGCATGTGCTTTCCCTTTCTCAGATGCACGCACACACATAATGAAACCCACACTTACACACTCAAGCTTGTATAGGCTCATTTCCAGGTTTAAAGCTTTCCTGATTAACTCGGCTCCTTCTCCTCACTTGGTCTGTTTCCATATTTCAGGAGAAAGAGAAAAAAAAAAGAAAGAAAGAAAAGAAAAACAAAAAGCATCACTAATTAGTCCATGTCAGCTTTGAGGCACCACTAGGTGGTGCTGAAGAGCCAGTGAAGCCTACAGCCTCCACAGAGCTCCTTGTGAGCACCGACCGGGTCCAAAGATCTGGTACTAATTTGGACGCGCATTTCCTTATGTGTTCTTTCATTCAAAGTCAGAGCAAGCAAATGGACGTCTCAGACCGGCCTATCCTGAAGCCGATTTGAATGCAGGCTATCAATTCACTCCCTGGTTGTTTACCATGCAAAGTCCAAGAGCACAAGATCTGCATGTGTTTTTACACTTAGTCAAAAACTCAAACTTCTTTTTTAGACAAAGAGACGCGCAGGCAGGATCTCCTGACAAACATTTCTCAATCGTGACACCATTTCTCAACCGTGGCATTCTCTGTCGAGATGATATTGGTTATAATATGAAGTGTGTTCAAGTCAAACCGGGACTTTCTCATAAATGAAGGAGTAAAACCCACTGGCATTTACAGAAGACTTCAAGCGCAGGACGGTGATGAGACTCTCGGGCGCGGTGACACATTTTTAATGGTGCAAACGTTTTAAAAAAGGTCGTACACACAGTACATGGATAAGGAGCCTGGCTGACCGTATCATGAACATTCAGCGAGTGGAACTTTAAGATCCTTGAAAATCTTGTGGGAAGAGACAGATCTCTGGGTATCAACTGTACATCACACATTACAGGAACTGAAGTAGAAGTTGCTACATCATTAAAACATAGTGCTGATTTATAGTGCCAATTATACACGTTTATACACGTTTGGGCCATTAAGGGAGTTTTTGGGAGGTCTGCATTTCAGACGTGATCCAAGCACGTGGTCCAAGCTCTTCAGACGGAGTTCCTGGGAGGCCGGCGTTTTAGACGTGATCCAAGCACGTGGTCCAAGCTTTTCAGACGGAGTTCCTGGGAGGCCGGCGTTTCAGACGTGATCCAAGCACGTGATCCAAGCTCTTCAGACGGAGTTCCTGGGAGGCCGGCGTTTCAGACGTGATCCAAGCACTAGTGAAATGTTGGAATAAGTGCACTAGTGTAGCGGCGGATTATATAGAGAGTTTTACAGTCTAAAGTGCAAGAGCATAAGATCCACAAGATTTTTTTTTTTCACAAACACAAAACTTCTTCTAGACAGAGAGACGTGCAGGCAGCATTTGTATGCTCGGTTTCTATTCTTATACTGCTAACAAACGTTTTTTGATTGTTACACTACCAAGGCGTTCTCTGTCGAGATGATGCTCGTTATACAATACAAGGTGCGTTCAAGTCATCCAGGACTTTCTTATGAATCAAAGTGTAAAACTCAAGACTTCAGCACAGGATGGCGATGAGACATTTAGTTTTAATAAAGGCCGTACATCCACGAATAAGGATTCTGGCTGATCGTGCCATCAACATTCAGTGAGCAGAACGCCTGATTCTTGAAAATTGATGGACGCCAGTTTGTGTGGGAACTGTGTACACAATCACTCATGCACATTAAGGAACTCGGCCATGGGTTATTGACGCATCCTTTATACAGTCCTGAGCCATTTCCACAGGTTTGGTTCCAAAGGAGTTCCTGGGAGGCCAGCGTTTCAGATGTCATCCAAGGTAGTTTAATGAAATAAAGGTAGTTTTACGATCATGCGTCCTGGCGTATTTAATAATAATAATAATAATAATAATCATCATAATAATATGCGTCTTTGCACAAGTCTTTGTTTCTCATGCAGGCCTGATCTAGTGAAAATATTACAACCTTAAACATACCGGGATATTTTATATAGAACGCATTTCGAACACAACAAGGTGTAACTCTGACATTCTTCAGGACATTGCGAGCATTTGAGCAAACCGAATCGAGCCAGCGGGTCTTTCGTCTGTATCAGGTGAGGGGATGTGACACATGAAATCGGTTACATGGCTGACTTGACTTGGTCGTCAAGAAATAATAGCAGGAAACAGCTGCGAATTGCTGGTTTCATTTCATACTTTTACGATGGTGCGTCGACTTCGACGCCGTAAAGAAAAACAAACCGGTGGTGAGAAACGCGTCACATCGACTTAAGTTGAAAAGATGAACAAAAAACAAGGAAGGAGATGCAAAAAATGTGAACGTTAACTTGATTCCTCCCCCCCAAAAACCTTCAAGATGGTATTGATTACCCATCAACAATCATTACCTGTTCCTGCGCAAATCACACAGAACGCTGCGGATCGGCCTGACAGCAATTTACCAGATGCTATTTTGAAGAAGTGGGAAAAAATTTATTCTATTGGGTGCCAGTTTCAATCCCCCCTTCTTTTTTTCGCTTTTTTTTTTTCTTCAGATCTCAAATGATGATTTCCACATGTCCTTAAATCACAGAGTGCTTAGTTCGGCGCGGTGGAGGGGTGATATTTCTGCTCTGCTGTGTGTCAAATAAGCTGGCGGATACCTACGCTTTATTTCCACATCAAAAGCCTGAGAAAGGAAGCTTTAACAGGAGCACTGATAAGAGTCACGGAGACTTAGAAGAAGCTCAGTGTCTTATTCCCCCTCGCTCCCAACCCACTGAAGCATCGCAGCAGGCCACGGCTGTAATAATTTCAGATTTACAGTCCCACTATATTTCTTAATATAATTTCTCCTGTAATTGCAGGCAGTAAATACAGAGTTGCGACTAATTTCCAAATGGCTTTGGCTGAAATGCCAGAGGCTTTCGTTTTTATGTTGTTTTTTTTAGTCTTTGAGTGCTCAAAAGGAGGGGAAAATATATAAATAAATAAAACAAGAGGCGATTTCATTGTCTCAGTGTGTTGTATTATTTTCAGTCCAGCAGTGTAAAAAGGAGCAGCAAGGAGACACATGGAAACGTCAAACAGCCTAGTCTGTGCATCCTGTTCTCTCAGCCCTGGTCCTGTTAAATGACCCCTTTGTCCCCGTCTTTTTCAACGGGAGTCTAATAATGATAATTGTGGACTAAATTGCAGCTTGAGAACAGAGAAGGCTGACAGTAGCTTCCTGAAGCTGTGTTCTACTCGTGCCCCTGCGGTCATCCACGGAGCACATAAACAAGCAGAGTCGTGCAAAAGAAACACACTCGTACACTCACACACACACACACACACACAAAAGCCTTGATATTTAAAAAAGATCCCTCCTCTCCTCCCTCCACTTGTACTATGCCTATGTGGTCATTTGTGTTATTCACTGCTGAGAGGAACAAGGCACAAACAAGCACACACACACACACATGCACACACACACACATGCACACACACACATATACAGCACCAGTTCTAATGGCGACATAAACAATTCTGATTTGTGAGCCGCCTCTTGTTGCTTCTTCTTCTTCTTCTTTTTCCTTCAAGGACAAGAGAAGAGAAAAATAGAAAAAAAGAAAAGGAAAAAAAAAAAACCCGCCGATGTGTGAATTAGTCAAGGGCAACCCAAAAAAAGGTGAAGAGAGAGATGTCTTTATCCTTGATAGAGTCTTTGACCTCATTAGAATTACTTTGTTGGTGGGAGAGAAATAAAAAAAATTAATAATAATAAAATGAATCTGAATGTGTGATTCTGCTAAAGAACCTAAAGGCATGTCTGAATGTGGCTGCCAGATGAAAACAATTTCGCTCGCTCTTGTTTAATTATGTCTTTCACTTCTCTAATTGCCAGACTGCATGGAGGCAACATGCACCCAATTTGAGATAGGAGCGAGTGAGTAAGATATTATTTGATGATTAAAGGGAAGGTAGAAGGAGTCCTTTGCATTTCTTTGTTTATGAATTAATCAAGATGTAATTCCTGAAAATTACTGACAGGTGACTTTAGAAAAATTGCACTAATAATCTTCTTGGCAGAGAAAAAAAACGACATTGCTTCTATGGGAACTGCATATTTATTCAGATCAAGACGTGCGAATTCCACACGGCCGTACATTGCTCATGCTTCGCCCGCCTTCTCCGTCTGCTCTCCCACACACACACATACACACACACTTACCCCTTCTGTTCGCTCCCCGGGTTTTGTCTCCAGCTCAGCCAGACCGATCTCGTCTTCTGTGCCGGATCGGCTGTAGGTCTTTTGCATTGGTAATTCGCTACGCCGGCCCAGGCTGACCGAACCTGGCTCTCTGATTGATGGAGGAAGCATCAGATGCTGGCAGACCAGCCTGAATAAGGAAGGCACTGTTGCAAAGCAATACCTCCAGTCAGACGGAACAAACTTTTAGACAAACTGTTGAGATCTTTCAGAACCATGCAAAATATGAAATGCAGCCAACTTCCTGGTGCGTGTTTGTGATGACAGGGGAAAAAAAAAAAAAGAGACAAATGTTTTCCCGAGGCTCAAGTTTCAATTTATCTGTAATGCATGGGAATTTTTTCAAGTCGAATCGGCAGTTGTGATGAAATTTCTTGTAAACGAAGGCGCGAAAGCGATTGGCGTCTACAGGAGACTTCAAGCACAGTATGGAGTTGAGACTCTCTTGAACGGTGCAAACGTTTTAAAGAATCCCGTACGCCCGAGAACGTCTGAGGCCGTTGCATTCGCTCTTGTCAACATTTAGCGAGTGAATCAACAAACAAAAAAATAATTCCCCAACACCACTTGCGCGTTACAGGAACTCGTCTGGGAGTTACCGCCATGTCCTGACCTCTCGCTCCAAGCCATTTCCACATGTTTGGGCCATTAAAGGAGTTCCTGGGAGGCCAGAGTTTCAGACGTGCAGCATGGCACTGGCGTACTGAGAAAACTTTCTACCTTGATGGTGTCAAAGCACTAGTGAAACACTGGGATAAGTGCATTAGTGTAGCAGGGGATCATATAGAGAAATAAAAGGAGTTTTTTTTACTCTCATCACTGTGCACTGTTATTCTGCACAATCAAAAGTCCCGGTTTGACCCGAGCGTCTGTCGTACAAAGATAGGCTCCGTATTGGGTCACCCAGATTCGATGGGTTTTTTTTTTATTATGTTTTCGACATTTTACTACTCCTGTGCTTGTGTGCATTGCCTGAAATAATGCGATGACCCAACTCGATGATAACTCCTCTGTAAAAAATCACTCTGACCCATTTCGATGTAAAGTAGGCCTAGTGCACAGCGCTATTCTCTCTATCCATTCCTTATGGCTCGAACGAGCAAACGGGAGCGAACGAGTCGCGTCTCCGCCGCCTATAAAGAGCATTCTCTTACACAAACCAATTTATTACGATTCCCACAAGAAAGAAAATGGAACCGAGTCTGATGATAATGCACTGTTTTCATATACTGTAGACTCTGATAGTCCCTGAAGTCTGGTTGAAAGTGAGAACAAGGTGGGGGAAAAAAAAAAAAAAAGAATCTTGACATTCAGCTTTTTCTCTGCATGACGGATAGAGGGGGAGTAAAAAAACGTAAGGGGGCTTGAGAATCATTACTCTTGGGTGGTATTTGCTGTAACACTCGAAAGCTGGCTGGACTTCAAGTCTGATCAATAAGCACATATGTAGGACATTAGGCGACGGTGCCAAGTGTCTGTCCCGCTTCGAAATATGTAGCAAGCTCGTCGAGCAATCAGGGAGCATTCATCTCGGCTCCGACGTACGGTACACTCGCTGTTCCTTATGGTTTGCGCGAAACACACTTCAAACACATTTATTATTGAAAGAACAGCAGGAGCACTGTGGGCGTCTTGACTCTTAACTGGGTGCGCGGAAAAACAAAAGAGGAATCACATTAATATAAAAAGGCTACGCGACAAGGTAACGCACTTCCAACCGTAGTAGGCTGAATATGCTCCGCGTGACTCCGACAAGCCTTGCGATGTAAGGTTTTATGACATGACACGTTCATTAATTATGCTGTTTTCATGCCGGGTCAAAAGTACGTCATCGGCTAGTTACCGTCGCCTCACTTTTGATTGGTCTTGACTGCCTGAGACGAGCAGCAATTACAGCTAAAGTTGTTTGTCTGGAGGAAGGTAAGAGT
>JAOVVB010000004.1:21114666-21126496 GCA_028570985.1 Heterobranchus longifilis | reverse complement strand
CTCAAACCACTGATAAATCAATATATATCAAATAAATGGCAAGCAGAATGGGAACAGTACCAAAACAACAAATTATTCAAAATAAACCCAGTGGGAGGAAAAAGAAGTTATCACCCCTCTGAATCAAGACACGACCAGGTCGTATATACAAGGTGTCGTTTAGGCCATACAAATATTACCCATGCTTATTTATTAATGGATGAAGAAGCTCCAAAATGTCAGCGCTGCAGAACTACCCTAACCATAAAACACATACTTTTGCACTGCCCAAGTTTTAATACCATAAAAAAACTATTTCTACCAGAACAAGATTGAAAAAACATATTGTGCAAGACAAAACCAGAAAAACTTTTTTTTACAATTTCTGTCTAAAGTGCACCTAAAGAATCTAATGTAAAATCTTGTTCTTCTGGCCAAGGCCATGCTATAATGTGATCTATTATTATTACATCCTTTTTTTTTACTTTCCCACTACTCTCTAAATCACTTACATTATAACATAATATAAAATTCGTTTGAATAATTCAGCTTCATATTTATTGTGAATCTTGTCATGAAATAGCCTGAGAAGCTGATATGGCAATAAATCCTAATACAAACAAACAAACAAAAATCAGGCGTAGCTCAGTGGTTAAGGCATTGGACTATGGTTTGGAAGGTCTCGGGTTCAAACCCCACAACCACCAAGGTGTCGCTTTTGGGCCCTTAATCCTCAACTGCTCAGATGTATATTGACAGAAAAATTTAAGTCTCTCTGGATAAGGGCGTCTGCCAAATGCCTAGATGTAGATGTGTAGATTTACATTCTGAATGAATGAGCCAGAAGGAAGGAAAAAAAAACTTCCTTAGGGAACTTCAGGAAGAAACATTCAGAGGAACCAGATTCAAAAGGGAGACACTTTGGGGTGACACCATATAGTGAGATAATAAATAATTTCCTTCTTCCATCTAGGTACAACTGTAGTCTAACCAGAGACCGTGGGGGCCAATGGTGATTGCCATTGTATTTATTCCCATTTTACAACCGTGGTAGGACCCCGCTGGTTAACATGCACACACTACGGGGAATTTGGGAATGCCAGTTCTGCATGTCTCTGGACTGTGCGAGGAAACCCACCATGCACAGGAAAAACATGCAAACCTCATGCACACACTCCCAAGATGGGAATCGAACCCGGACCCTGGATGTGCAAGGCGGCAGTGCTAACGATTAATAATTACTCTTCTGAAATATTATACTCTACAGCCAAACAGTACCGAATATGATGAATTGGTCATGTTTTGTGAAGTTCAAACCTTCGAATAGGTTATCCATGCACAAGAACAGATAGTGAGTCAGAAGTGCCGGCGCTCCAAGTAGAAGTAGAACATCAAAATGAATCAGGCTTGTCCAGAGGGCAAACGCATCCACAGCAGTAGAGGTTGGTCACATCTGGCAGCAGAAGAAGCATACAGCTCCAGAGAGAGAGAGAGAGAGAGAACAGCTCCAGAGAGAGAACAGTTTATTGAGTATGATCTCATTCGACCGGTTTAAAATGGTTTCATTGTGATCCGAGTGCAAGCAGGTAGAGCTCTGATAAAATAACTAAAAGACTGGAACATGAACATGGGTGTTTGTACGAGAGAGGGTCCTAACACGGTGTCCTAGCATTTAATTGAATTTTTTTTGCCCATCAATGCTACAGCTCTGCACATTTACTCGTGTGGAACAGGGCTTTTCTTATGCTGTTGTTAAACCTTGTCACTGATCAGTGCCGCAAACAGGCCTTATAGACGATTCCTACTGGGAAATCTACATACTGTATACTAGTGTCCAGAATTATTAGCCCCCAAAAAACTTAACTATTGCAGTGATTGAAACTGTAATGTTTTACCAATTATATTTAACTATAATTTGATTTCTTTGGGTTTTTTTTTCTCAGTTTTAAAATGGCCTAAGATCACAGGTTTGTTGTATTTTACAGCTCAGGGTTCAATTAGAAGGTGTTTCCTTTCACAGTCTTCTTTGTGAGATCTTTCGTGAACCACTTAAACCATGCTTTTTCAGGAATAACAAATATATAAACAAAATAATGTCCAATCAAGCTCTTGTTTTGTTTTTCTGTAAAAGGTGAATTTAAACATGCCAAAAAAAAAGTTGAATAAATGATTAATAAATTTAACCATAATAGTATGGACTCAAAACTTTAATGCATTTGCCTTATATAAAAAAAAAACTTCAATTTGCTGAAAAGATTTATTTGTTTTTTCATAAATATTGAAAATCAATAATAATCAATAACGTTATCACATCTGATTTTTGCTCTGTTCCTATATATCATTATATCCCCCAAATAATAGGAATACATTACAGTTCAAATAAGATCTTTAAGAGGAAATATATGTATCCTGGCAGGGGGTGACTATATTTAGCCAAAGTACATCATTTATTACTGTTTGTGGTCTCAAATAATTAATTTTATGCCTTTCAGTGAGGGCTGCCGCGTGTTAGAGAATCTGAACCTGTCCTGGTGTGATCAGATCACCCGTGATGGCATCGAGGCGCTCAGCCGTGGATGCACCAGCCTCAAAGCACTGTTCCTCAGAGGCTGCACACAGGTATACACATGTAATGCTAGTTGCATATGTACTTGTGATCATATGAACCTCACATAACCACCATGGGTGCTGTCTATACATTAAAGGACAAGTAAGTGACTCTAGTCTGATACACAAGCTGTCCATTCTGAGTGTGGGCTGAAAAAAGAAACAAATTTAAACAAAAATCAGGTGTTTTGTGCTGCCCTGAATCTATAACTGAAGAAGGAAATAATGACTCAGATTGAGCCACACTACACTATTGCACCCGGTTAGCAACAGGGTGTGTTTGAGAGAGAGCCAGGGAATGAGGTGTGGAGAAGGGGCAATTGGAAAGGAGAGAGTCAGTGATGAATCTGGCAGAGAGTCCAAAACTTGTTAGGAAGAGATGAGCAAGAAACAGCCAAAGAGATGAAGATCAAAAATGAAAAAGAAAAAAAAAGGTTATATGACCAGTCATGGTCGAAGAACCTTGTTAACATCAGTGAGCCGTTTAAACTGTGGAGAGACCTCAGATTGTTGAAGGGTGTAAAAACTGAGGCTGAGGTCTCTCTGTTTGTGCTTTGCTGTTTCCCACAACCAGTAAGTCATTATTGTCTTGTCCGTTTGCTAATGTTTGTGTCACGTTTGTGTCATGTTTGGGTACCTGCTCATGAAGCTTACCTTTTAGTTTGCCAAGAGCAGGTTATGTGATTTAAGGTTCAATAGCAAAAGAGTTGTGAGTATCGGTGTCCGGAGATGATAAGCTGGCTCTGGAAAACTGGCTCATCCTCTTCATGTGGCGGGGGGGGGTGATTTCTCCTCAAGGGGTCACTGAAGGGAGTGGTCCATTTGTCGGGCTGTTAAATTCAAACACCAATAATCTTTTCAGAATCTTCAAATCTCCAGAATCAGTAACTCCCCCTTAAATAACTCGTTGTTCACATATGCACCTATCCTGGGACTTTCCATCAGGGGTTGGCGTGTTGACCTGTGATGCAGTATTTGCAGTGAAATCTTTGGATTGTGTCCTCTGGTGTTTACAGACTTCTTAAAACCATAGTTATGTACTGTAAAGCAGAACTAAAGGGTTGTAAGCCAGAACACTGACACCGGAAGCACAGGGTGAGGACTTTTATTAAAGGAAGACAGTCACGTTTTCATGCTTTTCCCGGCCACTCAATGAGAATTGTCCGCTTGGGCCAATGGGTACTCTGAAATTTGAAGTTGAAGTTCATTTCCAAGTTGCAGGAGCACCTTTATGGAGTTGTAGAATCACAAGGCCAGGACGCGTTTTTGGTTGAGGTGTCCAGTTTGTTCATGGAGGAATGTGATGCTCACCGCCTACTTTTTGCTAATAAACATTTAAACCAGGGGTCACCAACCTTTTTGAAACTGAGAGCTACTTTTTGGGTACCAACTAATGTGAAGGGCTTCCAGTTTGATACACACTTGTGACATCACACATTTATAACCTTTAATGACATGTTACTATTAATAATGAATGATATTCATCTATGTGAAGATGCTGATCATGTCAATGATTTCTCACAATCATTTTCAACAATCATTTAACAAGGTAGGAAACAAATAAATATTAATATGCTAAATATGCAGCTATTTTTAGAACAGGCCCGCGGGCCACTCATGAAGTTCTTTCCCGCAAGTACCACGTTGGTGACCCCTGATGTATATTATATACAGTAATATGCTTATATAGGAGCATAAATAGGCTTTTTATATGCTTTGTTACATAGTATATGTTATATATGAGCTTATACAGTATAAGCTTAGAATATGCTTTATTATATAGCATATGCTATGTAATATGTCTTATTGTATTAAAAAATTTTAGGACATGTGCAAAATGATGGGTATTTTTAAAGGTTATATATGGAATAATAATAAAAAGTTTTTATTATTAAAACTTTTTGACCATACAAATCTATACCATTATTATTTAACTATTCATAAACATCCCACATTTCACAGGTGCTGTTGAGATTTTTTAAAATTATTTACTTTTATATTATTTTTATACTATAAACCTACAGTTATGCTTTACTAGACATAAATTGTCCGGTTCTAAATCTATGAATTAAACCATAGTTAGTCAGTTACAGAGCAGGAGTGTAGTCACCTAACTCCACCCGAATAACGGACATCACCATCATCCTCCTCCTCCTCCTCCTCCTCCCCTCTATTACTACCCTCATCAGGATTTCAAATCCCGCACCGCGAGTGAGAGATTTGAAATCTGGTGCCTGGACCAGAAGGGACGTCCTATTTGGCGCACTGGTCGCATAACTCCTCCTCCAAGCCTCCAACGCGTGATTTGATTGGAGGGCAGTCCGGAAGCCACGCCCCGTTCCTTTATGCATTGGCTGGCAGTGGATCAGCAACGACCTTTAACGCGCAGTGAGAGTGAGTGAGTTGAGTCAGAGAGAGATGTTGAACGGATGGAACCGGCTGAGAGATTAGAGCCGCACTGTTAACAGTTACCCTGACACGGCTTGGATCTGTTCACACTTTGTATTCCGTATCCGATCTGTATCTCACTTGGCTTTCTTTCTTTCCTTTATTTTATTACATTTTTTTTTTGATTGGCTTTCTTTTTGCCTGGACGTCCGTGTGTCATTATCGCAAGGACGCGCAGCAGCTCTTTGACGCGCGATGCGCCGCCGTGCCACGGGCTCCGTTACAGCGCAGATCGGTGGATTTCTGGATCTATATGGCACAAGGCTCTCATAAAGATTCCCGGTGACTCAGTGCGTGCTGCAGCCGCGATCAGAGGGGGACTCACTGCATTCTAATAGAGGAGGAGAGAGGACTCGCCTCGGTCCTGTTACGCGCGCACACACACACACACACACACACACACATACACACACGCACACTACTGGAGCACTTTGTATCTATCTATCTATCTACATCCACGCACTGTATCGCGCACTGGACCTTTCCTTGGGCTTCCTTTGTTTTTAATCTCAAGCAAGAGCGCGCGTAAAAGGATGTAACCTGGCTTTTGATGTTTGCTTTGATCTTTTTTTTTGGTGGGGGGACTGGATAGCGCGCTGTGCGCTGGGTACGTGTGCATTTCTAATCTCTTCTTATTCTGTTCTGTATAGTGTGATTTGATGTGATATGATGAGAAAAAGAGAGAGAGAGGGAATGTCATGCAAAGCTCATGTGTCGCAACAGTTTTTTTTCCCCCCCTCTCTCCATTAAAATAAATAGAGTATAATAGAAAGGGTGCGCGTGAGGGGGGCCATTTCTTATTCTTAACGCATCTGTATTCATAGTGGTGCCTCAAGACGGACAGGTACAGATAGGGGCCCCAGTTTGTGATAAAAAAAAAAAATATATATATATATATATATAACATTAGGCTTTACATCTTCACGTGAGGATTGTTGAAGGCGCGTCTTTGTAGTTGATGTCGTGCGTATTTGTTTAGAAATGGCTTGAGCACGATAAACAAACACGTCCGACGCGTTTCAAGGTTACATTATTTACACGCTGTTCACGTAGTTGGCTGAGGGAACGAGCAATATTACGCATGAGATGCGCTTTTTTTTTTTTTTTTTTTACTCCTGAGCCGCATTAAAAAAGAAAACGCATGAAAAAAAAAGAATTAAAAAAAGATTGAATTAATTCAGGAATCAATTTACCCGATGCGATTTGCAAAGCAAACAGTTGTGTGTGTGTGTGTTTTGCAGAATAGAAAGACAGAGTGAGAGAGACAGAGGGGGAATCACAGAAAGGCTGTTCGGTCCTGGAAGCCGGATGGACGGTGGTGATCCAGAGCGCGCAGGCTTTCTGCAGAATATCAATTAGATGTTGAGCCGCAACACCATCGGAGAGCTTGTTTGACGGAGGCTTGCAATGTCTACGGGCATTGTCTCACCATGAACAGACTCGTAACCCGAGGTGTGAATTGTGAGCTCGCTGGACTGATCAACAGGTCGCAAGCGTAAAAAAAAAAAAAAAAAAAGAAAGGCGCATCTCGGAGCCATGGCGCTGGTGTCGACAGGAATGCACCTCTGTTTTTATTTCTCTTTCGTACTCCTGTGGGTGCAAGTGCTGACTCTGAAAAACTTGAACTTTACCATCCTGGAGGAAAAGAACCAAGGTGTGATCGGAAACATCGCCAAAGATGCAGGACTAGAGCTGAGAGAGCAGGGCAAGAAATCCAACTTCAGGGTGCTGGAGAATTCAGCTCCACACCTCATTGATGTGGACCCTGAAAGCGGGCTGCTCTTTATCAAGCAGAGGATTGACAGAGAAACACTGTGCAAACGAAACCCCAAGTGCCAGCTCTCTATGGAAGTGTTCGCCAATGACAAAGAGATCTACATGATTAAAGTAGACATACAGGACATAAACGACAACGTGCCCAGCTTCCCCTCTGATCAGATCGACATCGATATTTCAGAGAACGCCGCCCCGGGCACCCGCTTTCCCCTAGCTGCTGCCTACGACCCCGACACGAAGGAGAACGGCCTTAAGACTTATCAAATTACACGAGATGATTACAGCATATTTTCTCTGGATGTGAAATCCCGGGGAGATGGAACGAAATTTCCTGAACTGGTCGTCCAGAGATCTTTAGACAGAGAGGAACGCAGCCATCACACTCTAATTATAACTGCCACAGATGGAGGGGAGTATCCGAAGACAGGTACCATGCAAATCAATGTGAAAGTTATCGATTCGAACGACAACAGCCCTGTTTTCGAGCAGTCTTCATATGTCGTGGAAATTCCTGAAAATTCTCCACCAGGCACTCTGTTGATAGACTTAAACGCCACTGACCCCGATGAAGGAAGTAATGGACAGGTCACCTATTCTTTGAGTTTCTACGGCTCGGATAGAATCAAGGAACTGTTTTCGATAGACCCGAAAACGGGCATCATAAAAATTCAGGGGAAAATTGACTACGAGGAAAACCCAATTATAGAAATTGACGTTCAGGCTAAGGATCTAGGGCCGAATCCTGTTCCTGGCCATTGTAAAGTCACCGTTAAAGTGCTTGACAGGAATGACAATTGGCCATCAATAGGCTTTGTGGCGGTTCGGCAGGGGGCGGTTAGCGAAGCAGCACCCCCGGGGACTGTCATTGCGCTCGTGAGAGTGACAGACAAGGACTCTGGTCGCAACGGGCAGCTCCAATGTAGGATTTTAGGCAGTGTCCCTTTCAGACTCGAGGAGAACTCGGACAATTTCTACACCGTTGTGACAGATAGGCCTCTGGATCGAGAAGTGAAGGACGAATACAACATTACAATAATGGCCAAAGACAGTGGGAACCCTCCGCTGAACGCGACAAAGTCTTTTACAGTTAAAATACTAGACGAGAACGATAACGCCCCACGGTTCACAAAAATGGTCTACCTCCTTCAGGTGCCTGAAAACAACATCCCAGGAGAATATCTCGGCTCAGTTCTGGCGCATGACCCAGACTTGGGACAAAATGGCACAGTTTCTTATTCCCTTCTTCCGTCTAACGTGAGTGAGGAATCCATTACAACATATGTCAATATCAAGCCAACTGATGGAGCCATTTATGCCCTGAGGAGTTTTAATTATGAGCAGACTAAGTATTTTGATTTTAAGGTCCAGGCTAAAGACTCAGGTAACCCCCACCTGGAGAGTAACACTACGGTGCGCGTGAGTGTTCTCGATGTCAACGACAACATCCCGGTCATCGTGCTGCCGCTGTTGCAGAACGATACAGCCGAGATCCATGTTCCGCGCAACGTTGGAGTGGGCCACGTTATTACAACGGTGAGAGCAGTGGACAACGACTTCGGTGAGAGCGGCCGCCTCACCTACGAGATCTCCGATGGCAACGAGGAGCACCTGTTCGAGATCGATTCCGTGACGGGAGAGGTACGGACCGCTCAGCCGCTCTGGGAAGAGGTGTCTTCTGTGGTGGAGCTCATCATCAAAGTGACCGACCATGGAAAGCCCACGTTGTCCGCCATGGCCAAGCTCGTGGTCAAGGCATATTCGGGACCACTTCCAGAGGGCGAGCCACGCATCAACGCCGAGCAGCACGGCTGGGACGTGTCGCTCCCATTGATTGTCACTCTCAGCGTCATTTCCATCATGCTGCTCGCAGCCATGATTGCAGTCGCCGTCAAGTGCAAGCGGGAGAACAAGGAGATCCGTACCTACAACTGCCGCATCGCAGAGTACTCCCACCCACAGCTGGGCAAGAGCAAAAAGAAGAAGATCAACAAGAATGACATCATGCTGGTGCAGAGTGAAGTGGAGGAACGTGACACCATGAACGTGATGAATGTTGTAAGCAGCCCCTCGCTGGCCACATCGCCAATGTACTTCGATTATCAGACACGCCTTCCTCTTAGCTCGCCCAGGTCCGAGGTCATGTACCTCAAACCGACAGCCAACAACCTCAGCGTTCCCCAAGGACACGTGGGTTGCCATACGAGTTTCACAGGGCCTGTGACGAGCACCACAGAGACTCCGGTTAACAGAATGTCAATAATTCAGGTATGTAAGGCATGTTTATGTATGTATATGTCTTCCCTGCTTTTGCTCTCTCCGTGTTAGCTGTTGATGTGAACAAGGGTGAAATTGGAAGTGGAAATAGGGAGGGGGAACAGTTTTGATATGAACATTACTCACTCCTTCCCTTAATGTACAGCAAAGCCTTACCTTTTCATCCATCTTTGATATCCGGTTTCGGCCATTGCAATCCTGTTACAGAGGTATTGTTTAGATGCACTTTCCAGGTAGAAGTGAGAACCTAATAAATAGACAGCTTTGGTGTCTTGCATTCCTTATATGATTAATGCTTTACTGTTTTCGCTCATAAAAGGTACTCACTCTAACGGTCTTGGCAAACGAGCAGAGCTTTAATCAATCGTTGTCTATCCTTATTCATCTCGGTGTCTGATTTTACTTTTATATCAAAATCGCACATCTGATCTCGCAAAGCTTGTGCACCTCTGGAACACCTGTCTATGGCTCGACCACAGACTTTCCCTCTTTCATAGAGGGAAATAAAGAGCTTGCGCGGATTTCTTTCTTTCTTCCTTACTAACGCGTCTTTGTGTGCAGCACTTCCCCTAAGCCACTGACGACTTCTGTGTCTCTGTTAATGCTAAGCCAGTTTGAAGGTATTTGAAATCTGTCGTGTCAAACAAGGCTAAAGTCCCTATTTTAAACTGGTGCAGGCACGCAGCCTGGTGAGATTACAGCTAGCTACAAGCAATTTACCTGTCGCTCTGTCCTTCCTCCTCCCTTTAATGTACGCTTCTGAGGAGCTTTCTGTGCTTACGCGGAGTACAGAGTCTAGTGTTTTTCTAAAGTTAAGTATTTATTTTGCCTTCACTTACCTAACATTTATATATAAAGGTGTGCTCATGGCTGAAGGATGGTGGGTTAATCAGAGCGTCAAGTGAAAAGAGGACGCACGTGAACTAGTTTGACGTCTACGGTATTTCAGAAGCTCATTCACACGTCACACACGTTCGCCATCACAAAGGGTCAATTTGTATATAGATACATACACACAGTATGATATATCTTGTGAATGGGTGTTCAAGGCTATCAGCGTGTGTCTTCATGTATAGCATGCAGACTTTAGGTCAATGGCTGTTTATGATTGGACACCAAATGATAAAAATAAGACGAAGAATCATAAATGCCCGAGCGAACTGCAATTAATCAACCATCTCTGCATACAAGCTCTCTTACCACCTTTTCAATCTGCGAAATAAAACAAACAAGACTCAAAACATCACACACACCTTAGCTGTGGTGAGAAAACAGTCAAGCTCACAAAGCGTACACACATGATAGAGCTTCGTTCATCTACACAACATAGTGTTTTTTTTTTTTTGGTTTTTTGTTTTGATCGACGGAGGCAGAGCACGTATCCTGTTACTGAAAAAAAAAAAAAAAAAAACAATCAGAGCGCCTGGTAAAAGACGGGGCTGGAGGACGCCATAGATCTGAGAAGGGTTGTTATAGGAAACATGTCAGAAAGCAAAAACTTGAAACTTCTCGAAATCGATCACGCTACACTTCTGTCATTAGTGCATGGAACAGGAATACGCACACACTCACGCATGCACACACACACACACACAGACTTGGGTGCCTTAAAGGGCACCTTAAGTGGCTCCTATCAGGCCTGGAGGCTTTTTAATGGTATTTTATAGCAGGAGGTCCAGAGGTTGGTAACAGCTGGCCACACCATGAGTAGAGCTTGCTTGGAATATGTGTGTGTATGTATGTGTGTGTGTGTGTGTGTGTGTGTGTGTGTGTGTGTGTGTGTTGGTGCCACTGGCTCAAGCTCTTGGCGAGCTGAAACGTCATGTAATTCGCCTGGCAGTGCAGGAGCTCCATGATAACAGGATGGAGGATGAGTAATGGCACTTAATTGCGCTGCAGGCGCCCGGGCATATTACTTACTGACGAATCAAGGTTAAAGAGAATTATCCATGCAATCCCTCCAAGCCAAGAACAAGGGATTTCACTAATTTGTTTAAAAGTGGTTCATCCACTTTGTTTTTTTTTTTTCCTTACCTTGAATCCTACTCAGAGCTTGAATTAAAACACACAGACAGAGAGAGAGAGAAAGAGGGAGAGGATTATCTATTAGGGTTGCTCTTGCATGCAGTTTGAAGGCATGGGTTATAGAAATGAATAACGTTGATGGGTTTTTATTATGTCTCACGTGACCGATAGAGAGTGCACACTTGTGTTCATGATATTCCAGCTTCTGAGTACGGACGGATCGGCATGCAAGCTGAGAAGTGTATGCCATGCATGAGCGATCCTGCCTATAAAAGTCACCTCTAGGTGGAGACAGTCTGCCTGGAAAGTCTCAGAGATGGCTGGACTTTGTTTTTGGGGAAATCTGAACAGAATCGGCATCAAGGTCTTCATGATGTCCAAATCTGAAATCTTTCTGCAGTAAAAATCTGATCAAATCAAACACTTTCCAGTTTAGAATTGACTTAGTTTGGACGTGGGCTGATAGAAACATAAGGAAAGGGCTGCTAAGTATTGTTTTTATTTATTCTTTAATCAATCAATACAACGTTCCACGGATAAGACGAGCGAGTGACTCCGCCAGGATCGCTTTGTGCGCTGATGTAATCGTCGAATGACCCTTAGGCTTCCTGTGATCTTGTTTCTCGTGACATACGGCACTAAAATCTGCTGTCAGGTACTGAGAACCGAGTTCATGATACAGCTTGAAAATTCAATATATGACGTCTAACAAAATACACCC
>JAOVVB010000004.1:21069332-21082567 GCA_028570985.1 Heterobranchus longifilis | reverse complement strand
TATATATATAAAAAGATAAAAAAAGTTATATAGTGGTGGTAGTTTTGCAAAGAAAAACTTATGTGCGTTCACATTTGCTTTAAAGTGCTGAGCGTACAATAAACTCCACCAGGCTTAAAATTAATTTCCTGAAGCCAATATGGATGAAAACTAGGTCTAGCTGAATTGCGTTCCATTTCTTAGCACTTTTAGGGAGCACAGTGCCAGCAAGAGTAAATCACCAGCGTTGTCTTCGTCGTCCCTGGGCGCAGTGGCTCAAACACAAATTAATATCATATCGCCGTTCGATTTCTCTGAACACCTGTATATTATTTGTTATTGTTGTGGCAAACCCGTTTGTCTTTTTATTGCGAGGTAGAGCTGTCACTCGCGCTGTAATTTGGCTGCAGTCTGTAAAATTTGTTCCGTATCAAGATTGACAATAACGAACACATGGCAATAATGCGGCATCGATTTGCCGCCCTGTAAAATAACTAGCAATAGTCCACGGACGACTCGATGGATCGACGAATTCCTTTAACACCAGCAGCCGTTCGTCAATCGATCAATGACGCTTACGAACGACAACGATCATCAGCTGTCTCAAACCCCAGACCTGATGATAAGCCTGTAGTGCATGGAGTCCCGTGGAGAGGACCAAGCGTCCTTTCATAACGATTACAGTTGGCTAGCGGCACAATTCTCAGTGCCCCAGTGATGCTCCTCGAGCATTATATCTGCACTCGGAAGGAATCGTTCGGCAGTAGTTCATAACATGAGATTTGTTACGGCTCAGGCACCCAGTAGGACGCCCACGTGTCAACCAGAGCGCTTGATGTTCCTTGAAGATGATGCGGCCTAGATATAAGAGCTTTGAATGAGCTGGGAATGAGTCAACTAAACCGCCATTAGCGTCTTTGTTTGATGTTTCGATCAATCCACCCCCTTTATGACAGATGTTATGCAAATTCCTGTTCTCTTCACGCCATCATGTTCTGTTCAGCTTTTAAAGCGCTTTTGTTTTTATGTTCGGTTTAAAAGTAAACTTCACCTCTGTCTCGCTAACCGTATTAGCGTCCCAACATCTGGAGTAGTTAGCCTCCACAGATCGGAGCGTTTTTTAATTACAGTATTAGCATGCAGAAACCTAAACAGGTAACACTCTTACCTATTACGTACTGCTGTTGCACATCTGTTCATTAATTGTGATTAATTGGGCTATTTATATGGTCTCAATTCTTTGATGAGAAGATGTCTTGTAGTGGGAGTATAATTAAACAAGCATTGTTTTCTCGATTCAGAACACAGCTTCTTGAACTCGAACCTGAAACTGAAATTTTCTTTGGTTTACTGTCGAATGACGCGAGCGACGAACACAATTAGAAGCCTGAACGGACGAAAGACGCGAGAGTCTCGTCACTCGATCGTGATTTCGGCTCCTTTGCTCTGGATAATGCAGTCTCGTACACCGCTGGCGCGTTCTCACTGGCAGAGACAAACCTGCGCGTGTAAAAGCGCTTTAGACCACTAAGCCAGTGCAATCCCACAGAAAGGCTGCAAATCGTTTAAAAGGAATATCACCATCCCGTTCCTTTTATTTAAGGGATTTAAAGGATTAGTGCTTTTTTATTATTATTAGTGTTCTGTTGCAATGCCTGTTCTATGCAAGCCTTCATTCCGTTGTTAGAATGAAACACCAGGGAAGTCTCAGTGTCTCAGTGTTACTCCCCATATATTATCCCAAAGGCAGCGAGGACACAATCGCTCGGATGTCACACGTCCACACAGCTGTGCTTTCTCTTAATCTTCAGCTCTGCAGCTGGAGATCCGAGCCCTCGTTAGCCTCCTGGTTGTGATACCCGAGGTAACGACAAGACCCGGTTTTTCCTTTGGCTTTCTCAGGTTGCTTGCCATAAATCTGTGACATTAGCCCACAGGCCTCGTCTATGCGCTGACGAATTACAGCCTGTTTATAAAAGTAATGGCTCATTTCTCACGTGACCCCACTTCAGTAGTACCCCGCCTCTCAAGTTTCCACCTTAAGAGCTGACGTTTTTTAGAAGAAATTTGCATCGCCATACAAAGCATTTTTGGCATACAAGTGAACGAACCACATGTTGCACGTACGCCCCCGGGAGTCCTTCAAAACTTGTTTGCGTCAGTGGAAAGTTTATATATTTGAGGGTTTTTTTTTTTTGCTTTTGCATTTTGTGCAAGATTTAGTGAAGGTTAAGTGAGGTTTATTTCATATTTTGCTTCATTTGCATGTCTTTTCTAAATGTTTTGATTATTTTTTATATGCAAAAGTATGATTATAGTGTTGGAAATGGGTAATACTGCTAATATTTTTGGGTGGCTATAATAGATTATCTACTGTATATTTACATTTCCCATGGCAAAATGTGTTTCGCAATAAAAAAATTAAACCTTAAGAACCAAGGTACCGTTGTATTATAATTTAAATAAATAAGCTATAATTTACACAAATTACTATGCACACTTCTAAATGTTCTGACTAATCTGACCAGAGACTTCAGATCTTACCATAGATCTGTCTTTTTAAGCACATGACCCAACAAAACAAAAAACTGGCTGAGTTTGTAATATTACTGACAGGAAGCTTTTAAAGAATCACGAGCAATACTGGAGAGCTCGGAGCATTTTTTTTGTTTTGTTTTATTCGAAGACTAGACTAGAGAAAGAGGCGACCCGAAGTGAAATATGGAGATATTTTGGTTATAAAGTGAGTAAAAAAGCTGAGTGCCTAAACCCAGCAGCACCGCTGTGCACGCGCCGTCTTAAACTGTGCTAGAGTTGATTTTATATCGGGGCGCTCACTGCACATTCAAGATTTGAAAAATAAACAGACAAAAAGGACAAAATAGGTATTTTTCTTCTCTGGAGTGTACCGAGAACTGAGTACAACCACATTTCTATGCTTTCTACAGTTTTTTTTTTTTTTTTTATGTCTGAGAAACTCAGATCAATGGCATGTTATTGTAATGTTAGGGAGTTAGGGAGCATCTGAAAACTGCATGACCTGGACAACTGTGTGAATTCCTACAAGAGATATAGTCATGCGATTCGTAGGGTATCTAACGTACTGCAGTGTTAATAAAACCCAAGCGGCGCAGATACTACGTGCCGGCAACACAGCATGGGTCAATGGCTATTAAAAAATATATGTGCTTGTATGGTGTGTGATAACGGGGAGGCTTCAGACTGTGTATTTGGGTTTTCATATAAGTCAGGTAGAAGAAAAGTTATCATTACTTTTATAACGTGGAAATGTTAGGAATATAGACATGACCAAAAAAAACAAACATAAAAACACGTGATCATGTGTAACTGAAAGAAAGGGATATGTCACTTGCACAATCCTGAGCCATACTGTATATATGTTTATTAAATAAATAAATAAATAAATAAATAAATATACAAAAATAAAAAAATCTAAATAAATAATGGCTAAAATGCTCTGAGCGTTAAGGGGTAAAAAAAAAAAAAAAAGTACGGATACAGAATCTTTTGGTATTGAAATGAAAATGTTGGTATCGTGACATCTCGACTTTCTACTGATTATACCAGCCTTTAATGAACGAAATAATGAAAGCTATCCGAGGCATTTTTTTGTTTCTGTCCGGTGCTCTAATTAAGATCTTTTGCAGCAAGCCATTAATTAGAGCACGAGTTAATTCCTACTTCAAACGCACAGCCTCCTTTTTTGAGATATCTCAGCCGCGCTGTGTTGTGAGAGCCGTAATTGCCGGCACATTCGGCGCGTGGTCAGGATGCTTTGATTGCCCTGAGCCGTCCTCGCTGTTCTTTATGATCTTCAGCATTTGACCTTATCACTTGAATTCAGCCAGTTGGAGCTAAAGGTTGGAAACTATGTTTTTCGCTTAAAAAGGCCAGTCCACTTCATGACGAGATTCAGGGAAAGTGTTGCAGTTTAACTCGGTTATGAAGCTGGATGCGTACTAAGTTATTTGGAATATTATTATAGGAACATTTATATAATGAATTCATTGATTTAAAAAAGAAAAAAAAGCCATGTTTTGTTAGATTGGTTTCTAGCTTATCGGTTTCAATTGCACACAGCTTTAGCGAATGAATGGTTGACCAATGTATCCCGAGAAAAATTTGCAAATTAGATAAGACCAGACATTAAATTAGGACAAAAGTATAAAAGAATGGGACCTTATAAAAGAAAAAAAAAGAAAAGACACGCTGCTATGGCCGAGCTGCGTTACTGAAAGATGTAGTGGACTGCGTTCTTAAAACGGCGCCATTACTTTTGTTTTAAAGTCTCTTCACTGCTTTTTTAAAAAATTATTATTATTATTATTATTATTATTATTATTTTATATAAAGTCTGTAAATTAAATTCAGCCTCGTCCAACAAAGTCTCAGATTTACACACGATTGCTGAAAATCAAAATTGCTGTAAATTCAATAGGAATTTTAACTTCAGCACCTTTATGAAATGAAAGAAAAAACAAACAAAAAAAAGAAAATCCACACAAATTGCTTCTTGTAATCACTGTCAACATTGGAACAGGTGTTAAAATTCTAATACTTCTTTTGTTTGTGAATCAAAAAAAAAATATGATGTAGCAGTAAACCTGTTTAAGCAACACGCCACTTTCATTTGTTTTCTGTACACAGATCTTCAGAAGCCTGGTTGCTTTTGCATAACAGAAAGCCCATAAATATCTGACGTCTGTCTGCTGGACTGTGTTTGGTCTTTTATTTTTCTTGATTTACATTTAACAGCTTAACTGGCAGAGAGCATTTGTTTGTTTGTTGTTTCTCTCTCTCGCTCGCTCTCTCTCTCATTCTTTTTCTCTCTCCCTCTCTCTCTTGTTGAGTTCATGTCAGTTTCAACTGACGAACATCTTCATAAGTGTGATAAGCACACATATGCTGGGTTAATTAATGCTGCGCATCTCCCCTGGGTAACAGCAGCCCACATTTCAGTTTTAACCTTTTCTTTTTAAGGCATTGTTGGGTGTATAATTACGATCCGTCTAATTAGCGATCTATTAAAGCTGCTGATGAGATGAGATGAGATGAGGTCGAAATTCTGTGCAGACAATAAACCAAGGCCTTGGAGGTTGCTGGGTCGGGAACCGAAAGGGCGATTCCAAAATCCAGCTGATAAGAAAATGGTGAAAGAAAAACAAATATAAAAATTTTGGTTCCGCTTTACGGTTCCTTAAGGCAATGCGCGCAAGGACATGTGTTCATTCATTCCAGAACCTGTTGCGCACCACAACCTGTTTTTGATCATGGTAGGGTTTAACCACCTAGGATTTGGGTTCCCCTTGTGCCAGTGGGCCAGCTCTGTACGACTCCACAAGACCTCTGGGGTGAGGTGTGGTGTCTGGTACCAGGCCATTGGCAGTTTTGGAGCGTTTCCATCATTGCCAGCATTGACTTTTTTGCCAAGTTGTGTTGCATTGGCCAGACCGGACGGGTTGGACTTTCCTCATCGCAGGCATCAAAGAGCCTTATATGCCCATGATCCTGTCACCAGTTTACTGGTATATAATTGATAAATCGATATTAATGTATTAATGTTATGGCTGATCGTTGCACGTGTTGAATCTTCAGTTGCAGGGAGATGACCAATGTCCTAAATCTCAACTATCTAAACGTTTGACCTCTTGAGCTGAAACTGGAACCAGAACAGGTAAAATTCAAGCTACTGTATATCCAGCCTTCGCCGAGGGTGGACTTGTTTAAGGTCGCTATAGCTAAACTTTCTGTTATTACAATAACCCGATTAGGATGAAAATAGCACTTAAGTAGTCCTTTAACCGGCGCATCCCTGCGTTTTTTTTTTGTGTGTGTGCATGTCTCATTATAGCACAAAGACATGAAGTGCTCGTGTGTAGGCCGCACTGGCCGCTGTGCCGTATTGAGCGTGGACAAAGCCAGGCTCAAGGATACTCATCCCCTTTTGTACAAACACGGCTCCTGAAAAGGGAAATTGATTGGGCTTATCGCACAATAATCAGCTTTTGTTATTCCTAGATTTGGCTTCCGCTCCTAGCCTCGGGCTTTTGTTACGACTCGAATAGCCAAATTAAGAACCTGGCTGCATTAAGACATACGAAATTAACTTAATATTTCCATCTGTTCTCAACATAGACCAGACACATAGCTTGTCCACTGATTAGTAATGATCCTGTCCTTTCTTGTCCAGGGCCGAGATTCATGCATGCACTTCCGCTTTCCTTCAGAAGAATTTGCATCTTTACATGCATTCACTTATACTTAAGTGATGCAATTACAGAATCTAATCAGGACCCCTGCTAGTTGCAACGGTTTGTACTGATGAGACCTAAAATTAAAACCATTAACGTTAAAAACCACATCGGATTTAGGTTCCCTTTGTGCCAACCAGGGTGGCTCTGACCCCTCGGGGCTTGCTTGGCACTGCAGGGCCTCTGGTGGTGTCATGTGGTGTTTGGCACCAGGATGTTAACGCCGGTTCCTTTGGGGCCTCTATGAATCGGACGTTTCTTGTCCGGCGCATCGTATCTGTGCTGATCAGATTGGTACTGTATGTAGGAAGTTTGGAGGCCAGGTGAGAAGCCTTGGGCTCTTTCCTTGCTGCGCCCCATGTGTGATTGGCTCTGGTGCACTGGGTGTTCTGGTGCCGTTCTATCATGGCCAGTATTGACTTTTTACAGCGATTTGTGCCGCATTGGCTTTTCCATGGGATCAGACTGGACGGGCTGGCCTTTGGCCCCCGCGTACATGGGAATCTTGGGTCCCCGTGATCCTGTCACCAATTTGCTGGTGATGAATTTTGTTCAGTGCTGATGCTGATGTTCTGACTGATCGGTGTAGTGGATTAAAATAGTTTCATCTTTGGTAGCTCTATGGCATTTGACAGCACAAGCAATTATCGGGTGCTGAGCAACGTCACTGCCTCAAGCAACCACAGAACACGTTCTGGTTTTTTTTGTTAGTTTTTTCCTTCCTTCATCCTTCGCCTTCATTCACCTAGTCACTGTGCATTTTTCATGGATATGCATAATTACATAGAAGTGTTTTATACCGATATTACCATAGAGACAAAATCCATACCTTGAGAAAACGAGCACACCACCCACTACTACTGTGTAGGCGTGCATGTTCGGAGTGTGAGTGATTGCCGTCTCAAGACTGACTCCTGCTTTCCTTTCCTTAGCTTAACGTCACATGGCTCACAGAGTATGCGTGCTCGCGCTTACTCGCTTGCGTGTCAGTGTCCGTCCACAGACTCGGTTGGGGAAGCATGCTGTCCAGAATCGTCATGACTATGACGCCCCAGAAGGAGCTTATGATGATGCGTCCTCTCATCTTGGCACCCTGCCACTTCTTCCCATCTGTCCTCTGTCTTCATTACAGCATGGAATTGTATGTGTGTGTGTGTATGTGTGTGTGCGTGTCACAGTTAAGCTGTGACACTAATCCAAAGGACTGTCATAGGAGACTTTAGGCGGAGTTAAGGTTTCACCCTTTATTGACTACCACATGGTCTTTTATATTAATCCTCTTTCTCAAACATCGTAATATTCCATACCATCTTAAAAAAAAATTTTTCTGGATTTTTATTTAACGTCCGTTGATTTTAATGCCCTATAAAAAGTACAGTCGTGATCCTGAGAGCTGTGTCAAAACTTAATGATTTTTAAAATAAAGTTTGATTTTGATACATTTGTGAATTAAAAAAAATTGAGAATAGTAAACACTAAAACGAAGGTGTGGATGGAGACACTCCAGGCATCAGCATCCTACCGTGTAATTCTTCGCGTACGCTGCTCCGTAAAACAGTTTTGACTGATGGCTGGTGATTTGAAGAGGTTAAAAGTGTCTACATGACAGCATGTTGAGCTATAAAAAATCCTAATATTTATTTATGTTAAAAAGCCCAGCTTCTAAAGTGCTCCAAGCCCCTAAACCAAAACTTCATGCTCTCCTATGTCCCTTTTCATCTCCCTCATGCTTACCTCATAATGATGGCTTACCGTTCCTCCAGCGGCGCTGCTTTTTTTCGCCATGCTTTCTCCCGTAATTGCCTCACCTTCCTTTTAACACTTTGCTACTCAGCTTCTCCCCAGCTTCCCGTTTTCTCCACCCGCCGAGGCACTGACGTACCCGATACCGCAATTATGTCACGTTAGTTTCAGACAAGGGTTTTTTTTAGTTTTCTTCTCCTTTTTAACCATTCTTTAGGAGGAAACATTTTATCGGGCGCACCAGCAAAGAGGTTTCCTCCGATAAACAGATTGAAGCTGTTTGTACGTGTCAGATTTCATACCACATTAAGCTATGCAAATATTTCTCCCTGCATGAAACGTTTTCCACAGTTTAGTCATGTTTCATATTCAGCCCTAGAGCGTCGGCTTCAAAAGGCATCTTTCTGATCTTCTTTCCTTTTTTCACCCCCACTCCTCTTCCAGTTTATATGTCACTTGTTGTGGCCTGACTGCTTCCTGCAGAGAGCGAGATGACAGACTCATTAGGAGAAATTGGGGAGAAAAGGAACTATGTTGATTTGAGGGTGGTGTAGAGACAGAGCGAGAGAGAGCGTGAGAGAGTGAGTGAGAGCACGAGTGATAGAATATGCCTGATGAAACACTGATAGAGTGCAAAAATGGAGATGAGATGTGAGGATGAGTGGTCGCATACAAGAGAGGACAGTGCTAAACGGAGAGCTCGAGAGCCACAGAGGGAGGGACGGAGGGCAGAAGAAGGGACGGAACAGCAGGCTTTTTCTCAGTAGGAGGCAGGCTTAAGTAGCATACTTCTTCCCCCGCTTCCTGTGGGCTATAAGCCACCTACAGTTAAAATAATAATCAAAAGGAAGCCTGGCGACAGAACGGCACAGTGTGGTGCTCTAGGCAGGGACGGGCACACATACACGCGCACAGTCGCACACAGGAGATCTGTGGGGTTTGGAACACTTAGAGATGATCTGTCAGACCGGCCTTTTCCTTATGTACCTGTTGTACAAGCCTATTTATAAATAGCACTGACTAGAGCCTGAGCCAACACCAAGAAGATCATTTGGCCCAAATGAAGCACCAGGTTGTAATCGACAACAAAATTATTTCAGAAAATTATATTTTCAGAAAGTAGAAAACCTATAGTAGATTTTCTAGGTGGATTCATTTTTACGATGATTAACATAAACTATACAAACTATATAAAAATGTCTATAAATATCTAATATAAATTAACTTCTTCTTGGTAATACATTCTTAAAGGTCACATATATTACTTTTTCTTTAACAAGGTAACGCGGGGTGTTTTGCACATCAGGCATTTTTTATTTGTACCACGCCCTGGAACGAGTGCTCCCCCCCCCCCCCCCCCCCCCCCCCACATTATTTTTGTTTTCCGTCCTCGGGTACACTTTCATATTTAACCTCTTCGATACAGCAGGTGGCAGTATGCACCTAGTTGGTTTGCAAGTCGCCATAAAACACAAAGAGAAGAATAAGAAGTAGTCAATCTTTGTGCTATGCTTGATGTTATTGATACAGTATTTCAGGAAGAAAAAAATGTCAGCAGTGATGCTCTCAAGCTCCTTCCTACTTTTAGGTCAGAGGATGAGATCGGCACATGCCCTGGACACATTCTGAGATTTCGGAGGAGACGCACGGCACTGATGTCACTTTCTAAACAACAGTCCATTTCCGATTGGCTTTCATATCTGATTTGATCAGTGCCCCCGAGTAAGCCATACTATGCTCGAGACGTCTTATTGAAGTGAACCTTGGTGTGGTTCCCGAGCCTGGAACGCTGTTGTGTTCTCACTGATCAAAATGAACCAGACCTTTGAGAAGTGTTCTCGGAAACGATCCCAGGTCCCTAATTTGAAAATGCTCTCAAATGCTGTGTGTGTGTTAATACTCCAGCTGAACTACCACTTAGACAATGTTTCAGTGTCTATGCAAATGAGCTTCTACTGGCCCCCACCCCTCGAGTAAACTAATTGACTTGTTTAAGACCAGGCCTCAACAAAAATTGAAAAAGGGACAAAAAGCAGGACGAAAAGATTAAAATATAAAATTTGCAGCCTAGCTATAGGGAAGAATATATAGATCTAATTATACTGTATCACAGTTGATATCTTTAGTATGCGCTGTATTTTTTTCCCCCTTCCCTGCCTGTGCAAGATTCAAAGGTCATACCTGAAGACAAGCTAGTTTATATTGGAAGTCTTTAGCATTATCCATCCACAATCATAAATGTCAGAAAAACATGGAGTGGAGGAAGAAAAAAATAACTTTTTTTTTTTTTTACATTCCTGCCACCCACCTTTTGTCTGTCTCTCATGTTGAGTCGTCTGTCTCTCATGTTGAGTCGTCTGTCTCTCATGCACCAGGAGTGGAAGTAGAAGATCGATGTCGGTAGGTCGACCCGCTTAATCTTCAGCTGTTATATCCAGCAATTAACACTGATCTGAGCACAAGAGACAAAGCGTGGAGGATCAATTATGGAGATCCTGACTCTCTGAAACATACACAGTGGTGTTCTAGAGCATGCCTTCGCTCTGCACGTGAGCGTGTGTAAGGGTGCAAAACCTTAAACTTGGTATTTGGTATACCCCTGAGATGATTTTGAAGGTGTAGCTGCTATGTGGATTTGGCAGAAGCTTGGAAAGGAGGAGAGGCCGTCCAGCCATCTGTGAAGAAGGTGGTTGAAATCGGGGAAAAAAAAAAGATTAAAAAGGCCAAATCTCAGGATCAATCCCCTCCCCATGCAGTAAAGCTGGAGATCAGCTTTATTTGTGACAGAACCAGATGAGGGAGTGACCCGCCAACATAATCTAGTCAGGAGCTCGTGATAATGCCTCTTCAGGTTGGTGACACAAGCATAGAGAGAGGCAAAGGGGAAAAAAATAAATAAAAACACCACCTCGGTATCTAGGCAACACCGGGAGCAATTTCTAAGCAGGTAAAACTGATATATGTCCCTTGTGTTCTCGGGGACCTGCTGTAAATTGACTCTCTGTACAGTCTCACGGACTGCTCGGTTTCCGTTCCTTTTCTACTCGGCGAGTAATGCAGATTGCCTCTACACCACCAAGTGCAAGTGTTTCATCACGGACCTGCTGTCTAACCAGAAAATATCGGCACTGCCGAATGCGGGGTTTCGTCTCTCTGCGGGGAATGCGTCACCCTGGCGCGTCGCTATCGGAAGTCGTGCATCGACATCGCTCGTTCTTTACAGACTAGTACAGTAAATTAAAGCGTGATTTGCATTGACGCTGGTTGTTTTTATTTCTATCAAGCTTTAAGGAACAGGCCACCTGAAAGGAAGGTGGCAGGGGTGGTGGTAAGGGAGCATGATGCTGGGAAGGGGAGGGGGACTTGGTGGTGCTGGTGGTGGTGGCAGCAGCAGCAACAGCGGCATTAACCTGTTTTCACTAGTGGCACTAAAGGAAAAAAAAAACAACAGATAGCCATGGCATTCAAAGTCATTTGCATTTTATTTGTTTTCCTCAAACTCGCCATGGCCAGATGTCAGCCCGACTCCCGAGCGTAGTTTAATTAGCTTGAACTCAGCGCTGAAATGTTGACGGCCTTCAGCAGACTGTGACCACTGTAGGATATATTGCTTTGTTCGCGGTACGTGCACTGGGCGTGCAATAAGGACAGAAAGCAGAGGGATGTGTTATCAGACAGCTTTGTGTCATTAATCCCCAATGAAACGGGTTTAGACCCCCCAGTTCTGTGTTTCGAAGCAAATCCGAGCAACACAAGGTCCAGCTGTGTTTTTTTTTTTCAGATTTGTATTTCAGCCTCTTATTGGCGAGATGTTCTGAACAATTCTCCATACCAGGTATTTTTATTTTTTTTATGATGATTCTTTTAATAATTTTTAGACATGTGCTTAAACATCTCTGAGCCTGTATAATCCTATTCTGATCCTGTGTAAGCCTAGTAATCTTTGACCTTAATCTTAAAGCACTACAATGTATTTGTGGGGGTATTTTTGTTGTTGCCTTTTTTTTTTTCTTTTTTTTTTCCCCAGGCCTCTATGAGAGCTTAAATTTATGAAAAGATCCTCCAGCATGGAAATTTGCGTTGCAAGCTTTTATTAAAAAAATTTCATCCTTGATCGTTCATGAATTCGATTGACTTTTGTTCCTTTTGCGTCTGTTTATTTCAATGACACCCTTTTTTTCTTCTTCTTTTTTGAGCATGTTTGAGAAAATACCAATCTTCTTCAAGGGTTATGCTCTGATACAGCTGAAATTCGATATTAGGGAAAAAAAACAGCTCTAAACGATTATCCCTCGACAACACAAAGGCTAATAGTCTCTTATTGCATTTGGTTCAAACATCTCGTTCTAATTTGATCATATTTATGAAACAAAGAGCAAATATATTTATATATTTATATGTATTTTTATCTGGAGCTACATTGCTTTGAGGGTCTAGACGGTAAGCAGGCCTGTTGTACTCGGCGGAAAAGGAAACGTCAATGCTAACTCAATGGAGGTGAAACTGTAAGCTGCTAGTGCGCTAGCTAGCTAAGGCAGGATATGGGTGGAGGAGATGGAAGATGAGAGTGGACTGGATCATGGCAGGAGTGTGTCAGTTAGCCTTTTTTAACCGCGTTAGCACCGAGCTTTTTGGAAACCAATACTTCAGAGTGAGTCCCAAGTCTCGAGCCTTTGTACGTCTGGGGTTCTGGATTAGCTCAGCTGCTGGTTTCGGGTAACACTGCGAGATCTGATTAGGATGATTTGCTGGTCCTGGGAGCTTGTTGACTTTGTGTAGCTTCAGAGAATTGATAAATATCGCGCTTAACATTCGTGTCATTATTTCCTTCCTGTCTTTGGAAGTCGAGGGGGAAGTGATGGCGCTCGCGAATATCAGCCACTCCATCTCTCATTATGCTGATGTTTCGCCTTCGTGCCAGGTCTCTTATCTGTTAATGGCATGCTTTAGCTTTCTCTTTCCTTCCTGATACCTGTTCGAATAAACTGATGCTTACTAAGTTTTTTATGGTTTTGTGCTGAGAAATAAATCAGCAGTTAGAGGGACACTCGGGCTGTCCACCACATCAGAAACACATGTTCAATCACTATTAAAAAATTGATTGAAATTATTCCCCGGAAAAAAACAGGTGAGTAAACCTATATAAATCTATTCAGATAACTATCGCAATTCATTTGTGATTCCAATATACTGTATATATATATATATATATTTTTTTTATTTCATTTGAGATGGTAAAAT
>JAOVVB010000004.1:21054060-21066349 GCA_028570985.1 Heterobranchus longifilis | reverse complement strand
TGCAGTTCCTTTATAATCCTACAGGTGGAGCACTCAACTGTTCCCACATTCGCAGTGAGAACAGTGTCGCTGTGTGATAGTAGTTAAAGGTATGCATATATAATTAAAAATATATATCAATTATTATATATAAAATTATAATTATTCTATACATTAATTTGATAGGATATTTATAAAATTGTGATACTTATTGAATTGCAATACAAATCGAATTGGCACCTAGGTATCATGATAATATCATGTCTCGTATCATATCAATATCAGCTGCCTGTCTAAGATGCGAATAGCTTAGAGTGCGCCACCTGTAGGATTAAAGAGGAACTGCACAGTTTTGCAACTTTAAATACAACATATAAACATTTTAGAACAATCAGTTTTTGAGTCAGTGTGGCACCACAAGGAATCACGATATGTAACTGAATCGTGATCATTTCCCCCCTTACCTATAGTGAAAACGCTCTATAAAAGCCTTTTTTTCAGTTGTGCACAAGTTCTTTAAGGTTTTCTTTTGGAAACTTTAGAAAAAGGACAAATGTAAGGCTTAATTTAAAATGAACCGTGAAAAAAAAAGATGTTCAAACATGTATTTTTAGATCTTAATAATTCATGACAAATACATAAGACAGTGACTAAGTAAAAAAAAAAATGCTATAGTTTTGCTTTAACAAATTCTCCTTGGTTACAGTTTTCCTGTACACTCTTCATTTCATCCTGTTTCTTTTTTTATCCGTCTGAGAGAGAGATAGAGAGAGACAGAGAGAGAGACAGAGAGAGACAGAGAGAGAGAGGAACTGGGAGAAGCGATGCTGTGGGAATATTAGCGATGGAAGCAGAGAACGAAGTGTCAGGCAGTGTTTAAGAGCGAGTAGATTAGTGATCAGTAATGTTGGCACAGTTCTCCTCGCCCTAGCACTATCCACTCAGGAGGCTGAACAGCTTGCTCTCAATGACCCACAATCATCAGGCAGAAAGGGCCGGCTTCAGTAGATCAATTACCTCCATGATTACATTCATCAAATGCTTGATTGAAATTCATGAATCCTGTAGAATGAATGTTTTTATCTCTCACAACCCTCTTTTTCTCTCAAATTAGAAAGGACAGTTTTAGTGTCCAGGATTTAACACTTTCGTGACACTTTTTCGTGCCCTTCTCTCACCGGCACGCACCTATTTCGCATGGAAAGCTATATACACACACACACACACACACACACACACACACACACGTTGAGTAATGTAAAAGTCTTCCCGGGACTCCTCATTTCCCCTGTCCTTTGTTCTCCCATGTCTTGTCCTTCTAATAAGAAAGAAGTTGAACCGGTTGCTTGGGGCATGCAGCATGCTAAACAGTGTCTGCTAATGAGAGATCAGAAGCAGCAGAGAGAGAGAGAGAGAGTGCATGTTTAGTAAGCTCGATCTTTGGCTGAGATTTAAGTATCCTGCTGACTGCAGGATAATTGACAATAGCATAATCCTCTTCTTCCACGCGGCACTCCAGAGAGAGATCACAGTGACAAAGTGATGAAACACGGAAGTACCGAATCCGACTGTGGCAAAAAAACACGAGGTGAAGAAAAACGACATTCATGTAGCGGAAGCTTATTTGAAACTGGAGAGTCAGATCTGTCACCGTACTTTAGTTTCTTTCATTTTATATGTACGCGTGCGCTTAATCATTATAGAAGAATTTTTCTACAGAAAAACTACTCGAATCTCTCTTATAAAGAGCATTCGTTTTTTAATGCAAGATGCTTTTGGAGAACACTCATTCATTTCAGATTCTTTCATTTGTTGGTGTTTTAAGAGGGGCGTTCGAGTCAAACCGGGACTTTTCACGAACCAACTTTTGCGAGAGAGACACATCTGTCTGTATGAACTGTAAACACAATCATTCAACAACACCACTTGCACATTACAGGAACTTGGCTGGGAGATATTGCCACATCCCCCGTACAGTTCTGACTTCACTTTTTTTCCACATGTTTGGGCCATTAAAGGAGTTCCTGGGAGGCCAGCATTTCAGATGTGAAGCAATTCAATTAAAATTTATTTGTATAGCGCTTTTATCGCAAAGCAGCTTTACAGAGTAAAAAAAAAAAAAAAAAAAATGGAAATTTGTATGAATCAATATGATCAGATTATACCTGAGCAGGGACGAGCAGGGAGTCCTTTCACGGCTCCGGCATACTGAGAAAACTTTATACCTTGATGGTGTCCAAGCACTAGTGAAACGCTGGGATAAGTGCATTAGTGTATTACGGGATTATATAGGGAAATAGGGTTTTTTTTCCCTCTCATGACTGCGTTCTGTTATTCTGCACAATCAAAAGTCCCGTATTGACTTGAACAATAGTTGTATTTATTGGAACATTTGATAACTGAATTTCTGTATCGATCCTTATTGATGTTTCACTACAAACGACTTTGAAGTAAGCAGCTTTTTCAGAGCCTCTCATTACACATAATTTCACAATTCCTGCTTCTACATATATTGAAGTAAATAATTTAAAATCGGAATGTTTCTCTGCCTTGATTTTGACCTCTATATGAGCAAAACGTGATAAACAGGTGTATAAGGCTGTGTTTTTTTTTCGTGCACGTGCACCTCTAAGTCATTTGGGCTTTACGGCTGAATGAGTGACTTTTCCAGCTTTTCATGGAAGATTACACATCTCGAGCTGCAGGCTGCACATGCGCACACACACACACACACACATATATACACACACAGACAAAAGGACACACACAACCACACCTAAAAAAATCCCAGCAGAACGCACAGCATGTCTCTGATCCCCCATGTCCTAATTACAAAGGCTTAAATAAAACACAGGACTGCGTTCTGTTTTCCCCCTTTCTGCTCACAGTAGGGCAGGATGATTCTTAAACCTGTTCAAAAAGGCAAGGTTTTTATTCCTGCAGTCATTGCACATGAAAATACAAAGGATTTTGAGTTCAAAGCTGTGGGTCTCGAACATGTTTAACAAACAAGTGAGGACATTAAACTGATTTGTTTCAGCTTGATCTGGTGCGTCACTGGTTAATGTTCTATAATAATCACGCTATATTATTCCATTAATAAGTGCGCCAATGTTTATCATATCAACATCATATCAGCGGGACGTTTCACTCCTCACATCGGTCTATCGCTAGATAAAAATTCCAATTCTAACAACAGTTTGTCACACTGTTTATGTCGTGTCCAATCTGTTACCATAGCAACGCTCGATGATGCTCAATCCAGCAAATCCGGGCTCCCTTGAGAACCGTTTCCCTTGATGAATTTCTTCATGACAAAGTGTTTTGTATTTGACGTTTCAGTTACTTGGTATTCATTTCTCGTTCTGGTGTGCAAAAGTTATTTATTGCGCACTCCGCTATACTGAATATCGGTTATTTTTGCTCGTGTGACATTGCTTAATCGTTCGAGAGCTGCTGTGGCATCATCAGTGCAGGTGAATTCTAAAATGCCGTATGTTTGTTTATTTGCACCGTTCTGTGTAAACCCTAAAGTCTGTTGTGTGTGAAAACCCCGGGAGGTTGCGCAATTTCTGAATCAGTGAAACTAGCATTGAATCAGTGCCAACAGCATTAACCTGCTGGTGTACCTATTAAAGTGGCCAGCAACTAATCAAGAAGTAAATTGTGACTTTTTTTTTATTAATAATAATCATTTTTCAGATATACCTTACACAGTGAAATTTTTTTTTTTCGCATAATCCAGTTAGGAAGCTGGGGTTAGGGCGCATGGTCAGCCAGGATACAAGGCCCCCTGATGCAGAAAGTGTTAAGGGCCTTGCTCAAGGGCCCAACAGTGGCACCTTGCCGGTGCTGGGCATTGAACCCCTGAAATTCCGATAAGTAACCCAGTAACCCACAGCCTTAACTGACTGATCCACTATCGCCCTACGGTTTGGGGATTCATCCTATCCATCAGCATATTATTTCCAAAATTCTATAAAAGGACAAAAAAAAATTAAAAAATAAAAAAAACAGCTCATGACAGATGACTGTAGCTCCCTAGAACGAGTTAACAGATTTCACAACGACGGTAACACGAGTGCGCTCACCTGTGGTGTAAACGCTCATCAGAGGTAATGTGAGCCACCACTATAGGATGCTGTACGCTCTACGGTAATGCTAAGAATCCATAACGATAAATATAAGCAAACATTGTGTGAATTACAATCCTGGTTACTGGGTGTAAATATCATTAATAATCCTGTAGCAGGTAAAAGCAATAATAAAAACTCTTGTACAATACAGTAGTAGTATGAAAATAAATGCAATTAGCACGTTTTCTCGTATCCGCTCCGCACACTGTCACGCGGTTGTCGAAGGCGATTACATGAAAGGCTGCATAAGCATCCTTCTCTACATCACATGCCTGTGTGGTAAAGGTTAGCACCTTTTTTTCCACCACCCCCAAAGGCCACAGTGCTTCAACCCCCCTGCAGGCTCCGGTTTGAAATCCTAAGACCGCTTTGACTCCTACCGAGCGAATAGAAAAGCAGTGTTCTCTAAACCCCCTCGTCTCCGCCGTCTCCCACGCCTTCTCCGCGTCTACCACTTTTGTCTAAATTTTTTCATTTCCAGCTTCAAGAAGGGGGACCTGGGGAACGTGCATATGGCTATTGATTTGGCTTTTGTTGCACGTGTTTTGGAGAATTCTCCCCCCGCCGTGGTTCTGTCCTCTCAAGGCGGCCCACCCCTCCAGGGGTTCAGCTTTGAACGGTTTAACCGGGCAGTAAAGCCCTGCCGGTATGCCAGGAAAGCATGAAAGGAAAGACTGAATCGAAAGGCTTTTGTCGGCCGCGAGTTAAGGTGGCTCTACCTTTCCGTGGTCGCTTCTCGTCAATGCGCTTCCCCGTTGTGTATCGGTATTCGCCTGGGCACCCTGCAGAGATAAAAGTCAGCTGTGGACAGATGTGTCGTTTGTCTGGAGGGGAAAAAAAGAAGCTATTGGGTGTATATTTGCCTTCTGTGATTGGTTAATGTGATGCGAATTAGGTCAAAGACAAAGCAGTGAACAAGAACATGTAGAAAGCGGTGGCTACAAATGATGTACAGTATCCAGAGGAAACCCACCAAGGACAGAGAGATCATGCAAACCCCATGCGGGAATCGAACCCGGAGGTGCAAGGCGACAGTGTTGACCACTAAGCCACCATATTTAACTTAGGGGGCCCAGTGGACACCCCTAGGACTACAGGCCGGTACTGTAAAAACTGCCCACCGTCTCGTCCAAGAGCGAGGGAGTGTTTTAGGAGCTGGTCAAAGCTTTTTTTTTTTTTAATCATGGCAGTACGAGTTCTGAAATGAACCACAGTGAGGCTCTGGGCTGTCTCGTCTAACAAAACATGCAGAAGTACGCCGGCACATATGATCGTCTGTGACCTACTTGAAGACGTGCGTAGTTAAAGACCCCTCATTCCCATCTGTGGAATTTAAACCGCACTCGTTTACAGTTGCTCTCATTTCCATATATGACACATTTTCTGTGGTGTGATCTGCAGACGGATCCTGTTGCGCACATAGCTTCTCACCCACACACACCCACACAGATCCCCCCCAGGTTGTCAGGTGCTATGTCTGTCGCCGATGCCCGAAGACCTGTTCAAGCTGCCTCATGTAGCCTCTCATTTCTTTCTTTTTTTGTTCTCCTCTCATCTCTGTCTCTCTGTCACTCAGTGATCGTTCCTCTCCAAAAGCCCACTCAACCCCTACCACCTCTTACACAAAATCCTACCAGCTGCGCCGCAGCCTGCCAGGACACAGGTGCTGGCGCTCTGATGCCTCGCTAGTCATGCTGGGCCATGGTACAAGATGCGACACAGATACCCAGCTAGCGGCCCGCTACCCTGCGGAGCTGCCATGCTGCACTGTGCCCATTTTTCCACAAGTGCCAATCTATAGTAGGCCCCTCCACTGTAATTCTCCCTGTACAAGGTCATTATTATCTCTGGTGTTCTGTTCGAGTAAAAAAAAAAAAAAAAAAAAAAAAAACACAGAACACTACTAAAAGTACAATGTTTTTTTTTTCCCACCAGGAAACCGAATGTCTTTGAATTAATTACTCAAATAACTTAATGCAAAAATAAAAAATAATAATAAATAAAAGGTCAGAGTAACAAAGGTGAATTATGCCGAGCCCCTAAAAAGACATGAAAGACAAAGTACATAGAAATAAAGAAAAAATTAATTGTATAAAAGAACAAATGTGTCTTTTTATTTAGAGATCATCCAAACTTTTTGCAAAACCCAGCGTATCCAGATGTATTTAAACAGAGCTGTAAACACAATAATTGAGGTCCTGTATCCAAGAGTTCACAGTCACTGGAATGGCCTTGTATAGTTTCTGACACGTCCCACGCCTATGGTTTGGTCTGGGCAAAAAATTTTTTTTTTTTTTTTTCTGAACAAGGACTAATTTTTTTTTCTAGTAGATGAGTCATTTCTCCCGCCTTTCATTGCTGTATAGATGTCGAGTCATAAATCTTGTTGTCTGGTAATAAAACGTGCCGGTGCACTGGGCACTGGGTCTGACATGCAGGTGACATTTAGGGAAATCAAGCTGTCTTTCATCAAATGTCCTGGAGATCATGGTAAGCTTTTAAAATAGCAGGAAATACTTTTTTTTTTTTTATATATATATATATAAGCGGGTAAACAACATCTTAAATCCCCTGACTGATCCAGGTTACTCTGCTGAAACGTGCCAATCATTGTCATCTTACACTACAGCACACGCTGTGCCATAGTGTGAAATTATTCAGTAAGGATTTTCCAGGAGACATTTAGGAGGATTTTAGTTATCTAATAAGCGTAGAAGCGCAACGTTAAACGCACAAGATCTTACAGTACGCTCTGTAAGCGACATGCCGGCATTAACATCTCAGAATATTTTTTAATCCACTCAAATTTGGGACATTATAAAACACCCATTTTGAGGCTGTTCTGACAAACAGAATAAGAAGAGAAAGACTGTTCTGTTTTTATTGCGTGCATATTTAAGAGTTTTTTATTTATAATGACAACTAATAGCTTTATTTTCTTTTTATATAAAATCTTTATTTTTTTTATATATAGACATCGTACCCATCTTTAGCCCTTAACAGACCAGACATGTACTGTAGCTCCATATCAGTAATGTTTATATCGCAAAACAGGTTAAAATTGAGGACATCTTTATGAAATAACACTTTAATAGCCATACAAAATGGATCGGTTGCTACTATGTTTCTCAGTAATTCTCTGAAACATCTTTAGTATTCCTGAAAATTACCATCCTGATGAATTATCCTGCTTCAGCGTGCAATGCAAACTAGTGAATTTTTATAATAGGTTCCCTTTAAGGCTTGAAAATCTTCCCATCACTGATTGCAACGTTTTATTAAATTGCTCCTAAACACGGCAAACAACAGAATCATCTGTCCATCATCTTTTGCTCTTTTCTGTTCAATCTTTCTTTCTTTCCGTTGCTCTCCCATCCCTTGTCCTTTTTCTGCCTCCTATCCCTTTCTCTCCTATTTCTCTTCCTCCCTCTCAAAGCTTTGGATTTGCAAGCCCTTAATCTTTATTTTTCTTGCAAGCACATCATTTCACGTTTTCGTATTCGGCTTATTTATTTATTGCTTAATTTACTTTACTTGTTTGCTCACCTCATTTTTATGGTCTTATCCACCTTTACATTGTCTGTCTGATGGCTGTGACAGAGAGACAGAGAGAGAAAGGTTGGAAGGTATCTCTGGTTGTTGGCTAAGCGAGGCAGCGAGTCACAAGCGTTGCTGTGGGAGCAGCTTAGCGAGAGAGCGCAGATAGCGGGCCTGAAAAATAGGGATGCTAATAAAAGATTTGGCAAGAGCCCTTAATGCACCCAGTCTGAGCATTAGGAATACACTAGAGCCTCAGCTCCTCCTTGCACTACTTTTCCCTTCTCGCAGACTCTCTATAATGCTGTCCGCAAAAAAAAAAAAAAAAAAAAAACTCACACTTCCCCTTTTCCTAAGAGAGAGCAAAAAAAAGAACTAGAGAGGGGAAAAAGAAAAAAAAACAAAACAATTGGCACTGAAGAATGTAGACTTCGTTTGGGAGTGTGAGGCGAGGGCTTGTTTACTCTTAACTGTCCTGGATTCCTCTGTACCTCCAGAGAAAAAGTTGTTGTTGTTTTAGTTTTCCTTCAAAAATTCTATCATGTTTAAAAAAGAAATAAAATAAATAAAAACCTCAGTGTAAAACTCCTGCTTTGGCAGAATCAGGCTACTTCGACATTGAGACACTTTTTATAATCTCCCTATTCAAGAATATCCATTTTGTTATTGTAGTAATATGATTTCTATTAGTGCCGTCAGTCGATTAAAACATTTAACCTAGTTAATCGCAGTCATAGTCTAAGATGAATCGCGATTAATCACAATTTTAAAATACAGAAATTTACTTCCATTATAAACGTGCAAAAAAAAATGCATGACAAACTGGTTGGAGGAAACAGATTATATGCAGTTTTATAATATGTCAAACATTAACATTTTACAAATGTTAGATTAAATCTCTTGAATGAGACTGCGTGCAGTGACTTGATAGTATGGGGGTTTGTCCAAACCACTGATGGCAGTGCTCGAACCCGGGTCCTCAAATCCGAAAAAAATCATTAGCCTAGAGCCTTAGACACCTCAGCTTACATTTAATTTATTCCTGTAAAAATAGTTCACCTTGAAGGTAGCTTAAGCACACATTTTTGGTTTTATCCAAACTTCCATCTAGAAGCTTTATACAATGAAACTTGCCATTCAGCGCACCTGGTGATGTTTCCTCAGTCAACTTATTATCCGCGTTAAACGTGCCATTATCACACATTATCACATTATGGGAAGCCATTAGGGTCAAACTTGATCATATAATTCATTTGTGTTAAAAATAATCATGCATTAAAACCATTAAATTAATCACTTAATCACAGATTAAGGCACTGAGTTACTGATCGGGGGTTCGAACCCCAGCTCCGCCAGGTTGCCGCTGTTGGGCCCTTGAGCAAGGCCCTTAACACTTTTTTTACTCCTGGGGCACCATATAATGGGGGACACTGCGCTCTGACCCCTGCCTACTAACAAAAATCACTAAAAGATGATGCAAAGAATAAAAAATTTCACTGTATATGTGACTAATAAAGGCCGAACTTATAGTTAAACATTCTATCTTTGACACTTAGCGATGGGAATCACCAGGGATCACCTGATATATCACATCACCATACCTAGGTGCGATTTTGTTAATATGAAAAAATGGAAGAGTTGTTAGAATTTGGAACTAATTTAGCAAATGCAAACATATACAAATGAAAAAATAATAAAAAAAATAATTACATTTGAAATCAGTATGGTTTCAGCACAGGAAAGAATCGTGATACTGAGTCCACTTTTTTCCCTCCATCTCTAATGATAGCTCTTCTTGATGACTAGTAGATTGAGGTGTGTGTGTGTGTGTTTGTTGGGTCATGGAAGCAGATTTAGTTATTGGATCCTGCCAATCTTTTCCCAGCATCCCCTCAGGTCTAAAACAACACCCTGATACAGTTTGATGTTCTGTCATTACAAGTGTCGTAAAACTGCTGGCCTTCTCAGATCCTCTGCCTAGAGTGTGAGGAGATTTACCATACGCATCATCATTAGCCTGATAAATGTCCACAGGAGAATCCTAGCATGTGGTTGAAGCTGTGCAATTTCCAATAAAAGGACCACGGCGTGCCTTGACAGCAGGGCTTTTTTCTTTTTTTTTTCCTTCTTCCTGTCAATGCTAGTAATTGCGGAGTTGATAGGAAATTCCTGCGCCTGCAGCCGACTGAGATAATGCATGTTGATCCCACCGGTCATATATAGTGTCACAGAAATGAGGGCTCTTCTTCCGATCGATATATAGATTTGTGTGCGGATAGTCAGGAAAGCGCAGGAATAGCAGCTTTACAGTTTTAATTAAGTGGATCCAAAAAAAGCCAATAACCGTGCACGTGTGTGTGCGCGCATGTGTGCGACTCTGCCTGTGCCCGCATTACATCGCACTCGGCTTCCTGATTTGTAGCAGCTTCCTTCTGAATCACGCGCGATATTGTTAAGAAATCAAGGGCAGTTGTTCCAGCCAGGCATGCCTAATGTATATGTATAGGGGGGTTCAGTTCGTCCTGATTGGCTGCATAGAGATCCGTCAGCTGCGGATTATTTATGCCTTAATATGGCCCTGGTTGAACGAGCAATCAGTCCTGAGAAGTCGTATTCCGGATTATGTTGTACTCGGCATTCGGTTTGGTTCAGATGATCTCACAATAATAATCTTGGCACTTATAAGCATAATAGGAGTGTCTACATATTTTTTTTTAAAAATGGACTAGAAGTTTAATATTGTTTTAACATTCATTTGCATATTATTTTCTCTTGGCTCACGTCAACGTCTATGGTGAGGCTATACGATCCATTCATGACATAATATTCACGCGAAAAGGGTTCCGCATTCTAAAAACACAAGACGACAATCATAACTAAATTCAAAGCTACATACTTCTTAATTCTAAAGGATATTTTGAAGTCTCTATTTTTAGATATGTAGGCAGATTTTTTTGTTCATTTCTTATGTGACCAGATCAGAGACATCAGGGGTTAAAAAAAAAAAAAAAAAAAATGTAGGTCTGTAAGTGTCTGATGAAATTTCTGAAAAGCAAACGTAACATACGTTCAATTCAAACCAGGACTTGTGATGAAATTTCTGGTGAATGAGGGCGTAAAAACTGATTGATGTTTACAGAAGACTTCAAGCACAGTACGTCCGTGAATGCCGTTCCCGTGAACGTTCAGCGAGAAGAGATGCATTAGTCTGTGGGAAGTGTACACACAATCATTCGCCAACACCACTTGCACGTTACAGGAACTCACAGGAGCTGGAAGTTATTGGCACATCAAAGTCCTGACTTCTGTCCTGGGCCATTAAATGAATTCCTGGGAGGCCAGTATTTCAGACATGAAGCAGACAGGCTGAGAAAATGTTCAATCCTTGATGGTGAAACATTGGGATCGGTGCATTAGAGAGAGAGAGGGGGCTCCAAGCCATTTCCACATGTTTCGGAAATGAAGAGTTCCTGGGAGGCCAGCGTTTTAGGGATTACACAGGGATGACTCAACGGATTATATAGAGAAATAAAGGGAGCTGTCACTCTCATAACGATATTCTGTTATCCTGTACAATCATAAGTCCCGGTTTGACTTGAACACCCCTTGATGTGCTTTTTTTTCCTTTCTTTTTTTTTCAGTTTAAAAAAAAAACGTTCCTTTGTTTTTTTATTGCCCCGTAGTTTTGGCGGAATAGAAATCTTTTTCCCACACATAAGCGATAAAAATATATATATATATATATATATTAATAATAATTTTAAAAAATGCACAATGCTCACAAAACATGACATTAGAGTTACAGTGTGTTATACATTATTATCTTCTGGAAGTGGCACAGAAGTGACTGAGCCAAAAATGATAGAATTGTTCCAGTAAACTTTATGCAACTGAACTCGAAATAAGAAATCCGAAAGCTTTGAAGAAGAAGAAAAATAATAAAACAAAAATGCAATTGCATCTGAGCACAGGAATTTCCCAGAGAAATAACTCCTGCCAGCCCTCACATACACACCCACATGCAGCCGACAATGCAGTGTTTAGCGAAAAAAAACAACGCAAGGAAATCCTGTTCTACTTTTCACCCCTGCGTTTGTGTTTACGTGTCGGAGATCACACTGGGAACCAGCCACCCCACCTTTTTCCTCAATAAAGTGTACTGCATCTCAAATGTCAAGCTCTCTCACAGGGTTTCCCAGCACCTAACCCCGCTCAGTCTCTCTCATCTCCCCGTCTATGAGAGTTCTCCTCTCCCCTGGGCTCGGTGTGTATCTGCTGACCCTTCACACTGCAATTCCCTCTCTATTAACACCCCCCCCAACCCACAACCCACCACACACACATACACACACACACACACACACACACACACACTGAACCAGAGCTGCTTGGACACGGACAAAAAATCCCCCCACCGTTTGAGGTGAACGGGTTCACATTCTCCGTCAGTCACCTTGATACAGTACACACACGCACACACACACACACACACTCCAAATTATGTTTGTGTTCTAGAACCCTAAACTCTGACTTTGTCGTAAGTAGCTACAATCTGGAGTTGGAGTTAACACCCCTCCGCCCCGCCATGCTCTGTTGGGAAACAAGGCTTTGATAAATCTGAAAAACTTCTTTTCAAG
>JAOVVB010000004.1:21043289-21053960 GCA_028570985.1 Heterobranchus longifilis | reverse complement strand
GGGGGCGGCGGGGGGGGGGGGGGGGGGGGGGGCAGTTATTTGGTTGGAAATCAAAAACAATGGCAACACAGGAGTCAAAGAGAGACATGATCATATTTCATCACAACGTCAGCCTTTTCTTTTCTTTTTTTTTTGACAATACAGGTATGCAAAATTTGATTAATGAGGATTAATAAGGTCGAAGGTCGATCATTTATTTTCAGATTATTTATTTATTTTCACGAGTCTTGGATCCGAAAGGAATGCAAACTATAAACGCCGATATTTTTCAGTGAGTACCATGAAAAACCCAATCTTGTATACATTATATTGTTTTAAATCATAAGGAAGGAAAAGTCTTTTTTTTTTTTTTTTTCAGCCTTACTTTTATGACCTTAATGCAAAAATTCATTTTAAAAAAGTGCTTTGTTTTAATTGAGCGTTATTACAGAAGAGGATCGAGAATCAATCACACCAGCTCCTCTTGGAAAAGAAACAACAACCAAAAAAAAAAGATTTTGTGATGCACAAAAAAAAGTCACCACCTGGATTTAACTAAACAAATAGTTAAGAGCCTTCCGCTAGATAATTACTGCAGTGATTAATATGGATCAGCTGGAAACAAGTTATTTAACTCCAATTGATGCAGTGAGTAGCTTCTCATTTCTTAAACAACCATGACAGAAGACATATCGTGTGGCCATGGCAAAGATTTCAGAAGGGTCAAATGATTGTCCTGAATCAAGCAAAGAAAACTAAGGAGATTGGTGAAGCTACTAAAATTGGGTTAAGAACTGAACAACACATTATTTATTATTAAAACCTGGAAGGATGGTGGTGAACCATCATCTTCGAGAAAGAAATGTGGTCGGAAAAAAACATCCTGAATGAGCGCGATGACGGACCACTTAAACGCTTAGTGAAGTTAAATCTGAGAAAAAAAAGTAGAACTGTTAGAATAGTGAAAGTAGGAGCATTTCCATGCACACAATGCAAAGAGAGCTGAAGGGATTGGGAGTAAACAGCTGTGCAGCCTTAGGAACACCACTTAAAAGTGAGGATAATTAAGGAAAAACTTGTTTCAAATTTGCTTAGAATGTCTGAGGACTCCAGATTATTATTTTTTTTATTTTGGATTTTTTCCCGATTTTCTCCCTAATTTAGTCGTGTCCAATTCCTCCCCGTCACTAGGGGGCTCCCACATTAATGCTACTACTACCACTCAGTCGGGAGGGCCGAAGACTATCACGCGTTTCCTCCGAACCACATGATGCCAGCCGACCGCATCTTTTCGAACTGCTCGCTCACACACCCTTGGGGGCGGTATAACACACTCGGAGGACAGCGCTATCCGCTCCATTCGCTTGTGTGAGCTCACAGACGCCCCAGATTGGCTGTAGAACCGTGATTAACGTGGGAGCACGTAGTACCTCTCATCCCTCCCCTCTGAGAGAGCTCTAGACCTCCGGCTGCGAGAGGTTAGAGCATCACCCGGGAATCGAACCAGCGATCCCCGGATGATAGGGCGAGCACTTTACGATGACTCCAGATTTATTCCGTTCCAGAGGGTAAGTAGAGTAGTCATGGTAGGCAGCGCCTACTCCTCGTACCCTAGTACAACCCCTCTTATGATCTGGGGTTGGTCAGATCCAATTTTTAGCATTACTATGTGTCCTAGAAATGAGGCCAGCTGACGACCTGAATGTACTGAATGACCAGGTTTTTCAAAGATCAATGGATTTTTTTTCTTCCCTGATGGCACAGCCATATTCCTAAATGACGACGCCAGGATGCATCAGGTTCAAATTGTGAAAAAATTGTTCAGGGAGCATTTTCACACATGGATCGGCCACCAGGGAGTCCAGACCTTAACCCCATTGAGAATCTTTGGGATGTGCTTGAGAAGGCTGTACGCAGTGGTTCGAGTCTCCCATCATCAATACCAAGTGTTGGAGAGAAAGTAATGCGACTCTGGGCTGAAGTGAATATTGTGACATTGCATAAGCTTATCGAAACAATGCCATAGCTATAATCAAAGCAGAAGGCGATCCAACGGAATATTAGAGTGTGCAGATTTTCTTTTGGCTGGGCAGAGTATAATGTACATAATAAGATTTCCAGATAAATACGTTAGTGCTAGAAAGTAAGCAGCTGGCTGACATTTTTCTGTCCTTCCATCTTATGTGCTGCTGTGGACGTTTCTGGAAAAACTAACGTTTATTTTTCCATTACATCTCGTGATAGCATTGTGGCTTTTAATTACTTCACTGATGACATTTCATCGATTTTACTGATGATCCCGATGTCCCGGGTGTAATTTCAGACGATCAGATCAACTGCATGCCTTACACTGAATAGCCACAAACACTTAAAAGGGTGAGAATGCAATTTCGAAGTAAATAACGTAACAAAAAAAGGACTCACGTTCGATTTAAGAATATTAAATTAAAGACCCAAGATCAAAGAGCGTACCTCGTCCCATCAGCGGCCCCCAGGCCACGTCTCGAATGATGGAGCAGTGACGAGACATAACGCGTTTAAGCGTTAATGATTTGTTCACATCTATAAAGGAGAGTGATTCCAAGCGTTTTATGTCTTACCAGCTTTAAACCGAGTCTGAACAGATGTAATGTGAGTTTTGAACTCGAAGGTGAGAATTAAGGCATGCTTCTCTTTCCAATCATCTTGAAACATTCTGTTTAAGAGAAAGCCATGAAGCTAATTAGAGAGGAGAAGATAAATGAAAAATGTAAGGGGAAAAAAACATCAAAAGACTGAAAAGACTTATTTCTAAGACCTTCTGGTAACTAATTTGCATCAGCGCATGGACAAAAAGCACAAGGGAGGATCGGCTATGTATACATGCAAAAAGAGCATACATCTTGTACTTATAGGTCCCATATTTGACTGTTTCTGCAACACCGGTCTCAGAGCTCCCCAAAATGTGTGTGTGTGTGTTAATGCTCCAGCTGAAATGTGCTGTTTTAGTGGCTATGTAAAGGAGCTACTGCTGAGCCACACCCTCCCAGAGATCAGCAGAGCTGAGCAACAAGCCAGAGGGAGGGGCTCTTCTTATATGATGTCACATTAGGAGGAAATATCTAATTAGCCAACCCCTCAAAAAAAAAAAATGTAAAAAGGATATTTTTTATGTCTTAAACTGACCTTTGCATAATAGTTCCCCTTTAAAGGATTGCACACGAACAGTTGGACGGTATACACAGGGTTTATTCTGGTACTGAACCTCTGAGACATTACTAGGTGTAAATGACTCTCGACTGTATCAAATGAGTCAAACGCTTAGAGGAACACTGCTACATATAACAAGCACCTCTGGGAGCCTAAGAAGCGCGTGTAGAAGGCAGTGTGTAGCCCTGGACTCTTTAGACTAGGAAAAAGGGTTTAAATGTTCTTAGACATGTTTCGGGGCATCCGTTTTGTTGTTTTATGCAATAAAAATGAAAGAACAAACAAGAGATCTGGAGATAGTAACAGTAAATTTACAGTAATTTATTATTTTTTTGTTTTGATCAGGTTTGCACCAGAGCCGGAGGACTTGTAGTGCTTTGGTACTAGATTATTGAAAATGTTACTTTTCAGAAATTCATGAAGTCTTCTTGTTCTTCCCACCTTGCTTACCTTCTGAAATAGTGAAATCCTCAGGATATTAAATATACATGACGTGTCGTTTGTAAAGCATAAATCACTGCACAGAGCAGCAGGCCCTGCTTCGTGTTGACACTCTATCTCTCTCTCTCTCACATACACACAGTGCTTTGTCAGAAGCATAGCCATACCTTCATCCCTTTGTGTTTCAATATTCGCAGGACATCACCTGTTCATCCCTCAGTTTCTCTCAGTCGGTGTGTCCTTTGCACTAGGATTTGCTAGGTCCTCATGTACGAGTGTCTGTGTGTTCGGGGTGTGGGTCTCCTGTCTGTCTCCAAACACGCCTCAAACCAATAATAATCCAAAATGAGGATGAAAGGGGTGGACACTGACACACACACACACACACACACACGTAAGCCACCACACTTTGCGGCATGCTGTGCTAGGCACTTGGTTGAAAGATACAAGGCGGCTGCCATGGGAGAGCTTCAAAGCCCAGTGACATAAATTTATGATACCAGCTCCAGACATTTTTTGCCAAAAACGGAGCTGCTGTTGTTTTGCACTGGTCTGGCAGGGTGGAGAGAGGGAGAGATGACTGAGAGAGAGAGAAGATGGAGTCCTCACTGCCATCTCCTTGATCATGCTTATTGAGACCATTCACTCAACCAGCTGCTCCCCCTGTCCCATCCCTGAAAGTAAAGCCCACTTCAGATCTCAGACATGTGATATATAAATAGTATAGGATGCATTTGTACTATATAACTGCATTGTAAACTTTTATTCTGACACAATAAACCTCACACAATAATCTCTCACAGACACAGGAATACACTCTGATACACATTTCTGGCCACGACTCTGGAATTTTCAAAGATGTCTCCTGTTTATACAACATGCTTTTAGAGCGACAAGTCGGCGCAGCTATAACATCGTCTCCGGATCGAGAAACGTAAATGAGGCGCCGTTCACCTGTGACCACTAGTATGGTATCAGACACCAGTATCGATACTCAGATGCTCAGAGTACAGGTACAAAATCAGGACTGGTGATTTAGATTGTACTCAGTTAACCCGTAACCCCTTCTAGTAGTAACTGCTCGTCAGTGTTACGGCATGACCTTGCGTATTGGAACTGATTGGAATCTCTTCAGCACTTTTTTTTAAATTGATTTAGCCTTGTTAAATGGTTCAGTATAGAAGAAGAGAAAAGAAAGAAACCAAAAAAATTCTATAATACATAAAACAACACACACATACACGACATAGTATATCACGTCCAGATTCTATAAGGGGTGTTCAAGTCAAACCGGGACTAGTGATGACATTTCTGGTGAATGAAGGCGTAAGTGATTGACATTTACAGAAAACTTCAAGCATAGTATGGTGATGAGACTTTTAGGCGTAGTAAAAACATTTCAAAGGTGCCTACATTTTAAAGAAGGCTGTAGGTCCATGAATGACGAGGTGGCTCAAGCCATTTCCACATGTTTGGGACATTAAAGAAGTTCCTGGGAGTCCAGGGTTTCAGACATTAAGCAGGCAGTCTGAGAAAACAATGTACCCTGATGGCATTCAAGCACTAGTGAAATGCTGGTGCATTGGTGTAGCAGGGGAATATATGGAGGAAAATAAGGAGAATTTTTGTTATTCTACAGAATCAAAAATCGCGGTTTGATTTGAACAACCCTGTATTATGTTCTCACCATTTCAGGTTTTTCATCTGCCATATCACAAGTCGCTTTATCATAATTCAATTATTCAATGCAGATGATATACACAGATATACAAACAGCAATGTGAAAGGGAAAGCACACATGCAGTAGTAGTATTACAGTCAAATCGTACATCGTTATATGTAGTGATATAGAAGATGTGGTCTTTCGAGACAGTGCTCTCTCTTTATTAAAAAATTACATCAGTCCAAGCTTGTTCAAAAGCAGTATTATGGACAGCATGAGGCAATGCTAAGGCAATGTGAGACCAGCCTTAGTTGATCTGTACCATCTCTGGGTCTTTGATCTGCTTTTCATTTTAAATATATTTTTATAGCAATTATGGAGATATAAATAAATTAATTAATAAATTAATTTTAAACTAATTCATCTTGCTTGTTTTCCCCTTGTTTGCAGAAGAGGACTGCGTGAACTGCACTGACGAGTGCCGGGTCCTGGGTCACTCAGACCGCTGCTGGATGCCACAGTTCCCGGCACCAGGCATGGCACAGGCTGAGGGTCTCGACTACCGCACAAACCTGTTTGTACCGGCAGGAATGGAGGCTGTGGCAACCGAGCCAGAGAACTATGAGGCAACGGGGAACACCAGCGGCAAGAAAACCTTCTGCACTTTTGGGAAAGAGCGACGCGAGCACTCTGTCCTGGTCGCCAACGTCAAGCCCTACCTCAAGGGAAAGCGTGCTCTCAGCCCGCTGCTCCAGGAAGTGCCCTCAGCTTCATGCAGCCCTACCAAGGGAACCAAGGGCGTAGCAGACGGAGCCGAGGTCAATCCCAGCACCAGCCACTACGAAGGACCCAACGGACTATACACGTCTCCTGGAAAGCAGAGCAGAGATCAGGGTTACTGCGCGCTAGCCGCATCGGATCCCGTAGCCAAAGTGCTGTTGGAGGCACGCTCGCGTATCAGCCAGGAAACGGCTAACGAGCCGGACGGAGCGCCGGAGCACGGAGGAGGAGAGCTGAGCCGAGGAGGCATGGACGCCGAGCAGGTGGTCAGAGACATTGATAAACTTCTGCAGGACTGCCGAGGCAACGAGGCTACGGTGGTGAGGAAGTGAACAGACTGATGAAATAAAAAAATAACGCAAGAAGACAAAACTGTGAAAGAGGGCGAGAGTCTGTGAGATAAGAAACACACTCAAAGAGTGAGGTGCTCGTGCAGTTTGGTAAAGTTGGACAGAAAAACTTATCTAAAAAAATAATAATAATAATGAATAAGCCAGGTTTTCTGGACGCCATGTTGTGTTTTTGTGGGGGAGGGGATTCTTAGGGAACTCAGAAGTTGCTGTTTCTGGCTTCTTAGCAAGCTTTTTTTCTTCAAGTGCCCACCAGCTGTAAACTTTCTTTCTGACTCGGAACGCCACAAACCGCAAGGACACGCAAAGGATTCTGACAATCGCGACGTAGAAACGTTGAACACTCCAAATCACGCGGTTGGCTCTGATTGAGACCGAAATCGAACCGCGACCTTCTCTATTAGTTTCTCTTTTCTTTTTTTTCCTGACTTTGTAATATCATTGTATGAAATCCTGAATAATCTCTGATTATCTCTGATCTATAGGGAGGGGAGGGCGGGTCAGGGGGATGGGGGGGAAGGGGTGGTAACCCGGGGTGCTTATTTACGAAACGTTACCATTCCTTCACTCGCCATTTCTATTCGTCATATGTGTAAAGCTGTGTTTCCTCCTCCCATATATACGTGTATATGGAACATTCCAGATTGGTGAAACTGTTACTCTTTTTCCTCATCAGTCCTTTGTGTGAACACTGTCTTCAGCTGTCTTCTACTCGTCACTTCTTTTTTTTTTTTAAAGAAAAAAAAAGTGACCTTCCACTTTGTCCTAAGGCAATCATAATTATGTATATTAGGGACAGATTTCCTCGACTGTGAAACGAAACAAAACAAACAAAAAAAATCTATATAAGTATATAGATAATACAAATATATATATATACATATATGAACTTATGTATAGTGTCCAGATATTAACAAAAATATTTATACCTTTTCTAAAAAAAAAAAGAAAAAAATGCTGAAAACGCAGTTGTTAATGATATTTATTACGCTGCAAAGGTTTGAATTCCAAGTAAACAAACGTCGAAGGAAAAGAAAAAGAAAAACACAAAAAAAGGAAACGTCCCTTCACATTTGTCACTTACTCGCAATATCATTTAATGTGCGAAATGTATCCGATTAATGTGTTTACATTGAAATGACATATTTTTACTGATTTTGTTTAATTCGTTTTGTTCCCTTGCAATCTATGTGCATATGAGCCAAATTGTTACGTGTACAAGAGCTATATTGTGTATTTTATTAAATTAATATATAGTTGTGTTGCAATATACATGGGCTTATATTGTATTTGGCAACTGTTGCCTTAGTAGCCGTCAAACTCTGTGAGTTTCCTTTGCTGTTGTTTTTTATTTTTTATTTGCTTCTCCATCATCTTTTCCTTGTGTCTCTGCTCTTAACGAGCGACCGTACACCCGGGCACACTGGCAGGGGGCGGGGCTTGTTTGTTTCGTTCAAGCAGACTCCTTCGCTTTAACTCGGCCCAGTACGTTTCTATAAAAAAATAAAACAAAAAGCAAAACAAAAAAAACAAGAAATGAAACACAACCTACTACAGTTTAATTACTTTTTTTCTTTTGCAATGCTGAGAAACTTACAGGGCAGCTATTTTTTTATTCCGACAAGTCCTTGTCGTTTGGATCTTTCTTTTTCTTTCAAATCAAAGCCTGCCATTCATAACTCAGCGTGGAGTCCCTGGCTAACGTTCTGTGATACTGCCTTACTCAGCCAGAAAGCTCGCATTGTTACTGTAGTGTACTCGACTACAAAGAGGACGAGGGATTTCTTCAAAATGTGCCGTCTTGTTTTGTATATAAGGACTCTGTGTATCCGCTTCATACAATATACGTGCACGTTTTCATTATCGCGCGCTCGTCGAAAAATGCCCACAAAATTCGGCGCAGTTCTTCCTCCTGGACTGTGCGACACTCGATAACTCTACGTCCTTTGTTTTGTTTATTTTTCAATTCCTCCTTACCTTTGATGTATCTTTCCCCTCTATGTCGCGGAATTCAGTTCAAACCACACATTAACATCAGGTCTGCAGTTCGAGTTCAAGAAAAGAAAAAGAAATTGATTCAGGAGAAGTGGTCCTAATACGGTCACCTGAGGAACACCATAAACAATACTGTGTTTTAATTTTATAATAATCATTTTGAAAAATGCTGCATATTTCCAGGCAGACAAATTGCAGCGCTTCATTGCATATTTATTGCTTTATATATTTATTTCTCTTCCAGGAAAGCTTTCGTTCTCTTTTTGTTTTGTTTCTCCTTCTCTTTTTCCTCCACCCAGGTGCAGAGATACAAGTTCAAGTTTGGCATCGGGAAGAAAACTAAACTTTGTGTTGGTTTCTAATTATTAGGGTTTTTTTTTTCTTTCCGCTGCACCAACACAGTAGTGACGAGTCTGATATTTTTGACACCCTCGACATAACCTCGACAAATAATGAAAGGCATCATGCCGGCTCGCCCTCGGAGCTCGGAGAGGCATCTGACACGAGAGCGTTACGACGCCGTGCACTCCCTTTTATTTAAGAGAACAAAACACTCACGAGACGTAGATGATCTTATGCGCGCTTTAACCCAAAGCCAGACAGATAGAAATCATTTTCTGTTTGTCATTTGTCCCAGTTTGCTCATTCCGCCCCCCCCCCTGCTCTATTCACTCCGAGTTTGCTCATTTCTCATGGCTTGCAAAGATCTGCGTGCGTGCTGTGCTAGTGGTTTCCGTTCTGTGAGCGTCAGTGTGTGCTCTAAATTTGACCTTAACACTTACGACGGCACAACCGAACCCGAAGACCATCCTGACGGATCTCTCGCAAAGCCTGCTCAGGTCTCCTACTGAGGTAGGATGCATGGTTTATTAACCAGGCCTTGCGAGCTATTTGCTGTCTAATGGAGTAGAAGTTGATGAGGTCAACACATACTTGGAGATCCAGCATAATGCAGTTGCGCCCTCATTATTGTCTAATTACACCGGCTAGGCATGGAGTGGGATTGATCGCTGCATTAGTCAGACCGGGGTGGGGGGTATGTTTGGCCATCAGAGTCTGCCGGCTTTAACGTGTAAAGTGAATGAAATTCATTTTTAAAAACATCCTACCACTTCTACCAATGCCAGTGAATCTTTACCTGAACACACACACCCACCCACCAACACACACACACGGTCGTACACAGATGGATCCACCATACGCGGGGCAAAAGAAACGAGGCACACATTGTATGGATAAGCTCAACTGCTATTGTCTAAGGCTGTGTTCTATGTGATCTGAAAAAAAAAGGAAAAAAAAAAAGAATAAAAAGCTAATTAATACATTTAATACACACGGCTCCTGATTGTGTCTTACATGCATTATGCATTAGCCCTGACGTATACGCTATATGCACAAGCCAACACGCCTCCAGTATTGTCATAACATTCTTATTAAAAGATAACGAGCACGTTACGTAAACGCGAGCACTTTATCCGAAGCGCTTCCTCGACGAGCACAATAAACTCGTCCGCATTGTACTTGCCGGAGAACGTCTATAAATAACTTCTAAAACGTATATGTTTCCCTGTCTCTATGTTTGCTGTTGCTCCAGCTCGAAGGAATCTGTATTTTATCTCTGCACGCAGATGATATCTTAGCTTTAGGCTAATGAGCCCTAATTTATCTCATTAGTTCACATTCCCAACATGCAGGGAGATTAAAGCGGCAAGCTAGCTGAAGGGCACGAGCCAGCTTGATAGTCGGGCAAGCAGGCTTCGGAGTGTACAGAAAGCGCTTTCTGAGCGCTGGCGCAGCTCCTTCAGGCTTGGAGCCAAGCAGCCTTTGGGCAGATTTTTAGCGCTTCATGAAATATGACAGATGAGCAACTTTATTTAAATAGCCTCGCACGTTGGTGAATACAGTGCCTAGCAAAACACAACATTTTTTCTTTCCAAATGACCCAGAAAGTTAGCAGGCGACTGCCACACTAGGATGGCAGCAGAAAGTGGCAGACTGACCGACTCTTGTCATATTTACTGCTTTCAAGTAAAGCTGTGGCTGTGCCACTGTGACCAGGAATGAGAAAAGAGAAGACTGAAAAATATCAGAAAATTATCAGCACTCGCCCATCAGTCAGCAGAGCCGAATACAGAAAGGATGAACATCAGCTGCTAGCTTGCTTAGTCTAACATGCTCACTTAAAATCCAAAACTAGCTACAATGTTAAAAAAAAAAAAAAAAAAACTTATATATATATATATATATATATAAAAGCAATATTTACTCTACTTT
>JAOVVB010000004.1:21008332-21029564 GCA_028570985.1 Heterobranchus longifilis | reverse complement strand
AACATTTTGTGTGACAAACATGCAAAAGAATAAGAAATCAGGAAGGGGGCAAATAGTTTTTCACACCACTGTATGTCACATGAGATACATGCACTGTGCACGGGAAGCTGTTATGTATGGGATTGTGTATGTGGTCGGATGTTGTGTGAATGGATGCTAATGGGTATAAATGCTCGAAATAAAGGTTAGAATCTCATCATTCTGAGGTTGTATTTGCAACATTGCAGTTGGATAGTTCATTTGATGTTATTTTACTGTCATTTTATAAGTCATTCTAACTTTCATAAACAATGTTGTCTTCAGTTACTCCTTAAATCACAGCAGCTCGCACAGAGAAAATCCCAGCGTTGAACTGACATCTAGAGTGTTTATAGAGATAAAGTTGGACTCATGAACTCGAAAAACTTTTAAATCATCACTGGAGATTTAACTGTGCATCAGCTTTGAAATGCTTTTGAATTACATCTATAGACAAAGGCAAAAAAATAAATAAATGTTGAACAAGGCAAAACCTCTATGATTAGATCCAGAGACCTCTCAGGCTGCCAACTACTAAACCATCGCCCTTAGTGTAGGGTTAGCACGGACAAAAAAATTGATTGATTTGTTAGCTAACTGCAGCAGTTTATCAAATACCTAGTGTTAAGGAAGTGACAGGTTAAGAGTTTTTAGAAGCAGTTAAAACGGTAAAATTAAAGATCATCTGATCATCTTTAATGTAATCAGTGATATTATTATTTCAGGTTAAAGCCAACGTACATGTCTGTCTTTCTTTTTGATTAAATTTTTCAATCATTTTGATTTCACTTATGGTGCAGGGTAAACTACAGGCAGATATCCAAGTACTGCAAAAGTTTCATTAAACTTTGTCCAACGGTTGAGTTAGGACACGCCCACAGTTTGACTCATGCGCAGTATGCTGTCAAAACTTTCGTTTTTTAAAACACATGAAACGTGACGATATGATTGAAAGAGCGAGTTCTGACCAATGTACAGACAAAACCTTCTATTTTTATAAATCAGTCCAATTGTAGCAGTTTAAATGACCTCGATTTGCTCAGGATCATTATTTTGTACTTTGGATCAGAACTGGTAGGTTTGTATCCTAACTAAAGCAGATACAGTAGATAGACAAATCAATAATATTTTTCATTGTTTTTCAATAACAAGGCAAAACTGATATTGTGCATTAACTATTTAAAATATTGCAAATAGGTACAAATAGGAGTATCTGAGTCTGTGTGAAGTACATGTTGCTTAGTTATTATGCTTGTTGTCTGCTCTTAGGTCTTGTTAATCATATGTAGGCCATAACGGATTACTAACTGATGATAGGAAATATCAACAATGTTGGAATATGATTATGCAAATACTTTATTTGGAAAGGCAATGTGAATAAAACCCAAATGTAATGCATGCACACGGGCCCTTTGTGAAAAAGTTCCGCCAATGATCGCTGTATTAAAGCACTTTTTGTTGTGTGATTGTGGTTAAGTACTTTCCATGCATGCAATAGAACCTGCCAATAGGTTAGGAGATGCAAATATAAGCATATCTCTAGAGCTTGATGAGAAGACATACTATAGTGTAGATAAGCGTAGGTGTAATATTTAACCAAGTCAGACAGACAAACTGTGGGCATCAGTTTCACAGGAAAGAAAAGTGAAAAACACATCAGGTTTGCATGGGCACTTTTTTTTTTTTTTTTTTTTTTTTTACGAAAAAATGTTTAATTCATTGTAACGACAGACATTACATCACACCCTTAGTTGCTGTTTTTATGTCTATACATGAGTGCAGACTTCTGTCTCTCCTACAACACACACCGCTCATAAACGTCCCACCTATCTTGAGCGAAAAAAGATACGGCCATAGGGTGATTAAGCCCTGCAAGACATTTCTGGTATGATTAGAGGGCAGGAGCGTTTTGAAAGCCCTCCCGATGCCAATGAAATGAAAACGAGTTGATGAGAAGGGCCAGCCTCAGTGGAGCTGCCATCAGCAGGACACAAACATACATCTGTGTACTAAACCACCAGGAAGTTCACTCTGTTGGCTAATAACAACACTGTTCAAGCAGAATATTGCCTACCAACAGGGCTGAATTGACATTTGGGACATGGAGGAGTCGTGCGAGTGTCAACGGAGTGGGGAAAAGTAGCGCTTAATTTATGTTTTTAATATTGAATTGATGGAAAGGTGATTTAAATGGAGTTATGAAACAGCTTGGAAGAGAGACCACATACGAAAGAAGATCTAATTTCTTACTAGATGCTTCTTTTGTTTGTTTTTCCCTTTATATATTAATGATCAGGTTGGTTGCCTAAAAACATTTGAGTTTTCATTATTTCGCGTTTGACACCTTTAGCATAGTACTGATGTCAGAATGTCTGTTATTTACAGCACCTGCAGTATTTATGATCATCTTGTTTGCCAAATACACACTGAATGCTAGCAAATATGTACCTTTAAAGCTGTGCCCGCTATTCACAACAGGGATTTTTGGTTGTCGAGATGTTGTGTTGACATTAATTTAGCAATGTTGAGGATGTTGGTACTGTATTAGGTTGCTGTTAAAATCAGAACTACTTTGATGGAAATATGTTGATTACATAACGTTGAACCTAACACAATATTGCAAAAACAACTTTATATTACAATATAACAATCTTAACACCAAACCAATGGCCTAAGCAGGACCAGAACTCCAGTCGGTGCAGTAAAAACACTGGACCACTGGCGAACAATGCTAGTAAAGGAGTGTACATGACAACAAGCACCACAAACAATACCAAACAACATTATTCACTCTCTCACTCACCCATCGTCTACACTACTTTATTCTGTATACAGGGTCGTGGGGGGTCCTGGAGCCTATCCCAGGAAACACAGGGCATGGTGTATCAATCCATCTCAGGGCACACACATACACACTCACACACTACAGGCAATATGGGAATGCCAATTAGTCTAATCTGCATAAAACCAGAAATTTAAAAAGAAAAACTGTTCCAGTTTGGATATTGTTTAAATAGCATCGTACAGTAGAGTAATTTGTAAGCTGATATGCATCTCACGTTAGTATTTTCAAAAGAAAATGAAGCAGGGAGGTAACTTTACAAAAGTAAGAGATGCATGACATGAGATACACACGTGTACTGTATGGGAAGCTGTTGCATCCGTCTCAAACCCTGTTAGAAACGTAAGGGACCATGGATCAGCATAAATGCTTCAAATAAAGGCTACAATTTTGTTATTTTGAGGTTCAATTTGCAAAGTTGTGCTTGTGTCGTTCATTCAACGTTCATTTAATCCAAAACAAGTAGTTTTGATAGCATGACGACTTGAAGAGTCCAGCCAATTAAATTATTTAAGTATCCGTGTTCTTTGCCCCAAAATAAACAACTACCATGTTAGATACTGATCGTCCTTTGGCAAAATCACAAGAAAAAACAGAAAACTTTCAAAAAGTCACTTTCACTTGCACATGGGACCTGGTACAGGTTATTTTAAGCATTTCGCATGTTCTCTGGAGCCCCAAGGATGTAATGACTTCTATGAGTTTATATTGTTAAGATAGACAGAATTAAAACTATGCATCGAGCACCATTGCTACTCAGCTTTACGTCATCTGATGATCTTGAAAAGTAGCTGGGAATAAACATGCATAAGTAATGCATGTAAAATTTAACATCAAAGCATAGTGAGAAGGAAACTTTTCAGGGTAAAGTAGTAAAGGTTTGTATTAAACCATAATTTAAAAGGATGAATGGAGCGGAAGTCATGAGGTGGATTCCTATAACACCAGATATCAAAGTTTGATGATAAGGTTTTATGTTAACACTTAGAATTTTATAGAATTTCATCTACACTGGATTAGATTAGCTGGAGTCCTCCATGTTAATGACTCCGTGTACGTTTATGTTCTCTTTTACTCTTTTTCCAATTTCCTTTTTAATTGCAGAATCGGTTCCATCACAGGTCTAGGGTATTAGACATCACAGTGCTAAATTTGTCCAATTCTAACCAGACATAATGAAAAATTTCACAACTTTTTATTTACCCTGAATGGTCTTTTAGTCATCAGGCCCACGCTGCCGTAAATAAACCGCCACACGGTTCCAGATCCAGTTTTGGAATCTAATGGAACGTCTTCTTAACGCTCCTGACTTCGTGATCAAAATAAACGTGGCAGATGACAGTTCAGCCCATCTGTCATTGGCCGTTGATCTCACATGCATGACGTCAAGATTGGGCTTTCGTTGTGTGACAGTTGGCACATCCCCCCCACCACCACCACCACCACTACCAGCAGAACCTCACTTACACACCACACAATGTTTAAGCGTAAACATATTTACTATTTTAAATTGCGGGGAAGGTGGTAATGGGATTGTCAGTAGATCAGAGGGGTTCAGATATAATCTGGGAGGATAATCATTTAAGATCAGCCTAAAACCAGGAGGGGAAATCAACCTTAGAATTGGTACAGTTATCCTGTAGAGAGGTTCAGGCATGATCTGTTGTTCCAATTTAGTTTTTCCAATAGATTATCTCATAAAGATTATAATCATTAATGAACACTTGAATAAACACTTATTTTAACTGTATCGTGCCTAGAAGACGTGCATCAATATAATAAATATGGCTTAGTTGTTAGTGCTGTCGCCTTGCACCTCCAGGGTCTCGGTTTAATTCCCGCCCCGGGTCTGTGTGCATGGAGTTTGCATGTTCTCCCCGTGTTTGGTGGGTTTCCTCCGGGTACTCCGGTTTCAAAGACATGCAGATTAGGATAATTGGCATTCCCAAAGTGATTGTAGTGTATGAATGTGAGTGTGTGTATGTATGTACTGTATGTGTGTGTGCTCTGCGATGGATTGGCACCCCATCCCCGGTGTACCCTAACTCTCCTGGGATAGGCTCTGGTCTAAAAGAGGAATACACAATCATTGAGTGAGTGAGTGAGTGAGTGAGTGGTATAATGCTTGGATATAAATTAGTGGCTTAGGTGGTTAATGCTCTGGTTTACTAATCAGAGAGTTGCAGGTTCAAGCCCTGCCACCACCAGGTCACCATGGTTGAGACCTTGAGCAAGACCCTTAACCCCATGCCACATACACCACAGGCACTGAATACAGTGAAACCCCAAGCTTGGTTAGAAAATTGGAGGGTTGTGAGGTGAAGGGCACCTGGGGTAAAACCTATACCGGATTTTGTGGATCAAATGATCTGATGTGGAGACCTCTACGATAAAAGTGACAAAGCAAAAAAGTGATATAAATTCTGGATACGAATTTTTAAAGCCATATATTTCTAGCTTTCTGTCCCTAATGAGCAAGCCGGAGGTGATGGTGGCAAGGAAAAACTCCCTGAGACAACATGAGGCAGAAACCTTGCAAGGAACCAGACAAAAGGGAAACTCTACCTCTTTTATTTGAATGATCCATGATGCCATAAGGAAATCCCTTCTATGACTGTTCTATGAGCTTGAAAAGCCTTGCTGATCTTGGCCTAAGGAGTCACAATACTGTCATTTTCATTTAAATTTTTCGGAATTTGTCACTTTTGCAAACTTGACATTCAGGACAAACGTTGTAGATGCTGGACCTTCACACCCCAACCGGTCTTATATGGACTTGGTCCCACTTTAACTGCTTAAACAGCTTCCATTCCTTCGGGAAGAATTTTCACTAGATTTTATAATGTGAGTATGGGGATTTGTGTTCAATCAGCTACAGTGCAAAAGCATTACTAAAAAAGCTCTGATGTCATCTGAAAATGGACAAGGTGTGGCATGCAGTTGGTGGGGTTGAGTTCAGTCAGGGCTCTGTGCTGGACATTCTCATGTTCTTATACACCTTGGGAAAACAGTCCACATGAAAGTCTCTTTTTGTACATCTGTCTTTGATCAAGCCTTTTAGTCTGACTTGAAAGAAATTTTAATCCTACACAGCGTGAATGCTTAACATATGGGCGTCCACAAACCTTTGCCCTCATAAGCATACATTTAAGGCTTGCGAAAATGAGCATTTAACCCTATAGCTGTTATACTTATCTTTCCGCTCTCCTTTTTTCCAATCGATAGAGGTAAATCCGGGATCAGCATCGTGTTACGGGTTTCGGTTAAAGGTTCCATTTTAATGTTACCTTTATACTCCGGTCAAGGGCTCTTAGTCACCTATAAGTTAATCTCGAGCTGAGCTCAGATCCCATTTATTATAAAAATAGTGGGCAAAGTAGTATCAGGGCAGCGTGAGAAACCACTAATCTCTGGCCAAGTGAAATCGGGATGGATAAATTGGATAGTATTTCTTCTCATGTCCAGTCTTGTTTGGGCCTGCCTGTAATCTTCCCTGAGTGACGGATGAACAGAGGAAGGATCAAGAGTGCTGCCAAATCTAGTGTCCTGCAGACGGGCTCTGATGGGTTTACATGTGCTGTGCAGTAGCATGGAACAGCGGAACAGAGTCTGTCCTTACCCGTGGTCAGTAGGTGTCACATGAGCGGAAAATTAATTAGCAAAAGGACAGGTTGTAATAGATCTCATGAGATTAAATAATAGACGTGGGTGGACGTGGAAATCCGAAGTGAAGTAAAAGATCTGGAGGGGTAGTGCACAATGCTGCGTTCTCGTTTAATGCATCATACGCAAATATTTCATATTCTGGCGTTGCAGTGAAATTTAATCGGACAAATTAGCCGCCTCTTGAATTGCTCACCAGGTCGTGGAGGAGCTCGTGATAAATCAGTCACTTCTTGGCGTTTACGTCCAGGAGTCGTTGCGATCTTGTCATTGACTATTGAAAAAGATATAAATAGATGTACAGTATTTGCTCATTAAGTGAAGCTTTTCCATATAGATTGTATCTACTTCAGTGTCTCAAACCATCATTAATCAGACCAAGAGAAAAAGAGAGAGAGAGAGAAGGATTTTTCCAACCCAGATGGCAGGCCATGTTGCATTTGAACCATTAAATTTGCAGGGTTTATGCCCATGCCATGGGTGGCGAGGCTGCAGCTGGTGTGTGTGTGTATGTGTGTGTGTGTGTACGCATGTGTGCGTGGATTCTGGACCACGACAAAGGCGGATGCTCATACACAGAAATACTGGAGCATAAAATTAGAGGAGGGCAGTGTGCATGACTGTTCTGCTTCTCCCAGACAAACAGACAAAGGAAACATGAGAGACAATGAAATATTTAACATTTCACGATAACAGACCCTGTGTTATCTGATCATTCAAAAAAAACAAAAACAAAACAAAAAAAAAAAAAACATTGCATTTCAGACCCTATCCACGTGGGCTCGGTCATTTAATTCAGAGCGCGTCTCGGAAACCGACGGAGCATGATCAGATTGGAAAGCACTTTTGTATTAATTGTATTGTGCGGCAGTCACGCTTGCCTGCTAGCGTTATTTGTCTTTGAGAATCCAGCCAGTGTTTGGCAATTCATAAGGAAGACATGCACCTTTTGCACTTCCTTTGCTGATTCCTTCTTCCCGTATGCTGCTCAGAACGAGACCTGCGGAATATCGAGGACGTATCTTGATGTTCCTGGGTCTGTATGTACCATGTGATAGGCGAGATTGCGAACATGGAGGTTGCGGTTCCACAGGTCCGGGGATGTTAGAGGATAGAGCCTGTGCGCCATCTGGTCCGGATCACGCGTTGCATTATAAACACCTCTATTGCGGGAGAGGGGATGGCGTTTGTCAGATAGGGCAGGTTCTGCCTAGCTAATATAAAGAAGAGCACTCTGCTTTGTGCCTCCAAATACGCCGAGGTCATAAATACTTCAGAGTGGGGTTTTGTCATTCCACAGCTCTGGACCAACACCCCCCGAACACACACATACACACACACACACACATACACATAAACACACTCACTCCATCGTCTGAGACACCCGCACTTTGGCAATATGCCTTTCAGCTATACACGCACGGACAGCACTATATATCATGATGTATCGTCGTAAATGTTTAAACGCCCGTGCCGCTAAGCCAACGGAATTGCAGCTTAATGTGTTACCTTACAAGACGTGCAACGGGAATGGTTCGGCTACGTTTTGAATGAGATTGATCGTATTTCAGCCATGAGGTGTTGGATGGGCGTGAATCGTGTGCCACCGGGACCGGGTGCATAATTCAGGCCGTTTGAATGTTGACAGAGCGAGCTTTCAGATGAGGGTGTATATCACGAGACGGACGTTATCTTTGCTTCAAGTTTCAGGGACAGGGTGAAATTCTCCTTCGCCAAACCTGGCTGCGATACACCTAACAAGCTTAGCGCAGAGCCTGACTATTTTCAAGCTTCGATAATGCTCACGAGAGTGAGTTTGAACCTGTTAGTTGTTGGATGCTGAAAGTTTTTTTTTGACACTTGTTTACATACAGTAGCAGCTTCAACGTAAGCCAGCTTATGGACTTATATGGAAGTTAAAAAAAAAACAAAAACATTATGCTTTTCCAAACTTGGCATTTGCATAAGCACCTTGATTAACACAGATGAATGAATGCAGCGGCGAGAGTGCAGCTTCGTTACGCTTAAAGAAGTGCACTTGTCACATTAGGGAGCATTACACGTGTTGGTGTCATTGAGCAGAGAAGAAATAAAAAGTGAAGAGGAAAAAAAGACTAGCAAGAACGCAGTTCGAAAGTGATGAAAAAAGAAAGAAAGAAAGAAAGAAAGAACTAATACATTAAAGCAAGACACATGAATAAGCATCAGACGGGAAACTGATTGCTGATGAGATAGCAGGGAAATTGGGAAAATGCGACGAGATTAGCGAGTGCGGGGGAGAAATGATACATTAATTCAGAAGGAAAATGACAAATTGGAAAGAGGGAGAGTAAATGAATTGAATAAAAGAGAGAAAGGTCACAGTTACCATATGCCTACTGGCTTGTCTAGTGCCCCGAGTGGGCTTTTCTGCATAGGCTATTTTACACCTCCTACACACTCACGTGAAAAAAAAAAACACTTGCACAGAGGTCATTTTGCTTTACATTCATCTAGACTAAACCGTACCATGATTATACAGCTATTCTCTGATAGACACTACATGGTCAGGAGCATGTGAGAGCAAGGGCGTAGGGTTTGAATGTTTCCATAAAAACACACCAGCTTTAACGAAACGCAACAGACGTTTTGCCCAGATGATCAACGACGACGGACGTTAAGTGAAACCGCGTTTCGCCGGCCAAAACCGGGGCGTCTTTTCTACGGATACGAAATACAAAACCACATCAGGCCGTGAGTCAGAGACCAAGAATGTAACCCCAGCCTGCAATTTCACAACAGTTTACTGGAAAGAAAACGTGCCAAAAGGAAAAAAACAACAACAACAACTAATTTTCTCTCGGTGCCAACTCACTGCCAATGCGGTGGCCTGGTGCGGACAAAAAGAACCTTTTGTGAACCTGGCTAGCATTGTTCTCCTTTCTACAGCGTGGATCAAGGTCAATTGGATGAGGCTGCTGTTCTGGGATGCTTTGACACGAGTTTGACTAGCATTCTCACCTCAGTAGACTTCCCGGACAAGGTCGTTGACTAGTTTTTTTGGCATAATCGACAGAACTGAATACATTTCGATTGTGCGCTCAGCTCTGCCTATATAAAGATTCCTCCTCTTACTGCACTTGCTGCCTTTTTGACCTGTCCAGCCACAGCTTATAATAATTTTTGTGTTCTGCTTGTTCCTTTTTTTTTTTAGTCCTGACAGGTGTTTAGATAAAACATTTGCCAAGGATGCCAAGCCAACACTATGTGCAGGGTTGTATACAGGGATTTCAATATATATGGATTTCCGTCCCTTATCAAGGTATAAGAAAATAGGGGGGAAAAAAGGAAGAAAATGAAAATATATAGCACATGATTTATTCTGCTCACCTTTCTGTTTAGTCATGGATAAACAGTAGTGTGTATATATGGCACAGCATAAAGCCAATACAAATGCCTGAAGACAGACAAATAACTCCCAAGTACCCTAACATTTTGGTGACTTTTACTCAAAGATGTTGCTTGAATCTAGATTTATGAGAGTGCCTCGCAAGCCTCGGGCAGCAAATTGCTTTGCCAATGTGTAAAATTCACGCCTTTTCCCCAATACCAGTGTAGGACCACTAAGTACCGGCTCTCGAATACAACGGTACTCGAATGCAAGAAAGGTGCGGAAAAAGTTACGGAATGTGACACTAAATTGTTTGCATAATCCTTCTAGGTCACATGGATCTATTCATAGCCCCACCCCGACTGTGATAGGTTAATGACTGACAGACGTCTTGGCTCCTCTTTAACCCATTGTCCCTTGTGTTCTGTAGGAGAGCATCCGGGCGTGTGGCACATGCCACATGTGAGGATTTCAGGGGCAGATGCCAGCCACATTAGCAGAACAGCTGGGGCAGGTTGGTAAAGGCCCTCTCCGGATCGACCTTGATGGAGAAGTGTAATGGCAGCTGGCCCAAATCTGTTTTGGGTTTTTTTTTCCCTCTCATTCTTACGGGGAAACTTGCAACACCACTCGGTATAAGAAGACGCAGCGCATGTTGTAATGCTCTTACTGAACCTGGTATTACAAAATAAATTGCCTGGCAAACAAAATGCCTGTGCTTACAATAAGTATAGGCAGTTATGGGTATTCGGTCTTGTAAGAGTGTGGAGTCTCGCATGCTCTCTCTGTGCCTGTGAGTTTCCCTGATAATCTCCCACCTCCTGAAAGCACGCCTTTGCATCGACTGCCTATGCTAAATGGCCCCCGGGGTGACTGAGCGTCTAAGTGTGTGTAGTTTGTATAGCAGACTGGTATCTCTGCGTGAAGTGTTCCTAGGATCGGCTCCGGATCCACTGTAGCCCTGACCAGGATAGTATCTTTACCATCAACAGCATTGACAAGGCACTCCCAACTCTTCTCTCCCCCAAATAGGCTTTGTCAAAAGGTCTTCTGTTGAAGGTTTCTGTTTCATCGGGTTTTACCAAGAACATTTAAATTTCCCCAAAGACAAGCCAAGAAATCATTATTGCTCTAAAATTACCCTTAACCCTTTAACAGCATCACTTTGCAATTTTTATATCCTTGGGGAAATAATAGAAAGAATCACTCCTTATTTATTTTTTAACAGACCCCAGTGTAGGCCTTGTCCAAATGGTTTAAATGTTGCTTCGTGGTAAAGGTATCAATCTACTCTACCAACAGCGTACAATGTGTAAAATGCTAACTGCTAATGGTCAAATCTGTGTTTACTTTGTACTGACATCTTGAGCGGAAACATAATGCTACAGTTTGCTGCCATAATTCAATTCAGGTTTTTTATTAGGGCATAGATTACAACTGTTGAAGTGTGTCTACATTGTTTGGGCCCCAAAAAATGCTAACATTTACTGTATATAAAATGCTAATATTTTTGTGTTGATACAACTGTTTTTATTATTATTATTATTATTATTATTATTATTATTATAGCATACCTCAACCACATGGTAGAGATGACTCAGTCAGGTTAGATTCAACACAATTCAATGTGCTCTACCAAAACGTTGAGGAGAATGTTAAAGTATATTTTAACATATAGAGGGTTAAAGTATATTTATTTTTTAGAAGAAATACAGGATTATTATAATGTAGCATTATAATTTAGCAAAATACTGTACAAAGGGGGCCCCAGAAAAGTATATACTTATCAACATGAAAAAAATATGCCTCTCCTCTGATGGTCACGTGACGGCATCAACGATGGTGCAACTAACGACATCTTTAGAGGAAACATAATACTACACATAATTTAAGTCAAGTTTTAAAAAAGGGCATAGATAACAACTGTTGAAGTGTGTATACATGTTAAGGGCTCTAAAAAATGTTAACATTTTTATAAAATGCAAACATTTTGTGTGGTGGTTCAACAGTTCATTATTATTATTATTATTATTATTATTATTATTATAGGATACCTCAACCACATGGTAGAGATGACTTAGTCTGGGAAACTTTAACGCAGTTCAGTGTGCTCTACACAAACGATGAGGAGAACATTAAAAGTTTAAAGTATTTTTTTTTTCAAAGAAATACAGGATTATTATAATGTGCAGTATGATTTAGCAAAAGACAGAGGGGCCCCCAGAAATGTATACACTCTTCAACATGAACAATATATGCCTCTTTTCTGACAGTCACATGATAGCATCAATGATGGTGCAACTACTGACATCTGATATCTTACTGATATCTTGCTACCATAATTTAATTTGAGTTTTAAAAAAGTGTGTATAAATGTATGCCCCCCCAACATGCTAATGTATATTTAAAATTATAATATTTAGCATGGCAGTACAACAGTTTGTTTTTTTATTATTATTATTATTATTATAGGATATTATTGCATACAGTACCTCAACCACATGGTAGAGATGCCTCAGTCAGGTAAAGTTCAGCACAGGTTATGGATCTACCTAAATGTTGGGGGAAATGTTAAATTATAAATTATATACACAGTATTTAAAAAAAAAACAAATTTAGCAATAGTTAAGCCCCAGGACATTGACTAACAGTATATAGAAAATGTATCATCCTCATGCTGGAATGTTTTAGTTTCTCTAACTGCACAGATATGTTTGCAGATATGTCTTATCGACAGCTACGTTGGGTTATTGATTGGTTTCAAACCCAAACACCTATTTCAGTACATATTACTGGACTGCCCACATAAGTTAAACTTTGCTGTAGTGTGAAAGCACAAAAGTTTCCTTTCATATAGTGGTCACCACCAAGAGCAAAAGATTCATCGCTTGGTTGAGCAAAGCAGTTTATTTATTTATTTATTATTTACTTTTTTTTTTTTTTTAACCAAGCCTTCTGCTTCTGCCTCTCTTGATGTTGCAAATGCAGTTTATTTTCCACTTGGTTGCTGGTTAGAAGTTGAACAACAAAGCTCTGGTGCGCTGTACTTTTTGCACAAATGCTAAAAAAAATATGATATATATTTCTCCTTGTCACTAACGATCTTGGGGCTTCTGTGCTATCTCAGCTTCTTCAGCAAGCATCTGCCACTGTACGCCAGCACTCTGTGCTCAAAGTCACCCTAGACAGCTTTCGAATATCAATCCTTCATGACTTGCGTATTTTACTGACTTGTGTATCAACCTACCCAGCTAAACTTTGCGCATTTTCCCCCATTTTGCTGAATTATAGAGCCATAATGAAAATAAATGGTGGTTTAATAAAAGAGTACTGTATTTAGAAGTATACGAAACGACATGAATTGAGAGTTAAAGGGTTATAAAATTCATTATGCTTCATTATAGTTCAGTGCAAGGATACGGGAATTGACACGTAACCTCCCTTTTCGCCTCAGACACATTTTTGTATGCCCTCCACAAGACCTCACCCTGTCCTGAGCAATACACTTGTCCTCTACGGATTACCCACAATGCAGTAGAGCCATCTGTGTAAAAGCTGCAGGTTCCAGATGTGCAATCAGCACCCGAGTCACTGGATGAAGAGATGGAGAGGAAAGGACGGGTGGAGAAGACAGAGGGGAAAGGTGCAGGGCATCAAGATGAACCATGAGATGTGGAGATACAGGTTTGGCTGGAGCATCTGGGTCTATATGCAGAACAGATGATGGGTGACGCATTAACCCGAGCAGTCACCCAAACTGAGACAAGGACGCAGCTGCACACACACTCTGGGATGTCTTGTACAGGGAGAATAGAGGAAAGTAATGGAGCAACATGTACTATAACTGCATGCTTTTAGTCTCTCTCACTTCCTCTCTCTTTCTCTCTCTCTCTCTCTCTCTCTCTCTCTCTCTCTGTCATATACACAAAAACATCCAGCGAGAGGCAACTTTGCAGATGGTGGCGACTTGTTGATGAGCGAGGTCAGAGCATTGTTTAAATCCATTTATAGGCCCAATGTTCAGTGTCACAGATTCACTGTAGTCCCCTCAAGCTTAAAGAAATGTTTCCAACACCATGTGGAATCCATGCCATGAAGAACTGAGCTGAGAGCAAGTTGGTCTTACCTTCAAGGTTGGGGGTTCGAACATTGCCAGAGCTCTGTGTGCATGGAGTTTGCAATATCTACCATGGGTTCATTTGTATTTTCCATTTACTCCAATTTCTCTCACAGTCCTAAAGACATGCATTGTAGGCCGACTGGTGTTTCAAAATTGTCTTGTAGTGCATGTAGTGTGGGTAGGGTTCTCCGGGATAGGCTTCAGATCCCTACACAGGATAATTGGTATAGATTTTGGATGGATAGCTACTGTACTGTATGTACATGCAAATATAAAGCCAATTTTTCATTTCTCACTGAAAAACAAATCTTGTATGACATACACATTTTATACGATGATGAACACATTTTATAGCTACATTTGCACCACCAATAAAAAGACCATGCTGTATCTGAATGCTTGAAATGCAAGCAAGTACTGCTGTGCCTATTGCTAGGTCGAAGCAAAAGAAAGTGATACAGCAATGTTACAGGAAAGGACAATGGCACAAGGGTGTGATCCTTTTCGAGGAAATTTTAATTATTCTTTCTATTCTGATTTATGATGTTCGTCCTCATATTATATAAATAGTGTGAAATTAAAGGGGCTCTGGGGGAAAAAAATGTTTTTGTGCACGTTGATGGACAATTATAGAGAAGGGAAACAGTTGGCACAGTAAATCAGGGACAGGCCAAGACAGGCAACAATAGTTCATCCTTTAAGTTTACACATTTTTTTCTCATAAAAAGGACACTCAATGTCATCATTGGCCATAAAATGGCAGGGAAGGAGGACACACTTACTCTGTCTGTCTCCCTTTCTCTGTAAATCATGTGTGCTGCATATGTAATAGCGTCCAGAAATCTGCCAAAGGGCACTTTTTATTTAACCCGTAACACCTCTTACTGCATATTGATGCTGATGAATATGCAGTTGTGGAATGATTTTTATAAGCTTAACTATTCAACTCATAACTGCCTCTGATGACACTGTTTGCTGTGGGGTTTGGGGTTTAAACCTTCTTTCCCATACTTAAATGCCGTAGTTTATGAGAAAGAAAAACTAATATGTGAGTAATGTACATATAATGAATAATGCACAATCATATCCTTTTTAAATGGAATGAAATTATACAGCCTGTCCCACTGAACCATCATATGTCATATGGTATATTCATATACTCCACCTAAAAGGTCATTTATTATGCAGGACATTTTGCTCATCTTTGGACATCCACTATTCTAGTGTGTATGTACTATATATACTGTTCAGATATTTCCTTCTTTTATGACATCATAATTGGATAAATAAAAAGAAGAAGTAATCTGCATAACCCCTTCCCTGGGTCTATGGTCACCTTCACCTCTGAGAACCTCACAAACTGCTCCAATGTGGTCGCCATTTTGATTTCTGAGTCTACAAACAACAATGTGTCGCAGTAAAAGCAAAGCACAGTCAATCATCTGTTGTTGACTGCACAAAAGAACAAACAAGAAAGTCTCCTTTTACTCCTACCCTCTGAGGAATTGAAAACACAGTGATATCATTTATTTATGGTGGAAGTGTTGCGATAGCTATCTCCAAAGATTTAATATATGTGTGCGCCACCAGACTGCTTTCTCAACAAGGGACAGTTCAACACTGGATTTGATCCAATACTGAAGCTCACCAGTGGATCCAGCCCGAACGTCTTTGACTCAAATTCACATCCTTCTCACCCACTCATTCGATGCCTATCCCAGGAGACACAAAACGTCAATTTGGGGTAATAGTGTTGTTGTTGTTATTAATGTTAGTATTTAGCATTTAATATTTTTCTTATGGTTGTTTTCTATATAAAAAAAAAAAAAACAATTTTGTCTGTACCTTGTTCATAACTCACTTTTTCAAAGATATCTTTACATTTCATACATTTGAGGACCAGAAACCAGTTTCAGCCTCAGACTCTCTGTCCGTATGTCTGTCCAGCCAGATGTTGTCACAGCATCATGCAAAACAAGCTAAACAGAACTTAATGAAACTTTGCCAGTCTTTTGGTATTTGCCTGAAGTTAAACCCGCGCCATGAATTCAATCAAAATGTTGATTAGAAGGGATGTTATGAGCAATTATGTACCAGATTATGTCACAGCATCTAGCATTTAGTTTTTTTCATTCATTCAGCGCTTTTTGCCTTGAGGTAGGTATGGCTATATGCGTCACTCAACAGGGCCAACCAATGATATAGTTTACCTTGTATACACAGAGTACTGTATACAGAAGACGCAGAAACCCATTCATGGCAACCCATCATGGCTTACTCCAAATAAATGGTACATACACTATGAAAGTTGAACCTTGCTTTATGTGCCAGATGCTGATCAGCTTATTTTTAGCTTTACCCTTTGTAACTATTTCTTCAAATTCCTTACACGTCAACGAGGGGTACTTACGCTCGTCTAGAAAGAAAAGAAGCTAACAAAATGTGATACATGAGACTGCAGAATAACTTAATGCACTAAAAGTTAAGCCATGTTCACAGGAACCTACCTAAACAACACAAACACAAACCTTTTTAAACCTCTTCCTATTAGTTTGAACATGGCTCACTTAGGTTTACTCTTGCCATGTTCAAACTAATAGGAAGAGGTTTAAAAAGATTTGTGTTTGTGACCAAGGATTAATTGACCAAGGATTAATTGGCCACGTTTTTTTACAATTTGCTCTCATTAATCAAAGATCGATTAGCATGCCAGTGCCTTTTCATAAGGTCATATACTGTACATTAAGCAATGATTTGCATCTCTTAGCTTAGGCACTATGGGTTAACAGTTCATCTGCATATTATTAAGTTTCTCGTGTGCTCAGCAGTTTACATTTAGCCTTTTGTCGTCTCGCACGCTTCTTTAAACCTGAGCGCAAAATATCTAGTGAAGCATGACTACCTTACTTCACTCACTACTCGAGTAATGTTATACAGTACTCAGCAGTTTTTTTTGTTTTTTTTTTAAGTTGCCCAAAGATATCTTAGGTAAAAAGCCAGACATCTATTTCCTTCAATGTTCCATCCAATTCCATCTGGCTTAAACCATATGTACACAGGATGCCCCTGCTAGAGCACCTGAATCAAAGGAGATATTTTAACCCCATCTTCTCCCAACCAACTTCATTTCCCACCTGTTCTCTCCATTGGACAACAAATACCAACCAGGCAGAGTAAACCCCCAGTCAACTCATCGAGTGGTTTAACACACTCATAGAAAAGCATTCTTTCTCATACTTAAGCTCACACACCAGTTGGTTGATGCAACAGTGATTGACAAGAAAGATTAATTCCATCCCTTCAACCCAGAAAGGTACCTTTTGGACTCAGACAACTTTGGTGTCATTGGGATTCGTACTCAATCTCCTGACAACAGAGCAATTGCTTTCCGGTTGATAACCAACACAGATGCCAAGGAAGTAGACATGTCTTATTGTCATCACTGGGTTTTCTTTCCTGTTTACTGACCCAGGGTAAGCCATAGTCACACAGTCAGAGATTTTTGTTCATTCGTTTCTTCTTTTTTTCCCCCCAATAGAGAGGTTGTATTGTCATCTTTAGAAATTTCAGAACAAAAGATTACAAAAACGCATTCTGGCCTCGTGCTGACCCCATTGTGCATCGGATATTCAGAAGTCCATCTTTTCTCTCTTCTGTTTATTAGGCCATAAATTAACATGATAGTCCAAATCCTTATTTTTTATATTGATTATTTCACTGTCTCTTCACCTTAAGGCTGTGTTCACATTTTAGCATGCATCACATACGCACATATTGAAATTGATTTTATGATGTTGTTGGGAAAAAATATATTCTCCATTGTCCAGTTAAAGAGAATTGAACTTTTGATGGAACCCCGTGGAGGTGGTTTGGAGGTGGGGCTTTAGCTTCCCAGCAGGAATTTCTGGTTGCTAAAATGTTGCGGATTGACACAATTGGGGTTGTTTTTCTAAAGTTGATGAAATGACATAAAACAAGGTTGACGATGGGATGATGAATGACCAACACAAGGTCCTGTGGAATCTAAACTCCAGTCACTTTTGTGCTTCCCACTGGACCACAATGGAACACGCTCAAGCTCATGAATGCATGTACATACTGTAATAATGAGCGCCACAAACACCATATTACAGAAGAGTAGTTTGGGGGCTAAGATGCACCTCATGGTAATATTTTTAAAAGTAAATGAAACATTACAACCCCGCGACCCTGAATACAGGATAAAGCGGTATAGAAGATGAGTAAGTGAGTGAGTGAAACATCACAACTCTTAGGGATGCGTGCCGTGAGATAGCTGAAGCTGTTTTGTTTGTCCCAGTCTCAGATCAGAATTCTAAACCCTGCTAGAACCTTAAGGGACCATGAATGTGCATGAATGATGTACAGACGGATGTTAATCGACATAAATGCTCAGAATAAAGGTTAACATTTCATTGCTTTGAGGTTGTTTTTGTAATGTCGTGTTTGGATCGCCAGGCAGCAAGATGGCTTAGTGGTTAGCACTGTTGCCTTGCACCTCCAGGGTTTGCGTTTGATTCCCGACCAGGTTCGATTCCTGCCTCTGTGCTAAAGGAGTTTGCATGTTCTCCCCCATGCTTGGTGGGTTTCCTCTGGGTACTCTGGTTTCCTCCCACAGTCCAAAGGCATGCAGATTAGACTAATTAACACTCCCCAAATTGCCCATAGTGTGTGTGCCCTGCGATGGATTGGCACCCCGTCCAGGGTGTACCCCACCTTGTGCCCTAAGTCTCCTGGGATATGCTCCAGGTCCCCCTGGATAGAAGTCGACTGAGTGAGTGAGTGTTTGGAACGTTCATTCAACGTTTTTCTTAAGGTCATTTTATCAAAGTCATTCTAACTTTCAAAAACAACATTGTCCTGATGTTGAACGTCACCACATTGTCTTCACAACTAAATTACAAAGCTCATCCAATGTTAGGGTTCCTGCTGAGTTATATGATACCCAGGACAGAGTGTGTATACAGCCTGAGTGATGTGCTTTCATGACTAGACCTCTTATAGGCTATCAGCCCAGACTTGAAGAGGACAAAGGACGCTAAGTGCGGATCGCTCTAATGTTACTGTCTTGTCTTGATTCAACTCATTCATCATGGCATGGTTGTCTTTTCTTTTTTTTTGTTCGTTTGTCAGGAAATCAAAATTACCCCTTTTATTTTGAATGCTTGCTTTCTTTTACTTTCTTTCTTTCTTTCTTTCTTTCTTTCTTTTAAGGCATGGATAATTGCCTGATGATTTCATAACACATATGTTTTTTTATTTATTTATTATTATTGTTTCTTTCAGAATCCTTTTTTTACTTAACAAAAAGCCTGTCCTCTCTTGTTTGAAATGTTCCTTTTGTAATTTTATCCAAGTTAACAACACTGCAGAAAGCGGTTCACCAAAACAACAAATTATATAGATACAGACTTTAATTTACAAACACGAATATGAATATTTCAGAACCATAAAAGCAATTTTACAAAAGCGCACATGCTGAATAAAAAGTTGGGTGACTCGCCCCGAGCAAACGTCTACGTACTTTTATAAAACTTATCCGTAATACACTTTCAATTCATTTCAAAGGCGTAGCGAGCAGCTTCGGAGGTCAGTCCAGTCCGCAAATCAGTGGCTCACTCATGCAGAGGTGCTTGTGATCACATCCTTCAGGCCAGTGCCTTTTTCATATAGCTGTATACCAGCATGGTGAAAAGCTTCCCCACTTCTATTTCACTTTGTCATGCAGGCCAGTAGCCATGAAAGGGGAGCAGCATGTGTTATTGATCTTCTGCCAATGCGCTCTGGGACCGTGACTTCACAGCTTTAAAGGAGTCGTGAAGGTGAGGGTTCAACCTCAAATACGGAATGCTGTGAACAGAATGCCAAACAAACTACAGGAAATCGTGTATTGAGAGCCGTTTAATGATTACAGGCAGTGAAAACAAGCATGAATGTGACGATATAAAGGTTGCAAAATTATTGGCAATAGTTAAAATGTGTACAAACATACAAATTGTCAGCTCTGGTCACCGGGATACAGAGGTCGTGCATGCCTATTTTGTAATACAGAACAGAATAAAGTACCTTTACACAAAAAGGAGTGGCACGGTGGTCATAGAGCCTGCTTGTGTTCTTTAGTTTTCTCACACCTTCCAACAGCTTTGCCAACTTACCCAGTAAGTCCAAAAGTGTGTGTGCATGGTCCAGTGAAATAGGCCTAACACTATCGGAGTGCAAGATGGAATCGTGTTGTTGGAAGATAAAATGAAAAGATTCTTGGCTGACCCTGCACGTGAGTAAATGTGCTCCATATCCACTGTAAAATACAGTATGATGGTGAATCATTGATGCTTTGGGACTGTGGTGGTCCAGGAGCTCTCGGGAAGATTGATGGCAACAAGAATTCCATTAATCCCTAGGATACTTTAGCTTAAAACTGGTTGTCTCTGCCAGGGGGTTAAAATACAGTCTTAGTTAGATTCCTCCCTATCTCAACAAGATTATGACCCCAAATGTCCATTTAAGTCAATGCAGGAATGGATAAGGAATGTATCTATATAAATAAAGGAAAGGTTTTGTCTGTATGTTGGTCAGAACTCAATGATTTAAATGATATCTTTACGTTTCGTACATTGCAGGACAAACCAGTTTCAGTCTGTATTCAATTTTTGTCTGTATGTCTGTCCAGCCAGATTGGACAGAATTTAAGGTAAAATACCTGAACTGAGAGGACATTGTTATGCGCTGAACTGTTGAGTAAAAGTTATGTTATGAACAGTCATGTGCCGGATGTAGTAATCTACTTTAAACAGGGATTGTATTTGGCTGATGATGAAAGTAGTACAACTTAGCGTAAACAAGGCGTAAGATACTCAGCCTTACAAAACTTTTATTTCTTTGTATTAATAAGTTGTTGGGGGGGGGGGTGTTCTGCTGAACCAAAAGACAGGCAGACATGTACATGGGCTTCAACCTGAAATAATATCACTGATTACATTGAAGCTGATCAACTTATTTGTAACTTTATCCTTTTAACTATTTCTACAAACGCTTTACCTGTCAATGACGGGTACTTAACCTAGTCTTCAATATCAGTGCTGTTATTCTCTCCAGGGATGCTTCATTATTTTAGTAATACAGATGTGGCGCATTCAAGTCAAACCAGGACCTGTGATACTTTGATACTCTGTGAATAATTTCTTGTGAATGAAGGCGTCAA